>JADRCH010000838.1:1371457-1453300 GCA_019843965.1 Rhynchomys soricoides | reverse complement strand
GATATGTTCTTATCACAGTCTCCTCTCTATCTCATGCCATATCCTCCCCATTCCTCACCCATCTGACTTCACACCTTCTTTCTCTCTTTTCAGAAAACAAACAGGCAAATAAAAATCTGGCTAGAATAAACATGTATGCACATGCACACTAAGAAAAAATACAAGAAACACAACATACTCACACACATACAAAGTCATACATTCAAACAATAATAAAAACACAAAATTAGAAACCATAACAGTCAAACAAAAGACCAGTAAGATTTTTTAAGTGCAAAAGACAAAATAAGTAAATGAATGGATGAATGATTGAATAAATAAGTGGATATTAGACATAAGTACAATATACCCACACTACACTACACATACCCAAAGAAGCTAAACAGGTCGAAAGGCATAAGCAAGGATGCTTGAATCTCACTGGGAAGGGGGAATAAAATAGTCATAGGAGGCAGATGGAGGAAGGGAACTGGGTGGGAAGAGCGGAATGGGGAGAAGAATGAGGGGGTCAGGGTCAGGTGTAGGGAGAGACAAGAGAGAGGGGCAGAGGGCCAGGAGAATGAACGGAAATCTGCAGCAGCCCAGGGTAAGGGCCATGGGAGGAATCTCTAGGAAGTGCCAGAGACCAGGGGTGGGGGAGGCTCCTAAGAGTCAATTCAGGTGACCTTAACTGAGATGCATAGCTGTGGCAACATGGAACATGAAGAGGCCACCTTCTGAAGCCAGGCAGGAACCCCAGTGGAGGGATAAGGGCATCAACCGACCCACAAAATATTCAACCCAAAATTTTCCTGTCTAAAAGAAATGCAGGGGAAAAAATGGAGTAGAGACTGAGAGAATGGTTAAATTGGCCCACTTTAGACCCATCCTATCAGCAAGCACCAATCCCTGACACTATTAATGATACTCTGTTATGCTTGCAGACAGGAGTCTAGCATAATTGTCTTCTGAAAGGCTCCATCCAGCAGCTGAGATGCAGAGACACACAGCCACACACTGGACAGAGCTCAGGGACTTTTATGGAAGAGTGGGGGAAGGATTGAAGACCTTGAAGATGATAGGAACTCCACAGGAAGACCAACAGAGTCAACTAACTGGACCCTTGGGGGTTCTAAAAGACTTAGCCACTAACCAAAGAGCATACATGGGCTGGACCAAGGCCCCGGCACATATACAGCAGATGTGCAGTTCAGTCTCCATGTGGGTCCCCTAATAACTGGAGCGGGAACTGTCCCTAAATCTGTTGCTTGTCTGTGGAATCCTTTTCCAAGCTAGGCTGCCTTGTCTGTTTTTCTCAGTGGGAGAAGATGCACCTAACCCTGAGGAGACTTGATGCACCAGGGTGGGATACCTAGGAGGTTCCCCATCTTCGCAGAGGAGAAAGGAAGGGGATATGGGGAAGGGACTCTGTGAGGGGAAAACTAGAAAGGGATAGCAGAAATCAGGATATAGAATGAAAAAACTAATGAATAAAAAAGCCCAAAAGAGAGAATAAGTAAATAAGTAAGTAAACAAATAAATAAATACTTATCTACCAAAATAACATTGAATTTATTTTGTGTCAGCTGTCTATTCTGGGCATGGGGCCTGCCCTTAAGTGTAGTTTGCATACCCAGTGGTGTTCCATTGAAGAAAACCATTTTTCCTGTGCAAGTGGTTGTGGATTGGAGAAACTGACTTGATTAGGGATGGGAGCTCTTCCTTTAGTCTTAAATAGTTAATTTATTAATAGTGCAAATATATAAAATAATGATTTCTCTATAATGATTTTTTCACTATATAAAAAATCTTCATTTCTGCAAAATCATTTATATCAATAAATCAAAAATGACATCAACATAATACACTTAAACATGTAGTATATAGATATAAACATATATTCTAAACATAAATTCTAAATGTACACATTGTACATGACAATAAATAGAGATTTAAAATTGATTCCAGTTAACATGACCTCTACTTAGCTGAACTTAGTAAGCTGTACTACAACCATACATTTCCTAACTAGAAAACAGATGGGTTCAAATCACTTAACAATGGTTAAGAAAAACAGTTTACACTTACGGCCAAACTTCGACTTCTAAATACTGCTCAGTTGTATCATTCAAGAAAAATGCATCCACAACTTATGAAAACAGACAAGACATAGAAAATTTCATTTTGATTGAGCAGTAAATAATTTATTCCTCTAAAATAAAAAGCGAATCACTAAGTTTCGTAACTCATCCATACTGTCCCCATTAGCAAAGTGAGTGAAATAAATGCATAGAGTCAAGAAGAAAAGCATAGGAAATAAGTTAACCTCTATTTCTCCCATAGAAGTCTGCCATGTATTCAAAGGAAATATGAAGCCTAGTGATGGTGAGGCCACAGGGAAATCAACCTTCTGGACAGATGGACTGTGAGCCACTTATCTTCATCTTGGAATTTATCCCAAGCACACAAGTTAGACAACTGAAAAAGAAATTACATACAATTCTACCCATCAAAGTATACCTTTAAAAACTAGAAATGATGATCTAAACACCTATCTCTTATTATATAAAATTAACTGCTGTACATAAAGAAATCACCTATGATTCATCAAAACTGATGAAGTCACAGAAGAAATGCATTTCATGTAAAAGAACACAATGGAACTGCTAAAATCAAAGACAATAAAAAATGTATTGGCACGAAAAGACTTCCATATTTATAGGTTTATTTATAGAGCAGTAACTAAATGTATGAGCCATGAACCAAATGTACGAGGGATTTAAATATGTGTATGCTATGCATTTGTGTGCCAGGGGCTACCTGTCTACAAATGGACACAGCAAATAAGAAGGGTGGTGGCTCTCATGTGGTGCTCAGCAGATAAAGAGCTTGCCACCAAGTCTATGGCCACCATGCCTGATGGCCTGTGTTAGAGCCCCGGAATCCACATGGAGGGAAGAGATAACCCCTTCCTCCAAGTTGTCCACTCACTTCCACAAGCATGAAAATGTTTTTTCAAACTAATTTTTAAAAACTAATTTTAAAAATACTGGTTTATTTATAATGGGTGATCTTTTTTTATTATAATTCCAGGAATTTTCTGAGCATTAGTAGCTTTAAAAATTAGTTAATTGTGAAATGTAGTGCATCTTTCATATATGTAATTACAACAGCATAAAACATACAAAGTGAAACCCAAGTCTTCTTCCTTCTACTTTGGTGTAAAACTGGCCAGATCTTGTCTAGACTCCTACAAAACAATTTTCCAAAAACAAATATGAGATCATATTGGGGTATAATTTGCTTTTTGCATTAAAGGAAACTTTTAGCTGAAGAGTAAATTCAAATTTTCATTTAGAGAGGTACATAGTTCATTTTGGCTTCAAAGTAAAAGAAAATGGACTTAGAAAAAAAGATTATTTGGAAGAAGGGCTCGTTGCTAATCAAGCAAATAAAAATTCAAATATATTAAGTGGGAGATCTTGGGGAAAATTCTTACTGTCTATGTTATGTAATATTTTATATCTATGGAGATGGCATCGTGAACAGTATCTCAGAAGGAAGCCTGCACCTTGATAAGGATATAGCACAAGAAGGTCAGAGAACGAACCTGAGACCATTTAATTTCCTGGTATATCTTTTGGCATTAATTTGATAAGTGAGATTAGCTGACAGCAGAAAGTAAATATTAAATCTTACACTGACAGTATTTCTCCAGTAGGTAACATAATCTAAAATTCCTACTGCAATTTAAAGTCTAAAAGGACAAAATGGGGAATATGAACTTTTTATATAGTGCAGGACGTACATAAAGAAATGAACAGTGGCAGCAACACAAACATCTGTATTTGGGCCTGCCATTTTTCTCCGCTCTGCTTGTATATTGGAGCCCCATGGGTAATGGGAGGAAAGTCAGAATGACGGATGGTCAGGCAACATCAGAAACTGCGTCAGTTGTTCTGAAGCATATTACTTCCTAACAGCAAGATAAAATAATAGTTCTCTGAGAGGTTATTAGAAAATGATTTGTGTTTGTAATAAAATACAACACTTCTACTTACCTTCATAATCCCACAGTTCACTGAAAGGCCACTGCAGAAAGTGTGAATGTACTTAACTACATGAGTCATGTAGTTCATGAATTCATGAGTTTACACTTTTCCATATTTAGCCAAAATTTAATGCTTCATTTAAAAATAAATATATCCATCTCATTAGTACACAAATGTATTTTGTTTCTGACACATGGTAACATTATATGTGTATGTGTGTGTGTGTGTGTGTATATACATATATAAATTCATTATCAGGTATTTTTCTTAGTATTTTATAATTGTACAAAACGATGGGCTCTCTTATGACATTTCATTTGTACATACAATCTACTCTGATGATCTTCAATCCCTGATTACTATATCATGTTCGTGTTCCCCCTCAATGTTCCCCTCCTACTTTCAGGTATCATCTCTATTGTTTTCTTTTTCCTTAATAATTGATACATTCATGCATACATATAAATACATAAATATAACATGCTGAGTCCATGTAGTGTTGTTCATATAATCATACACATTTTAAGGGCTGACTACCTGGTATTGGATAACCAACTGATCAGGAGGCTCATGCCATACAACTAAATCTCCTCTCAACTCCCTTAGTCAATTTCTGAGACTTGGATGGCCTTGGTTTCAGTTTCTTTGCACAAAGGCTGATAAAATAGAGACATCTAAATTGTCGATGGCCTTCTTCACCTGGAGTAACCTTCCCTGCCATTCTGTATAACTGCTACACTGTTTCACTTTGATTCACACAATTTATACTGCATGACATATATAGAGGAATTTTAGGTCTGTGTAATATGGCTGGAATACAGACATGCCCGAGTATCCCTAACGATGTAGGTAAAGTTCATTTGTAGAAAGAAGCAGCCATGTTGGAAAGTGACGACTAATTGAAGGGCAGACAAAGTGAAAAATCAAAGACTTGACAGAATGAGTCAGAGATAGGACATACCCAACTCCCAGGAGAACAAACAGGAAAGAAGTGATTCAACACAAGCGTGCAAGCATGTGTGCACGTGCACACACACACACACACACACACACACACACACACAGGGCTGGGAGGGGCAGAGAGAGAGTAGGCAATTCTATGGGTCAGTTTTACAAAGACAGGTTGAAGGTGAAGACAAAACAAGCCAGAGAATGAGAAGGAGCCAGAAGATTAGAACAGATTGCCAGAGTTAATTTGAGGCCAAGCAGAGCAATTCAATGAGAAGCCAAGAAAAGATAGTTTGAACCAATCAGCTTAGAGAGGAGTTTTGATCCGGAACAGCTGAGTTGAACCAGCCAGCCAGAGTTCAGAAAGAACTAGAAAGGGTGACCTTATTCAACAGTAAGCTTTTGAGATGACAATTACACCTGTAGAATAAAAGTTACTTTTTATAGACATATGTATTTATTATCGCTCAGCCTAAACTAGAATGCTTGAACTAGGAGCTATTTATACATCACATGAACACTGTTCTAATGTCTACAACTAAAATTTTGAGTGTACAGTTAAACAGAAGAAACCTGCTGTGTCAGTAGCTTCAATGTCTTATTAAAAGCTATATATTAATAGGATACATCTAAATCGCAGCTTCTTCTAAGGCTTGGGGAACATTAAGGAAGAAGGGAAGAAAGATTGCAGGAACCAGAGATCATGGAGAACAGGAGCAAAAGAGTGTGTTCTGGACATGGCAGGACTGTTGTACTCATGAACTCATAGTAGCTTTGGCTGTGTGCACACAGCCTGTATAAGATCAGGCCAGGAGAAAGGAACTCAAATGTCTCCAACCCCTAGCTGAGGAGCAACTGACAGTTGATGGCTTCTGGGGAAAGGAGAGTTAGCCTTCTTTAAGGGGGTGGCTCCTGATTTGTCGACTTAGGTCCAAGGGATGGTCCCATATCGTTGAATATGTTAACAGCGAACTGGATGCAGTGATTATTTGAAAACAAACAATCAAAAGACATGAAGCCAGGAGAAGGCAACGATTAAGCAGTGGGTCTGGGAAGAGTTAGGGCAGAAGGATGACCAAAATCATTGTATGCATATATGAAATTCTGAAAGAATAAAAATATATTATATATACATATATAATATACATGCATATATGCAAATGTTATGTATTACATTATAGACATGCATTATATACAATGTATATATGTAAATCTTTAATGTATGCATGTACAATTTTCAAGTGTGGGTATAGTGTAACACTCAGAAAGGAGTCTAAGGATGTGTAATACTAAGTGATGAGGAAAGACAGTTCAGACAAAAGGACATGAAGAGGATGTAAGCTAATTGCTTTTCTTCTTTCGGCTCTGTCATAGGTTTTTTGGGGGGGAAGGTTGTTTTCTTTGTTTGTTTTATGGTGGAGAAGTGCACAAAAAATGTAATTGATAGTGAAAGGGTAAAGCCCTGAATGAAGATCTGTGGCTTCAGAGAGGCCACTCTGAGTGTACTGAAGGTACTGCACAGCAATGCAGAGCGTTTGGGAGTGTGTGACTGTTTGTTTGAGAGGCTGCCTTAACTCAGTTATGTGATTTGATTTGGGAGCTCATTACAATAAAAATCACAAATAAGTAATAAGGTGAAAACATTTTAAAGTTCAACCTCTTAAAGTTAAACCATGGAAACAGCACTGTGATGAAACATCTAAGTCAGAATTAATACTACCAAGGTGATCACTATCCTACTACACAGTTTTACTAGCAGCTTTCTTAAATCAATTGTTAATCTGTAGTTCTCACTTTTAACTTATCTTCTTCAACTTTAAAAAGAGTTAAAACTTCAATTGTTTTGAGTTCTATGTAAGGAATCAAAAGACACACTACTGGAATATTCGCTTGGGAGACAAAAAAATGTTTAAAAGAAATGCTAAGGAATATTTTTTCAATAAAATGATTTTTAAGGAAAATTTTCAAGTTCCCTCTTTTAGAAAAAAAATCATATATATATTACAGCACATACTGCTTTTAGCTTGCATGTGGCACTGCACCATACATTGCTAAAAGAAAAGGAGGGAGGAGGAAGTAAAGTCAGGGGAACCTGCCATCTGGAGGCATTGGAGCTATCAAATGTTTTCAGTCCAAGTAAAGACATGCTTTAAAGAGAAGCTCAAAGAACATATTGAAAGAACACAGACCTGGAAGCTCTTCTTAGTTTGGTGCTAACTGTGATCTCTGGGCCAGGTCTGAGCAATGAGTTCCCTCTTAGGCTCTGCCCAGTTGCTCCTGGTTCTAGAGGGAGGGACCAGGAATTCTGAAACAGACAACCTGATTTTTCAGTGAAAATGTTGAGAGGACAAACAAAAGAACATCTGAAGGCTTTTAATCACATCATTTGAATTCTGGGTGTTTATTTAATTGTTTTAAGAGAGAAGGCTAATTCAGCAACACAAGTATTATAAAACCATTTGAAAATGAACTGTAAATCACGGAGATTATAATAAAATATGTAACAGAGGCTAACTATAAACATTAGGACATTTGGCATAATTTATATCACCTGGTGGTTAAAGGTTGTGACACTGAAACCATACTTTCTGGGCTCAAATCCTTGCTGTGATGAGCTAGCTAGCTTTCAAACTCGCTTACTTAAATTCCTACTTCGTATATTCTGAAGGTTTGCTAGACAGAAGCCTAGCACGTTTAGTGTCAATACTAGATGTTTAGTGTCAATTATTAAAATTAGTAGTAATAGGGTTATTTGGATCTCTGGAGTCTAGCTTCTTGAGTTCTTTGTATACATTGGATATTAGCCCTCTATCGGACATAGGATTGGTAAAGATCTTTTCCCAATCTGTAGGTTGCCGTTTTGTCTTATTTACAGTTTCCTTTGCCTTACAGAAGCTTTGCAATTTCAAGTGGTTATTAGCCCAAAAGTTCGAAATACCCAAGAGTCACTTCACAGCAACCATAGAGGAGATGGAGGAGTTCACAGCAACCGTAACAACCAGATGGAGGAGTTGAAGAAGGGACTGAAGGAGCTGAACTGAGAGAGTTTGCAGCCCCAGGGAGGGAGCAACAGTGCGAACTGGTCTGACCCCTCCATACTCCCTGAGACTGTATCACCAACCAAAGAATACACATGGAGGGACCCATGGTGCGGGCCACATATGTGGCAGAGGAGGGTCTTGTTAGACATCAGGGAAGCAGAGGCCCTTGGGCCTGAGGGTGTTCGATCCCCCAGGATAGGAGAATGCCAAGGAGGGAAGAGGAGAGTGGATGGGTGGGTGGGTGGGGGAATACCCCCACAGTGACAGGGGGAGGGGAGAGGAAATGGGGAGGTTCTAAAGGGGAGATCTGGAAAGGGGGAAAGATCTGAAATGTAAATAAAGTATGAAAAAAAATTAGTAGGGAAACCTGCCATTAGTTTCAATGAATGAAACTTGAAGTGGTTTGTGCTTATTTTGACCATGATCATATAAAACCAAGCACTTCAAGTGCAAACATAAAAGTTCTATTTCACTTCTCAGTTTAGACAAAACCACTGATAATTTTAATATACAAGTCACACTTTGCTTTCTCCACACCAATATATTCTATCAATGCTGATTGTAAATATTAAATTTATAGCCACTTATTCAATGCCAGCTTCCAGCACAACAATGTTGGGTTCAAATATAGGAAAGTCTCTTTGAGGCCAGTCAATAAAAAAGTTCATCAGAAAGTATCCTAGACTGAACTTAAAAAGAAGCCGAGCTTGTACAGTGTCAGGTTTTTTGTTAAGTTTAGGGCTACTAAGAACCAGATCAGGTTGAATCTTCACTGATTCAAAGCTAAATTAAACCTTTGCATGGTTAGTACCAACATGTACATATTTAACAGAAACTCTTTTTAGAGGAATGAGGCTAACACTGTTTATGCTGTTTTGTGAGGATAGGATTACAAAAATTCTTAAACGGTAAACAGAAAGCCCAACTTCATCCAGGGCATACATGCCTTTTGTTTTGTTTTTGTGTGTGTCCATGTGGGGAGTGCATCTATACCTGTGTATGGACTGAGGTTGAGGCAGAGTGGGATGTCCTTCTCATATGCTTGCTGGTCACCTTTTTTTTTTTTTTTTTTTTAACTAAGTTTATTTTCACCAGATATTTTCAAACAGGAAAAAGAAAAAAAGAAAAAAAAAAAGCATCTTGTTAACATGCCCGATCTTACTTTTTGAGACAATGACTCACTGACACTGGAGTCACTTTCCAATATTTCTAGGCTGCTGGATAGAGAGCATCCCTTTCCCCTCACCCTGTCTGCTCCTCTCCAGAGCTCCTATTAAAGGCACATGGGGATCTGCTTGGCTTTTTATGTGGGTACTGTGGAATTCCAGGAAAGCAGTTCATAACCAAGCTATCTCAGGCCCAGGGCATATTTAGTGAAACTTTATTTCAATGCATAAAAATATAATCAATTAAAAGGGCTCTAAACCAGTAATAAAGTTCAAGTGAGCATTTTTTATTGCTAATGTCTTTTTATTCCAATACTTTTGTATGTTTTATTTTTTAAGCTTTACTGCTCAAATGCTCATAACATCACTTCGTAAAACTGTGAATGGCAGTTTGTGGCCAAGTACAAATTTTATTTTATTTTTGCAAAATTTTACCTTTCCTCAAATCCGGAGAAACATCTCTGAAATAACTGCTAGATTTGCAGGCTATCCTGGATCCTGACTGAGTGCCTTCTTGAAGCCACGGGGTTAAATATTAGACAACAGCTCTCTTTTGTAGGCACAAGAGAGTCACCAGTTTCAGACCTAGAAGCGACAACTCTGAATTGGGGAACTCGAGTCACCTCAGCCCGAGGACTCATAGCCCAAACATGCACAGACGCCTAGAGATTCTTAGTGTCTGCGAAACCAAGACTCAGGAGCGGGGTAATGAAAATCCGTACCTAGCACCTGCTCGGTAACACAGTTTTCAGCTTTCTTACAAAATTAAAATTATATTTAAAACGCGCCACACTACCTCGGACACTCGATGCGCCACTGCAGAAGGCGCCAAGCAATCCACCCAGCCCCCAGCGCGTCCTCAGAGACCCGCCCACCGCCTGACAGGTAGCCAATCACCTGCCGGGGCCTGGACCAGCGGGATGACGCCCGCAGATGCCCACGTAATGACGGAGGCGGCATCACCGTCTCCCAGGAACCGTCCGGGGCACCGCTTTCAAAGTCTCAGGGCGGTCCGAGTGGACTCTGTGGCAGCTCATGCTGCCCCCGCTGTCCTGGCGTCGTCCCTCAGCCCCGTGGGGACGCCGCCGCCAGGCCAGGCGCGTCCCAGGTTCGTCCTCTCGCGTGGTCTGACGGGAACTCGGCGCCCCCGGGCCGCACGCGGCCCTTGCGGTGTGTCCGTTCCAGCGCGGACCGGAGTCTGACGCTGACGCCCCTGTTCGTCTGAGCGGCGGGCCGGGCTTCGCCGTCGTGACTGTGTTGCTGATGCATCCGCGAAGGTGCTCGGCTGTCCTTGCGACCCCTTAGGTTTTGGTTAGCTGCCCTCACAGCGGGAGGCTGCTTTTTTTGTTTTCTTGTTTAAAAAATAGCTTCTTTTCCCCTGCGAGGAATCGATAAACGTGATGAAAACGCCAAACTAAAATATCGAAATGGCCACAGAAATCGACTTACTGAGAGACCAAAGTAAGGGCGCCCCATTCCCTGGTGCAAAATTCATCTGTAAGGTGCAGTGTAGCTGTCATTGACCTACTAATATGTTCGTGAATGCCGATCGAGTCCCAGCTTGAAAATGTTAAAACTTAAAAAAGGAGTCCACTGCACAGAATGCTTGGTGATGTAAGTGAGACTATATATGTACTTAAGGAAGCAGAACCGCTGGTAAATAGCGTGCAAAGGAGTTGGCTAGGCACGAAATAGATTTGTAACGTGTCTCTTGTGCATGAAGAAACTCTGCAGCTGATGGCCAGGAAGAGTTTCCAAGCCTGCAGCGTAGGACCTTCAGGCATTGCTCTGGTCACTAGTTTAAAAGATATTTTTGACCTACTGTTTCATTACATGCCAGGTGCTATACATGTAGCTGATGTAGGGGTGAGATGGAGAGATTCTTACTCTCCAAGCACGTAATTAGTGGAAGGAAATAAATACATAAATACCAAAAATATACTGAAGTGGCAGCAACTGCTGACTCGTTTGCATCAGTTACCAAGTAGTTGATGGAATTATTGAGTAAACATTGAAATATAAAGAATAGCATCTACTAACCTGGTGCTAAACATATATTGACTATTGTGCAGTTATTAAACTCCGGCCAAAGGAAAAGTCATTTGGACAGAAACTTGACATATTAACATATATTTAGGGATAAGAACGGTTCAGGTATCCAAATTATTTGCAACATCAAAGGAATTGGAAGTATGCTTTGTTTAAAAAACAGCACAGTTGCCTTGAACAGTATATAGAGGTTTATAGAGGAGTGCAGTCCTTTAGTTGCAGTTGTAATCATAGGTAAGATGTGACCTAAGAAGGTTGTAGAGATTGAAGGCTGATAGATTTGAAAGGAGGAGGAAGACAGCAACTCAGGTTTTTTTCTTGAGCAACAGGGTAGGTAGGGCAAACATGTTGAACTCCATATTGAGTTCATAGACCTGAAGTTGAGGACATACTCTCTAGATTTGTTTCTGTACTTACATTGCCTAGCTCTCAAACTTCACAAGTTTTATCTTGGGCGAAATTCTTAGCTGCTCTGTGTCTCTGGTTAGTACATGTTAAATGCTCTGTTCACCCCCCCTCACATCTTCCCCAATCATCCATCCATCCATCCATCCATCTATGCATCTGTCTGTCCATCTGTATGTCTGTTGTGGGATATATGCATACATATATACCTATGTCTATACAATATATACATGTGTGTGTGTTGACACTGCAACAATAGCATTATTTCTTAAGAAAATGAGTAGGAAAACCTCCCTCACTCTATAAATTTTGGGGTTTTGTTGTTGTTGTTGTTTGATACTTTAGTTACATTTCAAATGTTTCCCCCTTTCCATATCTCCCCTCTGGAATCTACCTATCCCATCCCCCCTCTCCTGCCCCGATGGTGGTATGCACCCACCCATACACCCACCCACTCTCATCTTCCCTCCTTGGCATTCTCCTATACTAGGGCATCTAACACCCTCAGGCCCAAGGGCCTCTCCTCCCCTGATGGCTAACAAGACCCTCCTCTGCCACATATGTGGCCAGCACCATAGGTTCCTCTATGTGCATTCTTTGGTTGGTATTCCAATCTCTGAGAGCATCTGGAAGTCAGGCCAATAGACACTGTTGCTGCCTCCCTGGGGCTGCCAACTCCCTCAGCTCCTTCAGTCCCTTCTCCAACTCCTCCATCTTGGACCTCATACTAAGTCCTACGGTTGCAGTGAAGTAACTCTTGGGTATTCCAAACTTTTGGGCTAATGACCACTTATCAGGGAGTACATACCATGTTCATTATTTTGTGACTGAGTTATCTCGCTCAAGAAGATATTTTCAAGATCCATCCATTTGCCTAAGAATTTCATAAAGTCATTGTTTTTAATAGCTGAGTAGTATTCCATTGTGTAAATGTACCACATTTTCTGTATCCATTCCTCTGTTGAGGGACATCTGGTTTGATTCCAGTTTCTGGCTATTATAAATATGGCTGCTATGAACATAGTGGAGCATGTGGCTTTATTACATGTTGGAGCATCTTCTGGGTATATGCCCAGGAATGGAATAGCTGGGTCCTCAGGTAGCATTGTGTTCATTTTTCTGAGGGTCCACCAAACTGATTTCCAGAGAGGTTGTATCAACTTGTATTCCCACCAGCAATGGAGAAGTGGTCTTTTTTCTCCACATTCTTACCAGCGTGTGCTATCACCTGAGTTTTTGATTTTTGCCATTCTGACTGGTGTGAGGTAAAATCTCAGGGTTGTTTTGATTTGCATTTCCCTGATGACTAAGGATGTTGAATATTTCTTTAGGTGCTTCTCAGCCATTCAAGTTTCCTCAGTTGAGAATTCTCTGTTCAGCTCTGTTCCCCATTTTTTGATAAGGTTATTTGGATCTCTGGAGTCTAGCTTCTTGAGTTCTTTGTATATATTGGATATTAGCCCTCTATCTGATGTAGGATTGGTAAAGATCTTTTCCCAATCTGTGGGCTGCTGTTTTGTCCTATTTACAGTGTCCTTTGCCTTACAGAAACTTTGTAATTTCATGGGGTCCCATTTGTTGATTCTTGATCTTAGAGTACAAGCTATCAGTGTTCTGTTTGGGAACTTTTCCCCTGTGCCCATATGTTCGAGACTTTTCTCCACTTTCTCTTCTATTAGATTCAGTGTATCTGGTTTTATGTGGAGGTTCTTGATCCACTTGGACTTGAGCTTTGTACAGGGAGATAGGAATGGATCAATTCACAATCTTCTACATGTAGACCGCCTGTTGAACCAGCACCATTTCTTGAAGATGCTGTCTTTTTTTCCACTGTATGGTTTTAGCTCCTTTGTCAAAGATCAAGTGACCATAAATGTGTGGGTTCATCTCTGGGTCTTCGATTCTATTCCATTGATCTACCTGCCTCTCACTGTACCAATACCATGCAGTTTTTTATCACTACTGCTCTGAAGTACAGCTTAAGGTCAGGGAGGCTGATTCCCCCGAAGTTCTTTTATTGTTGACAATAGTTTTTGCTATCCTGGGTTTTGTGTTATTCCATATGAATTTGAGAATTGCTCTTTCTAAGTCTATGAAAATTGAGTTGGGATTTTGATGGGAATTGCACTGAATCTGTAGATTGTTTTCGGCAGGATGGCCACTTTAACTCTATTAATCCTACCAATCCATGAGCATGGGAGATCTTTCTATCTTCTGAGGTCTTCTTCGATTTCTTTTTTTCAGAGACTTGAAGTTCTTGTCATACAGATCTTTCACTTGTTCGGTTATCTTGATGTATATCTGATTTAGTCCCAGCTAGTGGGTCACTTTTACTTCTTTTGGTGATGGTTCTTTGGCCTGGTTACTTGATTATAGTGTCAAGAATTGTGTTCACCTTTGATCATCACTTATTAACATGTATGTGTAAGTGTGTATTATATTTCTAAATTCTAAATACCTTTTAATTTGCAATTTTTTTTTAGTGCTCAATATGGTTTGACTCTTAAATGCTCCCCAAAGGCCATATGATAAAACCTTGTCTCATTTAATGATGCTTTTGGAAAGTAGTGGAAATTCTAGGAGATGGAGTCTAATGGGAGGAAATTGAGGCCTCTGAATTTTTTGAGAAGGTTGTATTTTTTTCCTATCCCCCTGGCTCTTTCTCTCTGCTTTCTGACTACCATAGATCACTCTGTCACACCCCAATCCCTGTTTGACCGCTCTTTTCACCCCAATCCCTACTGGGATATTTGATATTCTGTTTTACCCAGGCCTATAATGATTGAGCCAAGCAACCACTGAGTCAAAATAAACTTTTCTCTGTCAAGGTACTTTCCTGAGAATTTTATCATAAGAGTGGAACACTAACATTTTCTTTTATCACTCTCATGCTATGTAAATTATAGCCTTATAATGCATGCTGTTATTTGGTAGAGCTAGCTTGATCCTCTTGTTCTTTTTGTAAAATTGTCTTTGTTCTCATTCCATTTCCTTTCAGGATCAGTCTTTTAGTTTCTATAACAAATATTTTTTAGTGTGGATTGGAATTTCATTAAATATGTAGGCCATTATGGGAAAAACTGACTTGAGACAGACTTATTTATTCCACGTTCTTTTTTTCTTTCTTTAGGTCTTGCACGTCTACTGATTAATTTATCAAATACAAAAGTATTTTTGTATAGGAATTTTATATTCCTTTTGTGAGATTTACTTTGATGATACTTGAAATTACTATCTTTTGTTATTTTAAAAACCTTGTGTTGTCCATATATACAAATGTGATTAAATTTTGCATTTTGGCCTTGGTTTTGGGTTTGTTTGGTTTTTTGTTTGTTTTGGTTTGGTTATTTCATTTATTTACATTTCAAATGTAATCCCCCTTCCCAGTTTCCCTTCCACAAGCCCCCTGTCCCCTTCTTGCTCCTCCTGCCTCTATGAGAGTGCTCCCCCACCAGGCCACTCACTCCTGTCTCAGCAGCCTATATTTCCCCTATCCTGGGTTATCAGGCCTCCACTGGACCAAGGGGCTGCCCTCCTAGTGATGCCAGATAAGGCAATCCTCTGCTACATATCCAGCTGTAGCCATGGGTACCTTGGTTGGTGGTTTAGTCCTTGGGAGCTTTTGGGGGGGGGGGGGGTCCTGGTTGGTTGACATTGTTGTTCTTTCTGTAGAGTTGCAAACCCCTTCAGCTCCTACAGTCCTTGCCCTAACTTCCCCATTGGGATCCCTGCGCTCAGTCCTATATTTGGCATCTGTATTGGTCAGGATCTGGCAGAGCCTCTCAGGATATATCTGTATCAGGCCTCTGTCAGCAAGTACTTCTTGGCATCTATGGTAGTGTCTGGGTTTGGTGTCTGCATGTGGGATGGATCCCCCATGGTGGGGCAGTCTCTGGATGGCCTTTCCTTCAGTGTCTGCTCCACTCTTTGTCCCTGTCTTTCCTTTAGACAGGAGCAATTCTGGGTTAAAATTTTAGAGAGAGGTGAGTGGCCCCATTCATCAACATTGGGGGTGGGGGGTGCCTAACCTCTGGATATGGTCTCTACAGGTTCTCTCTCTCCTTTGTGGGGTATTTCAGCTAATGTCACCCTTGTGGGGTCCTAAGAGGCTGTTGCTTTCCTGGCTTCTTGGACTTTCTGGTTGCTACTCCCAGTTCCCCATCTCCCATTGCTACACACCTCTGTTCAATTTCCTGACCATCTGTACATCTCCTCTATCTCCTCCCATACCTGATTCTTCCCCTCTTTTTCCCCTTCCCCTCTTCTCTTCCTCCCAAATCCTCCCACTCTCTACTTCCCTTGATTATTTTGTTCCCCCTTCCAAGTAGGACTCAAGCCTCCACGCTTTGGTCATCCTTCCTCTTGAACTTCGTGTGGTCAGTGAGTTGTATCATGAGTATTCCACATTCTTTGCCTAATATCTGCTTGTCAGTGAATACAAACCATGTGTGTTCTTTTGTGACAAAGTTACCTCACTCAGGATGAGATTTTCTAAAGATTTATTTATTTATGAGTGTTGCAGCAAATATTAAAACAAACCAGCACATTCCTGCTTTAGTGCTGTCAACTCCCTACCCAGGCAACTTGATGACTAAAGATCTTGAACATTTCTTTAGGTGTTTCTCAGCCATTCTATATTCCTCAGTTGCGAATTCTCTGTTTAGCAGAATTCTCTGTTTAGCTTTGTTCCCCATTTTTTGATAGGGTTATTTGGTTCTCTGAAGTCTAACGTCTTGAGTTCTTTGTATACTGAGTGCTATTTACTTGTTTCCCTTGGCTTGGTCAGCCTGCTTTCTTATAGGACCCAGGACCACCAGCCCAGGGATGGCACTACTCACCATGGGCTGGGCCCTCCCCCATTGATTACTAATTGAGAAATGCCTTAGAGCTGGATCTCACCTCAGTGGAGGCTCTTTCCTCTCTGTTGACTCTAACTTGTGTCAAGGTGACACACAGAACTAGCCAGTACATACACTATCACTTAATAAATGAACTTGACTTCAGGGGTATAACTGTGTTAAAGATTAATGTAAATGTCTCCTGAGTAAATTTGTAAGAAAATTTATTACAGATCTCTCCTGTCTTTCTGTCTGTCTCGTCTCGTGTCTCTCTCTCTCTCTCTCTCTCTCTCTCTCTCTCTCTCTCTCTCTCTCTCCTGCTATTAAGCTTCAAGGAGACCCTCACTAGATGTAGCTACTTGGTCCTCAATACCCCAATACCAATCTTGTAGCAAATAAGTGTATGTATGAGCATTTTACAGCAGTACTAAACACTTTAAATTGTATAAATATATGGTTATTTTAATTTTCTTGCTGTGAAGGCATATTCCTCAAAAGTTAGACTAAACAGGAGCTGAAGTTAAGAACACTAGAATCTTCTGTTGAGTTTATAGATATGGATGAACTATAAGATTAAAGGAGACCTTAGAAAGTGCAAAGTAACTTCAGATTCAGTCCATGTACAATGATTATGTCCAGTCATCAAAACTTGTTTGAATTGCTGCTAACATTAGAATTCCCCACTTTTTTTATTTAATTATATTTGAATATAGGTTCTAGATTTTGTATCTTATTACTTTAAATTTCAAAAGTATCCTTAAATTAATATTTTAATTGTAATCATATAATTTCTCAGCTTTATGAGGAAAGCAACTCTTCAATGATAAACAAATATCATATCAACAAACATGCCTTAAAGTTTTACCTAAGCAGCAAAATTTGAAAAAATCAACAGCCTCTGTATCAGGTAACCCCTGAAGTAATTTTCTGTTTCTACTGTCTACTAGAATTCTTTAGATTGTTCCCTATTCTAAAACATTTAATATCTTGGCATACATTTATTGAGTTTGTCTTCTAATTGTTTTGTCAAATTAAATAATTTGTTTCCAAAGAATACTAAGCTAAATAAGGAGCCATATAGCTCACTTACAGTTCATAAGTGTGCATCACAATTAATTACCTTTTTATGCTTAAGAGAACCAAGGAGATGTCATTCAGAGCACAACAAAAGTGTCCTGAAAATCAGACCACTCTTTTCCTCTGCTTGCCAATTTGACCTGAGTTCAGTGAGCAGCGCCAGATCAACTCAATGGACACATTGCAAAGGTTTCCAGAGGACAGGCTGAATCATGTCATGCTGTTAACTAGAGAGTCTCAGACAAATCCATTCCAAACAGTGAGAGCAGATGGAGAGCAAAGTACAGAGCCAAGTGTCAGCACCAGACAGGCCACATCACGCAAATCATAGCAGGGTTTTAGGCCAAATGTCAGGAACAATGAGCAGGGATAGCGCAGGACAAAGAATGTCTGCAGAAATGAAGAAGGTTGATCATAATACAATAAGAATACTGCCACACGATGTCTGTGACTTCAGCTGGAAAGACTTGATGGCTTAGGAATTACTCCACAGATGGATGGCATTTTCTGAAGTCTCATTTGCTCACATGTTTAGCATTTGATGCTGGCTATCAACTGGAAACTTGGCTAGGGCTGCTGAGAGAACTCATGGCCTCTCTGTTTACCCTGGGTTTTTATCTCAACATGTTTCAAGCAGTCAACCTGTTATGCTGTTGCTCAGGGATCCACAAACAAGGATCCTAGGGAGTGAGACAGAAGCAGGATTGCTTTTCATAGGCTAATGTCAGCATTCTGGTCATGTCAAGGTCCTTTCCTGATTGTAAGCAAATTGTTCAGAGACCAGGGATGAGCACACATGTTTCAGTGGGAGTGCAAAATTACATTGTAAAAAAAGCATGGGAGATAGGGGAGAAGGGCTTTTTCAGTCATTTTTAGACAATGGGACAGAGCATACCCCAAATATAAAAAATTAAAGTGATTTCAGATCAGTCACCTAGCAAACTGTAAGGTATATGGCAGTGGCATGAAACTATCCAAATATATAAACTAATATACTCAGTCTCCATATCTCCCTGGGGATGCCCTAACCCTGCCACTACTTCCCCCCTTTCAGGTCTCCAGCTAGTCCCAGAGATGGTTCCTACAGATTTCCATTCTCTCTCCCAGTCTTCTCCTACCCTGAAGTGGCCACTTCCTGTAGCTAGGCAGGAATTCTAGCAGAGGAAGGGGACATTGACTTACCCACAAAACTTTCAACCCAAAATTTGCCCTGCCTATCTGATGTGCAGGGATGAAGATGGAGTAGAAAATGAGAGAATCACCAACTAATGACTGGCCCAATTTGAGATCCATCCCATGAGAGAGAGACAACCCCTGACACTATTAATGATATTTTGCTATGCTTGCAGACGGGAACCTAGCATAACTGTCTCCTAAGAGGCTACATCCAGCAACTGATGAAAACAGATGCAGAGACCCACAGCCAAACATCAGGCGGAGTAGTTTAGGGAGGCTTGTGTTAAGAATTGAGCCATCCAAATGGGTCAAAGACACCACAAGAAGACTTAGAGTCAAATAATTTTGGAACATGGGGACTCACAGAAACTGAAGCATCAACCAAAGGGCATATAGGTGTTGAACCTAGGCCCACTACACATTTGAAGATGTGCAGCTTGGTCTTCATGTGGGCTCCCTAACAAGTAGAGAGGGGGCTGTCTAGGTCTCTGTTGACTGACACTGAATCTCTTTCCCCTAGATGGACTGACTGAGAGGATGAGCTCAGTCATGCTGTGGCTTGATGACCCAAGGCAGGCTGGTACCCATGCGGAGGGTGTCGGGGGGCGGGGGGGGAAGGTGCGTTCTCCTTCTCTGAAGAGAAAGGCAAGAGGAAATGTGGAGAGGGATTTATGAGGGTGGTACTGGGAGGAGAGAAAGGAGTGGGCTGCAAGCAGTATGTAAAGCAAATATAAATAAATAAATAAATAAACTAATATATTCAAACTTAGACTGTATATTTTCAAATAAATAATGTGTGTGATATAGTAACTCAGGCACAACTCTTTAGGCCTTTGAGCTGTCCAATACACAAATTCTCAAAAAGTTACAGAGGAATTAAATTAAGACTTTGACCAACAAACAAGAATCTGTGGACCAAAGAAACCTGAGGGCTCAGCACAATCTAAGGCAATCATCACCAAATGAAGATTGAAAGATCAGGATTCCAATTATGCTCCAGCTGTGATAAGTTCTAGATTATTGTCCTTGAGAACCTGGTTCATAAGCATGAGATTGATAAACTATATGATGCCTCAATGGAGAGGAGATCTGGACAATTAACAGCAGTTTACATTAGAAAAACAATGTTCATAGAATTTCACCAAAAAGGGTCAAAAGCAAGGTCAACATGATATGATTATTTTCATATTTATCTCAAAACAGCTAGAAGATAAGATTTTTAATGTTAAAGAGATAGATATATATGAACTGATTTTTATATTATGCAACTTGTACATGTATAAAGACATTATTCAGTATCCCATTAATATGTATAGCTTCTGAATTTTTATGTTATCAGTTAAACCATAAATACTAGAACTCACGTTTCATTACTAATTTTACAAGGAACAAGAATTGTGCAATAATCAGCTGTGATATAAATCACCTACAAATATCATTTGCAGATTAATGAATATATTTAATGAGACAAAAATTTCTGCAATGAGCATGATTGATTAAAATGATTGTATATATGATAAGGTGATGCATGGGAAAGATCTGTTTTTATTTTTCAGGACAAGAAGCTTACATAATGGTAATAGCCAGAAACTGGAAACAACCCAGATGTTCCTCAGCTGAAGAATGGATACAAAAATATGGTACATTTACATAATGGAATACTATTCGGCTATTAAAAAGGAGGGCATTGTGAAATTTGCAGGCAAATGAATGGAACTAGAAAATATCATCCTGAGTGAGGTAACACAGACCCAAAAGTACATGCATGGTATGTACTCACTAATGAGTGGATATTAGCCAAAAAATACAGAATACCTATGATACAACCCACAGACTGTACGAAGTTAAACAAGAAGGAAGGCCCAAGTGAGGATGCTTCAATCCCACTTAGAAGGAGGGACAAAATAATCATGGGAAGCAGAGGAGGGGAAACTGGGTGGAAGAGGGGAGGGGAAAAGGAGAACATGATAAGGTACGGAGGGAGAGACGGGTGAGAAGCCCAGAAGGTTAGGAGAATGAATGAAAAAATGCCTCTGGGAAAAGCCTCTTAGAAAGGTGGAACACAGTGAGTTTGGATGAGCTTATCCCACACTGTGGGTGCTGGGCTATAGGGAAGCTCAGAGACACCACTCCAGGGATGGGAAAGCACAGTCTGAGATGTGGGAATACTGGAGCTTGTTTGGGGGTCATGGGGTTCTCAGACTCTTGGATATCCAACTGTGGCTGGATGAGCAGAGAACAGAGTTGGGGTCCCATGGGCTGGGGACAGCATCTAGCCTGCCGGGGGAAGAGGGGAAGCCCTGGCTTGTCCCAATGGGGATATTGTCCTTAGCTTGGCTGGGAGTGCCGAGAGGCCTTCTACAGGAGATTAGGCTGTGACTCTGTAGGATAAGGCCTTCTTCATGGCTCCCCATAGTGGATCTTGATGAAAAGAGACAGTCGATGGTTCTAAATAGTTTATTGTTGTGGCAGAAAATGGATTCATAAAACCATAACCCACTTCTCAGGATGGGCCTGAGATTAAATACCTTTTGCAGGGAGTAATGTCTAGGAAGGGAAGCTTATTGGCTAAGCCCTCAGGACCCTTAGGTACCTCATTACCATAGAGAACTCTGTTTTGAGCCTACAAGACCATAAGACATGTTTCTTTTATATGAGAAGCATGGCACATGTTTTAAGACAGGAATCTGGCAGGGAGCTGGGAGTAGCCTAAGCCTCAGGTGTGTGCCCACCAAGTCTCCAGGTCTCAACCTGCTCTACCGTACCAAACTTCCTGGCATGGTTTTAAGTCCCACATCCAGCTACTGGGGATGGAGGGTATGGGGGAATCTCTAGAAAGTCCCAGAGACCTGGGATGTGAGAGGCTTCCAGGACTCAATGGGGGTGACCATAGCAGAAATACCCAACAGTGGGGAGATGGAACCTAAAGGGACCACCTCAAGTATTTAGACAGGGACCCCAGTGGCGGGATGGGGACATCAACCCACCTTCAAATTTTTTGACCCAGAAGTATTCTTGTCTAAAAGAAATTCGGGGACAAAAATGGAGCAGAGACTGAAGGAAACGCCCACCAGTGACTGGCCCAATGTGGGATCTATCTCATTGGCAGGCACCAAGCCATGACACTATTCTGGATGCTATGTTGTACTTGCAGACAGGAGCCTAACATGGCTGTTCTCTGAGAGGCTCTACCAGCAGCTGACTGAAACAGATGCAGATACAGCCAACCACTGGACTGAGGTCAGGAGCCTCTACGGAACAGTTAGGGGAAGGATTGAAGAAACTGAAGAGGATTGCAACCCCATAGGAAAACCAACAGTGTCAACTAACCTGGACCCCTAGGAGCTCCCAGAGACTAATCACCAACCAAAGAGCATACAGGGGCTGGTCTGAGGTCCCTGGCACATAAGTAGCAGAAGACTTCCTCATCTGGCCTCAGTGAGAGAAGATGCCCCTAATCCTGTAGAGACTTGATGCCCCTAATCCTGTAGAGACTTGATGCCCCAGGGAAGGGAGATGCCCAGGGTGTGTGGAGGGGGATGGAGCTAGCAACCTCTCAGAAGTAAATGGAATGGGGGATAGGTTAAGAACTCTGGAAGTGGGAACCAGGATGGGGAGCAACAACTGGGATGTAAATAAATAAAATAATTAATTCTAAAAATGTCTAAGTCCGAGAAATTCTGAAGAATCAATGTAAACTGTTTAGAAATACAGAGAAGAGAGACAGGAAGGATAAAACCACATTGCTCCTGTGGAATAAGGGAAGAAGACATATCCAATTTCTGCTTTGATCAAAGGCATGGAGAAGCAACTTGTGTACAAACATAACATTGCTTAAAATACACAAAAGCAAGTAAAAAGTAAGCCTAGAAGTCCACCGAGCAGCTGACTATGTCTGGAGATGCTTCCAGGATATTGAGTTGGTGTTGATGCTGCTGGGTTTGAATTGGGGGAATGCTCATGTTGTCCATTGCATGGTGGAGTCTCAGCCCTATGCTTTACCCCCAGAGAATTTTGCTAAATTGCCAGCAATGTGTTGGAGAGGAGGAGGCACTGGAAAGGGTTGGTGGTGGTTTCTGTGCAAAGCTAGCTGGGAGCTATTTTTGGCTCTGTTGGCCACAGGGTCCTATCACAAACCCTTTTTTGTTTTGTCTACCTTTGTAGCCCATCCAGGATTAGCTCTTGCCACATTTGGACAACAGTATTGACTTGTAAGCCCTGCAGTGAAGATGTCTGTCTCACTTTCAGCACGCTTTTGCTTCCTCTCTACTCTTGACTGTTTTCATTTACTATAACTTCACCTTGAAGTTTCTTTTCTTTCCATACAAGAAGCGTTACGTTAACAAGAGCTTTTAAAAGACAAAAGTCAATGATCAAAATGAGAAAGATAATAATAGATAAGAAATATCAAAAGATAACAGGAATATACAAGTAAGTAGAATGATGAGGTCAACAAAACAAGGTGGGGAAGCCAGAAACAGGCCCCTGAGTGGATTAAATTGTGAGTTGAACCAATGTCCATATCTAACTGCAGAAAGTCCTAAGATTTGAAAGCCACAGGACAAAGTTTAAGAACAAAACCAACTGATAGTAAGCAAAGCAAAGGTAGTCAAATTAAACTAAAAGAATAGAGGAAAATTATATACTTTAATTAAAATGATGAAAAATCCTTGGGAAATTGAAAACAATCGCAATAGTAACAGCACCAGAGAAGAGATGGAGAGGAAGGCTATGGAGTGTGTTGGGAATCATGGTCATGGTATACTCGGTATGCATGTGTTGGGAATCGTGGTCATGGTACACTCGGCATGCACTGTCCTTTCTAAGAAATAGTTTCTGCAGTAGAATCCTCATAAATGGCAATCCTTAAAACTCCCAATGGCCCCCATTCTTTTCCCTTCAAGCATAGGCATCACTTACCTCTATCTATCCACTCACATGTGTCCTTCCACACACTCACAAATGCACATGAGTGTTCTCATTCATTCTATATATCGACCAGAATATGAAAGAGCCATGAATTTCAAAAGAAGGTATTAGGAAGTCTTAGCAAAGTGAAGCAGTAAGGAAACAGAAGCACTGTGAAGGAAAAGGTGAAAGATAACCATGAAGAGAACAGCCAATCAGGAAAGGAGAAACAGGAAGACTGGAGAGAGGTGAGGGGTGAGAGATCAGTCGAGGAGACAGGAGGAAAGGGGAAAGAGAAGAAAGCATAAAATCAGAAACAGCAACTTCCTTGTGGAAGAATGTCAGCGTTAATAGAAGCCCAAGAACAAGGAAAGCTCTATTCATGTTTTGTTTAAATCATTTCCAATCTGTAGAGTTGCATTTCTAATCTAATAAATGAAAGAACCTTAGGGAACCAATTTCAAATCTTAGCTTTTAAAATATGATTACAGTTGACATGACTTACGCTCTATGGAGATTAAGGCCTCCCTGTTTTGTTCTCCTGGGATTCGGTGTGAAGATACATTGTTTCAAATTTGTTGGACTTGACCAGGCACTGTCTGATTTTCTGGCACCCATTTCATAAAACCATATTTCAGCTAACCATGGAAAGTAAAAACTGTGACTGATGTTTAGAAACTGAGTTTATGAATCTTGTTTAATTTAAATCATGTCAGAAATAATGGAATTTAAAATGATCTTCTGGAGTACTGAGCAGCTTTCAGTTGTTGCTTTTAGTTGGTATTTGGTTGGTTTCCTTTTCAGTTGTTACTGTTCTTTGCTTATTCAGCCTAAAGTGCTCGTCAGTACAGCCTACACACTGTAATCACTTCAGCCTGATTTCCACTAAGAAGAACTGGCATGCCTCTGATGTCTTATGCTGTAGTTTGAAGAATGTCTTCCAGCAACTCTCAAAAGTTAGCTAACATGTGGAGCTGGATGAGGGTCAATCAAGGACAACTGAGAGATGCCTCAGAGAGAATATGTACCACTAGTAAGTATATAGTGGATCTGCAGCATTCCTTCTACCAAATCAGGGAACACACCTCAGGTTCCAAGCTTAGGAGGTGGCCATCATTACAGCCTGTCACAGCCTGGGAGGAGTCTTAGACACTGATCTTAGGAGTACACATTAGAAAACACTGCATAAAATTTCTAGCAACTACAAAAGAAAAACAAATGCTCATCCTGTGTCCCAGCAATACTTTCTATGTAGTCCCCAAAGCATTGTACAATATTCCACTTTCTCTTCAGTACACATAAACCATGTGTCTTCTTTCAAAATAATTGCATGTACACATATACCAACAATATAAATCACAATGTCCATATCATGACTAAAACACCTCTAAATTGTAAGCTAGCCAGATGCTATCAAAATTTAATAGCTAACCTGGAAGTAGCACTCAGCGCACTATACCCCACTAGAGAGAAAGACTGTGACTGCACATGGCATTTTGATATGTCATAGAATAATACTAAGCAAAGGATCTCAGACACAAAAGAGTATCCTACTTAACTTTGCTCATGAGCAGAGAGCAAGATATCAGAAGAATTGGCAGTGCTCTGGTTTCTGTTTTAGGGTACACATGTATAGTCAACTTGGGGAAAAAATCACTAAGATAATCATTGAGAAAAAAAAATATATATATATATACACACTTTTCTGTCCTTGTTTTTTATACTTTTACTAAAAAAAAAAAAACAAAAAAACAAAAAAACCAACATATGAATGCCATATATAGCCTATAGAAGCCAGAGGTGTCAGATTCCCTTTGGGCTGGAGTTACAGAAAGTCACCTTATATGGGTTCCAGGAGCTGATCTTTGGTTCTCTGAAAAAAAAAGGACAGTATATGTCTGAAGCGATGAGTCATCTCCTGTACTGGCTGGTTTTATGTCAACTTGACACAAGCTGGAGTTATCACAGAGAAAGGAGTTTCAGTTGAGAAAATGCCTCCATGAGATACAGCTGTAAGGCATTTTCTCAATTAGTGATCAAAGAGGATGGGCCCCTTGTGAGTTGTACCATCTGTGGGCGGGTAGTCTTGGGCTCTATAAGAAATCCAGCTGAGCAAGCCAGGAGAAGCAAGCAAGCCAATAAGCAGCATTCCTCCATGGCCTCTGCATCAGCTCCTGCTCTTTGACCTGCCTGAGTTTTAGTTCTGTCTTCCTTTGGTGATGAACAGCAATTGGAAGTGTAAGCTGAAAAAACCCTTCCCTCCCCAACTTGCTTCTTGGTCATGATGTTTGTACAGGAATAGAAACCCTGACTAAGATATTTCCCCTCCTATTTTCTTTTAATATAATATATTTCTTTTAATATAAGAAAATAATTATATTTTCTTATAATATATTTCTTTTAATATATTATATGTTTATTTACTTTACCTCCTGATCAGATCAAAGCTCCCCCCTTCCTCTCCTCTCAGTCCCTACCTCTCACCTCTCCTCCCCCATTCACTCTTCCTCCCTTTCTCCTTAGAAAAGGCAAGGCCTCCCATGGATATCATCCAGCCCTGGCTTATCAAGTTGCAGTAGAATAGGGGCATCTTTTCCTATTGACGCTAGACAAGGCAGCCCAGTTAGGGGAAAGGGATCCAATGGCAGGCAGAAGTGTCTGACAATCCCTGTGCCTCTATTAGGAGTCCCACATGCAGACCAAGCTGCATAACTGTTACACATGGATAACTGTGAAACCAAAGCTATGGTGTGATCTTTCTACAAAATGGAGCTTGAAAAAAGTGTGTATGAGCACTGTTTACACAAAAATGTGTGAAAATAGCCCTGGCTATAAGCAAGGGGGTGGTGGTTGTTGTTGTTGTTGTTGTTGTTGTTTAGAAGGGATTTTCCCCCAAAATGAGCACTGGGATATAGACTTGTAATTCCAGCACTCAGGCAGGTCATCCTCAGGTACATATCAAGTTTGAGGACATCCTGGGCTTTGTAAGATACTGTCCAGGAAGGAAAGAAGGAAGCTGGACTGAAAGATAGGTTGGTAGGAGGGAGGGAGAGAGGCAAAGGAGAGGCTAGAGATGGAAGGAAGGGGAGGGGAAAGGAGGCGGGGGGGGGCGGGGGGGAATGAAAGGTTTCTTTAAGGATAAGTAAGGTTCATGTTCCACCGTTAAGCTACAAGTTCCCAAGGGGGTGATTTTAGGTATTTCGAAGAAAATAAGAATCAGGCAAGTCTCACCAACACCTCCCCTCCCCTTTTTTTCCCAAAAGGGCCACAGGGACATCCCCAGTATGATTTTCCACCCAGCCTTTGTGGCTAGAGGGCAGCAGTGACTCTTCCATGGTCCATTGAAGTTCAGCTGAATGGGGCACAAAGAGACGTAGGTGATTCTGGGCACTGTATTAGCAGGCCCACCCCTACCAACATTCCAGAGCCCTTGCAACAGCAGGGAAACTGTGATCACAAACTGCCTAGGTATTTTTCTCCACAACTCCTTTAAAAACAAGGACTAAAAGGAAGTTTGGTGTGTGTGTGTGTGTGTGTGTGTGTGTGTGAATTCTATGTCAAACAAGCTACAGGACTGCAGTATTTGGTGGCTTTTCACATGATCAGTGAACAGTCCCCATATTCTATGACTCCTCAGATTATTTCGCCCTGCTGCTTTACAGGAAGCAAGGTTTCAGGGTCCAATATTTGACCCACATGCTTTGTGATAATGTAAATTCAGTTCACTAAAAAAAATTTTTAAATCTCTTGGCTCTGTTCCCAGTGGGCTTGAGCAAGTGGACAGAATGATGGTATAAAAGCTATGTTTGTATTCTGAACATTTTAAAATTAAGTTTCCTTATGGAAACTCATGTTCAGACTGTAAGTTCAGCAGTGCTAATTGGAAAAACAGCATTGGTGCCGTTTGTTTAAATTGGAACTAGACACTCCTCTCACACTTGCGTATGCCAATATGTCATACAAAGATCTGGACTCTCCTGCTAGTTTAGCTATAATCTTCTGATTCTTTGACCAAGGTCTGATTGTGGAGTAAAGTGCTTATCTGTAGCCATTATAACATCATTACTTAAAAAGTGAGAATTAAAAATAGAATGAAAAAATAAATAAGAACACAGACACAAAAATCATCTGAGTTCCTTTCATTCTTTCTAGTGCCTGATGCAAGCATGCTAACTAAGCAATAGCAAGTGATCAATTACAGAATTGCCAAGGTTTGTACACTTCTGTTCTCATAGTGTGTTTTTCACACCGTGTGAAAAACTCCAAGACTAAAACGGTTTTATTGGTTGTGCTTTAGAACAAGGCTCCACCTGTATCTGATGATAAAGTGGGTGCTTCTAAGGACCTCTGATTGGATGTGACCCTTGGCAACATTTAAGGAACCCATAGATTTCTTTTTCTGCCAAGTCATGGACGCAGGAAAAGTTAGGAACCATCAGGAAAATCTGAAAGGAAAGGAAGCAAGAGTATCCCAAGGCCAGGATAATTGGGGATTTCAGATCTTTTGGCAACATGAAGTTATATCCTAGGAGAAACATATGACAGTGATTACTGAGACACTGAGAACAGTCATTGGGAAACCATGGAAAGCAGGAGAAGGGCCAGCATGCCGAAGAGTGGAAAATGTTGATCCAGTTTTCAGGACAGAAAGAAGATTGATTTACTGAATTACAGATCAGAGTGTTTGATGAGAGAGAGAGAGAGGTAGAGAGAGAGAGAGGTAGAGGGAGAGAGAGGGAGAGGGAGAGGGAGAGAGAGAGGGAGAGAGAGAGAGGTAGAGGGAGAGAGAGGGAGAGGGAGAGAGAGAGAGAGAGAGAGGAAAGGAGAGGAGAGGAGAGGAGAAAACTCAAGTTGTGTTGTGGGGAAAAGGCACCATCCCATGCTATACCCAGCTACTCTCTCTGCCCGGGCAATCCTGCTGCGGGTTCTGCTCACGTTCCCAGCCATCCACTGATTTAGATCAGTAAATTCTCACCCTACAAAACACCCACACAATGAACTCAGAGCCAATTAATATTGCTATAAATTGCCCATCTAGATAAGACAAACTGTCCTGTAATTATCCATCCCTTATAAGATATTTATAGCTACCTGTGGCTATTTAAAATCTGGATCGTCTTGCTCTTCCTCCATCTTCCTTCCTTCTCTCCCTTCTCCCCCTTCTCGACCAAACTTTTCAGCTCCACCTTCCCTTCCACTGCCTAATCACTGACTCTAGCCTTTATTTTACCAGTTAAGGTGGAGAGAAGGTTCACAAGAAGTCACCTGTGTACACGATTCACTCCTGGGAAAGCAGAATTAGCATCAGAATACAAGCAACACCATAGCTATCCACAACAAAGTTGTTATGTTTTGCTTTGTTTTTCATTCCATATCTACATTGATACACACAGAAGATGTGGTAACATCACCCTTCCTTGGTCAACTAGCAAGTGTTTCATGATAATCCTCTACTTGATAGGGAGGCAGGAAGCAGAATAGTACATTAGGTGTTTTAGTTTGGTTTTTTGTTGCTGAGATAAAACACTGACAAAAAGCAACTTGGGAATAAATAGATTAATCTTATACTTTGCATTTTGTCATACAGAGATTGAAGGCAAGAACTGATGTAGAGAAAAAGGTTGCTTATAAACTTGCCTCACCTGGCTTGCTCAAGTAACTCGCTCAATCTTTATCTCTTTCTCTCTTCCTTCCTTCTTCCTTCTTTTCTTCCTGTCTGTCTCCTTCCTTTTTCCTGCCTTCATTCCCTGCTTGATTTTCCTCTTGACTTTATTTTGTATAAGTGCTTTGAAGATTTCATGTAATGTATTTTGATTATATTCAGATATTTACCCATATATTGGTGAATATATGTGTCACCAATATGTCCTTGGATGTGTGTCCTTCCATTGAAGTGATTGATGGACCAGAAGCCACACTCTTAAAGGAAACTACATCTCCCTTACAGAGCAGCCATCAATTGTTAATAGCCCCTCAGTGTTGAGTGGAATTTCTTGCCCATCTTCCTCCCATAGCCATAAAGCAATGTGGTCCAGCTTGAGCTTACACAGATCTTTGTCATGCTGTTACATCTTCTGACTTATAAGTGCCACTTCCTGCTGTGTCCAGAAGACACTGTTTCCTTGTAATCATACATCTCTGGCTCTCTCACTCTTCTGCAATAATCCCTGGGTTTTGGGAGGAGGAGGTGTGATATAGATGTACCATTTAGGACTAAGCATTCTGTAGTCTCTTATTTTCTGCATCTTAATCCATTGTGAGTCACTGTGTTAGTCACAATCTACTGCAAAAGGAATCTTCTCTGATAAGGGCCCAGATATGCATTGATCTACGGGTATAATGATAAGTTATTAGAACTCAGTTTACTACTGTGTATGTTTATGAAAATAATAGTAGGTTTTTCCCTAAGGCCTATGATTTTCTAACCATAAGTCCTTGGCCCAATAATGGTACCAAGAATGGGGTCCATCTTGTAGAGTGGACCTTACATTCAATAAAAAAAATATAGTTATATCCATTACCATTCATACAAATTTGCATCAATGGGTATGTATGTCAGACAAGAATTTACTGAAGCTCATAGAGTTCACACCTGGATAATACTGATAACTACTTTTCTCCTCCAATTAGCATGTGTAATACCTTTCAGCACCATGAAAGACAGCCAGTAAGGAGGAAACTTTCAGGTCATTTCTAACTTAATCTCTCCATGTTCTATTACTCAAGTATGTAGGATGTTCAGCAATAGGGTTTTGTCACCAACTTCTGGAGGGTAACCAATATCACTGGCAGTAGTATGTAATCTTTGGAGTCTGTGATATCCTTCTGGCCAACAACTTTAATGAGAAGAGATGTTCTTGGACCCCAGCCTGTTATTTATTATTCTGTGATGTTTCTAATGATCAATAGCCTCAGCCATTAGTGAATTTTAAATTAAAACTACTTTGAGTTTTAATCTTATCCCATCAAAATGGCTAATATAAAAAATGAGGACAAATGATTAGGTGTGTGGTTATAGAAAAAAATAGAATCCTTATTTACTGCTGGAAATAACCAGCAGCATAAGAAATGACCATGGATGCAGCCATGAGGAGGTTCCTCAAATAGCTGGAAATAGATATACACATGATCCAGCCATAGTACTCTTAGGTAAATTCCCAAAAGACTCTGTGTCATACTATAGGTTTAGATATCTGCTCATTTCTTTGATCTTTGACAATTTCCACATATACATACAGTATCCTCTACTCCTTGACCTCTTATTGTTAGCTAAGTTCAAACAGAGCTAAGGACACCTTTGTTTGGCCAACAAGCATCAGAATCCTATTTGGTTTCTTTTAAAGGTCTTCACAACTGTATAAACCTTAGGCAGACAATGCCTGTGTCAGACCCTGAGTAAAAGAAACTTAAAATTAAAACAAACTAAAAGGTACCAACAGAGAAATTAATAAACAGCGCAAAAATGAAGGAAACTAGAATTTCTAAGAATTTATTGCTGTTTCAAGTTCAATGGTAATGACACCTGGTTCTTATTAAGATCCTTCTGTATGCCAAGTGACCTCAACCTATACTATTACTTTTTTAGTCAACATAGTAATAGAAGAAAAGCATGGTATTTGTGTTATCACCAGGACTTTATAACTCAAAAACGAGATATAATGTCCTCAGGTCCCATCTGCATTACTTGATGCAGGTACAGTCAAATCCTAGACATTAAAACAGTATCTTTTCTCCTCCTCTCTCTCTCTCCATCTCTTCTAATTACCTACCATCCTTTCTTTTCCTATTGTATGAAGAAATCATTTTCTAGAGCAATTAATATGAAGAGATACATATATGAACCACATAAGGTAATATTAAATCAGATACCAAATACAGGTAATACCTAAATCAAAAGGTTTTACTGGAACATTTAAAGATATTTTTCATTTACCACTGTAGAGAAGCTGTGAGATACTCCTGAGAAATATGTTTGGCCCAGAAGAACTTTGAGGTTTTATTTCTCATTGGGATTATATTTCCTGTACTCATAATTTGATGATAGAATTGCCTAAGAATAGAATCAGCATGAAGAATTCATAAACCAAGAGTATCTCTAACTCCCTGTGGGATCATAATGACCTATTCAGCTAAGTAACCGCCAAGCCTTCCTATTTTCCTAAGCCAGTGTGGCCTCTTTTCTGGGACATATATCCAAACGAATTTGGGCAGGTAAGTTTCCAAAAAGAAAGGATTGGCTATTCTAAAGTCAGTAATGGACTGGGGGAAAGAAAGATTCTTTCATATTACACAAAGAAGAGAAAGGTTGAATCTTATACAACTAGGTTTAGCAGCTCTGCACTGCAAGATCTTCATTCATATATTTAAATAATATAAACTTCTCCTAGATTAAGACAGTGACAGCAGCCCAGGAGACTCATAGCCATGGCAGTATACATGCTTCCTTCAAATGATCCCTGGAGCATAAAGTGCATAGACAGCTCTAGTTGAGACTTGCTGAGAGAGAGAGTAAGAACAACTAAATGGAGGAAAACCAAGATGACTAGGATTAACGGAAATACAACAGGAGACAAACATGGGTAATTAGAACAAGAATAAATAGCCTCAAGGGGACAAATGGTAACAATGTGTTTTTATTAGAGGGGTACAAGAGTCTAAGTGACATAGCCCAGAAATTCCATTAGTGGATACACAAGGCATCAGGAAATTGCAAGAAGACAATAGAAACTGAGGTAATAAAAAGTCTGAGTTGGAGATACTATGGACCCATCTACTAAGACTTCACAGTTTAAAGGATGTCAAAAGATGAATCAATAATAATGATAGTATGACTATCAAAAATATTTAATTAGGCTGAATATTCTAGTTTTGTTTGTAATTATTTCTTTTACTTTTAAGATTAATATAATTTCATTATTTCCTAATCTAGGTAATACCTAAATCAAAAACTTTACTAGAACATTTAAAGATTTTTTGTTTAGCACAGCCCCCTTCTCTTCCTCTCCTCTAAACACTTCCATATTCTACTCTTTGTTCTTAAATTTGTTGTTACATGCATGTATGTATGCATATGTATTCCTAAATACATTCTCCTTACATATAATAGTCTACATAATGTTAGTTGTATGTATGTTTTCAGGCGTGAGTGTTTGATATTGGATAACCAATTGGTGTGCTCTTCCCTGGGGAAGGATATTTCTCCTACTCTTAGCATTCCTTAGCTGTCTGTGGTTCTTTGTTTAGGACTAAGGCCTTATGGGCCTTTGTTGATTTTGTCCAGCTAATGTTTAGGCAGTCATGTTGGTGAGCTTCTGACATTGCTAGGAGATACAATCTCACAACAAATTCTTTGATCCTCTGGTTCTTACAATCATTTTGCCCCCTCTTCTTTAACTTTCCCTGAGCTTTAGGTGAAGGAATGTCCTACAGATGTGTATCCACTGGGACTGGGTTCCACAATTCTCTGATTAAGAGTGGTTTTTCTGTAGTGGTCTACTGAAAAGAGATGTTTCTTTCATGGAGGGTATGGAGGTTTGAATGAAATGGCCCCGGTAGGTGTGTCCTTGTTGAAGGAAGTTTGTCACTAGGCATAGGCTTGAGGTTTGAGAAGGTCAAGCCAGATGTAGTTTTCTCTGCTACCTGCTGATCCAGATATAGAAGTCTCAGCTACTTCTCCAACACCATGTCTGCTTGTCTGCTGCAATGTTTTTGGTCCTGATGATAATGGACTAAACCTCTAAACTGTCAGTCAGCTCCAATTAAATGGTTTTTTTTTTCCTATGTAATAGTTGCCATGTTCATCATGTCTCTTTACAACAATAGAAACCCTAAGACAGAAGTTGGTACCCAGGACTGAATTATTGCTGTGATAGGCTAGACCATGTTTTTGTTTGGAGGAATATGAAACACTTTGAGAGTTTGGACTAGAAAAGTGATTGGACATTCAAAACAGAGCTTAATGAGCCATCCTAGTAGAAGCATGGAAGAGAGTCGTGCCAAAAGTAATATGCACTGTAGGTGTCTCGCTCAAGGGGTTTCAGGGCATAAGAATGTCTAGTATGTGGCCTAGAGACTGGTTTTGTGATATTTTGTCAAAGAATGTAACTGGTTTTTGCCCGTCTCTAGAAAGTCTGCTGGAGAGTTAAGAGTTTTGAATTAATTGTGTTTGCATAAATTTCAAAGTAGATTAGTCATGTGGTTATTAGTGGGCAATTTTATGCAGATCTCTAATGAAAAGGACCAAGATAAGCAATGAAAAACACAAAAATATACAGTTTGAGGAGAAAGCCTGGTACTAAGTGGAATAAAGGGACTGGTGACCTCACAGCCACCCAACTGGTCTTCCAAACTGTGAAAAGAAATTGAAGAAAAGCTTCATGTGGAGGTTGGGGTACTGATAGCACACACTTGTAATCACAGATCTAGAGAGGCAAAGGCAGATGGATTTCAGAGTTCAAGGCTAGCCTGGTTTACAGAGAAAGATATGGGGGCTTAGAGGGGGGTGCTGGAGAGGTGGCTCAGCAGTTAAGAGTGCTGAAAGCTCTTTCAGAGGTCCAGAGTTCAATTCGCAGCAACCACATGGTGGCTCACAACCATCTGTAATGGGATCTGATGCCAACTTCTGGTGTGTCTGAAGACAGCTACACTGCACTTCTATACACAGAGCAAGATACAGGACAACCAAGCTTAGGAGGTGAAGGAAGCCATCAAAAACAGAAGGCTGGTAAAAATGTGTTTGAACAAGGGGACCATGCTCCAGCCCCAACAAACAGCAGAACTTTACAGTATCAGTCACATGGTTCTGGCCTTTGAGTCAAAGATACAAGAAAGAAATTTTGGAATCTCCCTGTGTAACTAAGGAAAGCCACTAAAGCCAAATGTATGTGAGGGTTGTCCATGCATGGAGGCCTAGAGAGTCCATTATGTGAAGCTGTGAAAGTAAAGCATGGATTGTCCTGGAGACTTTAACATGTTGGAGATGCCATGGAAATACGTGCTGTGGAATACGTGCTGAGGAAAGCTGCTAACTGGGAGTAGTATAAGACTGAGACAGAGAGAAGGGGGGTGAGGTGTTGCAGTCAACAAAGCTAAAAGGAGTTGGAGATATGAAAAGCACTTTGACTTGAGACATGGAGATGCAAAACTTGAAGTTTGCTCAGCTGGTTTTTGGTCTTGGTATGGTCCAGTATTTCCTCACTATGGTCCATTTCCTCCCTTTTGGAATAGTAATGTATAATATGTGCCATTATGTGTTGAAAGAATGCAATTTTCGTTTCCACCTGTGGCCAGAAACCCCGCCTGGGCCAACAGGCCTCCATATACAAGTAGCTCAGGGAGAAAGCTACCTACCCACTTGTGCTGAGGAGCCAGTGGAAGGAGGGCTCCAGACGCAGGGACTGAGGAAAAGCCAGGAGGTAAGAGCCTGCCTGCTTCCACCTGTCGCCAGAGACCCCTGCCCAGCCGATGATGCTTCCAAATACAAGCAGTGCAGGGAGAAAGCTACCCGCCCACTTGTGCTGAGGAGCCAGCAACAAGAAGACTCCAGATGCAGGGTCTGAAGAACAACTGGAAGTGAGAATTGGTCTCCCAGGAATATTGACATCTGAGCTTGAAGGAAAGACAAGCCACAGTCAGAGAGAGAAAGACCAGCTAACACCAGAGATAACCAGATGGCGAAAGGCAAGGGCAAGAACACAAGAAACAGAAACCAAGACTACTTGGCTTCGTCTGAACCCAGCTCTCCCACCACAGCCAGCCCTGGATACCCCAACACACCAGAAAAGGAAGACTCAGACTTAAAATCACTTCTCAAGAGGATGATAGAAGATTTTAAGAAGGAAATAAATAACACCCTTAAAGAAATACAAGAGAACACAGGTAAACAACTGGAAGCCCTTAAAGAGGACACACAAAAATCCCTTGAAGAATTACAGGAAAACACAATCAAACAGGCAGAAATACAGGAAAACACAATCAAACAAATGAACAAAACCATTCAGGAATTAAAAACAGAAATAGAAACAATAAAGAAATCACAAAGGGAGACAACCCTGGAGTTAGAGATCATAGGAAAGAAATCAGGAGTCATAGATGCAAGCATCACCAACAGAATACAAGAGATGGAAGAGAGAATCTCAGGTGCGGAAGATACCATAGAAAACATGGACACAACAGTCAAAGAAAACACAAAATGCAAAAAGCCCCTAACCCAAAACATCCAAGATATCTGGGATGCAATGAGAAGACAGAAGCTGAGGATAATAGGTATAGAAGAGAGTGAAGACTCCCAACTTAAAGGACCAGTAAATATCTTCAACAAAATTATAGAAGAAAACTTCCCTAACCTAAAGAAAGAGATGAACATAAATATACTAGAGGCTTACAGAACTCCAAATAGACTGGACCAGAAAAGAAATTCCTCCCATCACATTATAGTCAAAACACCAAATACACAAAACAAAGAAAGAATATTAAAAGCAGTAAAGGAAAAGGGGCAAGTAACATATAAAGGCAGACCTATCAGAATTACACCACAGACTATGAAAACTAGAAGATCCTGGGCAGATCTCATACAGACTCTAAAAGAACACAAATGCCAACCCAGGCTACTATACCCAGCAAAACTCTCAATAATCATAGAGGGTGAAACCAAAATATTCTACGACAAATCCAAATTTGCACAGTATGTTTCCACAAACCCAGCCTTACAAAGAATAATACATGGGAAATGCCAACTCAAAGAGGGAAACTACACTCAAGAAAAAGAAAGTAATCTTTCAACAAACTCAAAAGAAGATAGCCACACAAACAATATAAACAACATCAAAAGTAACAGGAAATAACAATCACTATTCTTTAATATCTCTTAACATCAATGGTCTCAACTTCCCAATAAAAAGACATAGACTGACAGACTGGATCCATAAACAGGACCCAGCATTTTGCTGCATCCAGGAAACGCACCTCCTTATTAAAGACAAACACTACCTCAGAGTAAAGGGCTGGAAAACAATTTTCCAAGCAAATGGCCCCAAAAAACAGGCTGGAGTAGCCATTCTAATATTGGATAAAATTGACTTTCAACCAAAATTCATCTAAAAAGATGAGGAAGAACACTTCTTACTCATCAAAGGAAAAATCTACCAAGAAGAACTCTCAATTCTGAACATCTATGCCCCGAAAGCAAGAGCTCCCACTTTCAAAAAAAAAAAACTCTACTAAAGCTCAAAGCACACATTGCACCTCACACAATAATAGTGGGAGACTTCAACACCCCACTATCAACAATGGACAGATCTTGGAAACATAAACTAAACAGAGACACAGTGAAACTAACAGATGCTATGAACCAAATGGGTTTAACAGATATCTATAGAACATTTCATCCTACATCAAAAGAATATACCTTCTTCTCAGCACCTCATGGTACCTTCTCCAAAACTGATCATATAATTGGTCACAAAACAAACCTCAACAGATATAAGAAGGCTGAAATAATCCCATGCCTCCTGTCAGATCACTACGGATTAAGGTTGGTCTTCAATGGCAACAACAACAACAGAAAGCCCACATACACATGGAAGCGGAACAATGGTCTGCTTAATGATAAGTTGGTCAAGGAAGCATTAAAGAAGGAAATTAAAGACTTCCTAGAATTCAATGAAAATGAAAGTACAACTTACCCAAACCTATGGGACACAATGAAAGCAGTGTTAAGAGGGAAACTCATAGCTCTGAATGCCACCAAAAATAAAATGGAGAGAGCACAAACTAACAGCTTAACAGCACATCTGAAAGTTCTGGAACAAAAAGAAGCTAATACACCTAAGAGGAGTAGAAGGCAGGAAATAATCAAATTAAGGGCTGAAATCAACCAAGTGGAAACTAAAAGAACTATACAAAGAATCAACAAAACCAAGAGCTGGTTCTTTGAGAAAATCAACAAGATAGATAAACCCTTAGCCAGACTAACTAGAGGGCACAGAGACAGTATCCAAATTAACAAAATTAGAAATGAAAACAGAGATATTACAATGGACTCTGAAGAAATTAAAAAAATCATCAGATCCTACTACAAAAGCCTATATGCAACAAAATTGGAAAATCTGGAGGAAATGGACAAGTTTCTAGACAGATACTAAGTACCAAACTTAAATCAGGATCAGATAAACCATCTAAACAGTCCCATAACCACTAAAGAAATAAAAGCAGTCATTAAAAGTCTCCCAACCAAAAAAGCCCAGGACCAGATGGGTTCAGTGCAGAATTCTACCAGACCATCAAAGAAGACCTAATACCAATACTCTTCAAGGTATTCCATAAAATAGAAACGGAAGGAACACTACCCAATTATTCTATGAGGCCACATTTACACTGATACCAAAGCCCCACAAAGACCCAACAATAAAAGAAAACTTCAGACCAATATCCCTTATGAATATCGATGCAAAAATACTCAATAAAATTCTTGCAAACTGAATCCAAGAACACATCAAAATGATCATTCACCATGATCAAGTAGGCTTCATCCCAAGGATGCAGGGATGGTTCAATACCCAGAAATCCATTAATGTAATCCACTACATAAACAAACTCAAAGAAAAAAACCACATGCTCATCTCGTTAGATGCTGAAAAAGCATTTGACAAAAGTCAACATCCCTTCATGATAAAAGTTTTGGAAAGATCAGGAATTCAAGGAACATACCTAAACTTAGTAAAAGCAATATACAGTAAACCGGTGACCAAAATCAAACTAAATGGAGAGAAACTCGAAGCAATCCCACTAAAATCAGGGACTACACAAGGCTGCCCTCTCTCTCCCTACCTATTCAATATAGTACTTGAAGTTCTAGCTAGAGCAATCAGGCAACAAAAGGAAATCAAAGGGATACAAATTGGAAAGGAAGAAATCAAAATATCACTATTTGCAGATGTTATGATGGTATACTTAAGTGACCCGAAAAACTCCACCAGAGATCTGCTACAGCTGATAAACAACTTAAGCAAAGTGGCTGGATACAAAATTAACTCAAGCAAATCAGTAGCCTTCATATACTCAAACGATAGATAAACAGGCTGAGAAAGAAATTAGGGAAATGACACCCTTCACAATAGTCACAAACAATATAAAATATCTTGGTGCGACTCTAACCAAACAAGTGAAAGATCTGTATGACAAGAACTTCAAGTCTCTGAAGAGAGAAATTGAAGGCCTCTTAAGATGGAAAGATCTCCCATGCTCATGGATCGGCAGGATTAACATAGTTAAAATGACCGTCCTGCCGAAAGCAATTTACAAATTCAATGCTATCCTCATCAAAATCCCAACTCAATTCTTTGTAGACCTAGAAAGAGCAATTCTCAAATTCATACGGAATAACAAAAAACCCAGGATAGCAAAAACTATCCTCAACAATAAAAGATCTGGGGGAATCAGCCTCCCTGACCTCAAGCTGTACTACAGAGCAGTAATTTTAAAAACTGCATGGTATTGGTACAGTGACAGGCAGGTAGATCAATAGAATAGAATTGAGGACCCAGAAATGAACCCACACACATATGGTCACTTGATCTTTGACAAAGGAGCTAAATCCATACAGTGGAAAAAAGACAACATCTTCAACAAATGGTGCTGGATCAACTGGCGGTCTACATGTAGACGATTGCAAATCGATCCATTCCTATCTCCCTGCACGAAGCTCAAGTCCAAGTGGATCAAGGACCTTCACATAAAACCAGATACACTGAATCTAATAGAAGAGAAAGTGGGGAAGAGTCTCGAACACTTAGGAACAGGGAAAATGTTCTAGAACAGAACACAAATGGCTTGTGCGCTAAGGTCAAGAATTGACATATGGGACCTCATAAAATTACAAAGCTTCTGTAAGGCAAAGGACACTGTAATTAGGGCAAAACGGCAACCTACAGATTGGGAAAAGACCTTTACCAATCCTACATCTGATAGAGGGCTAATATACAATGTATACAAAGAACTCAAGAAGCTAGACTCCAGAGATCCAAATAACCCTATCAGAAAATGGGGAAGTGAGCTAAACAGAGAATTCTCAACTGAGGAAACTCGAATGGCCGAGAAGCACCTAAAGAAATGTTCAACATCCTAAGTCATCAGGGAAATGAAAATCAAAACAACCCTGAGATTTCACTTCACACCAGTCAGAATGGCTGAGATCAAAAACTCAGGTGACAGCAGATGTTGTCGAGGATGTGCAGAAAGAGGAACACTCCTCCATTGCTGGTGGGAATGCAAGTTGATACAACCTCTCTGGAAATCAGTTTGGCAGACCCTCAGAAAATTGGACATAATACTACCTGAGAACCCAGCTATTCCACTCCTGGGCATATACCCAGAAGATGCTCCAACATGTAATAAAGACACATGTTCCACTCTGTTCATAGCAGCCATATTTATAATAGCCAGAAGCTGGAAACAACCCAGATGTCCTTCCACAGAGGAATGGACACAGAAAATGTGGTACATTTACACAATAGAATACTACTCAGCTATTAAAAACAATGACTTCATGAAATTCACAGATAAATGGATGGATCTTGAAAACATCATTCTGAGCCAGGTAACGCAGTCATAAAAGAATGAACATGGTATGTACTCACTGTTAAGTGGTTATTAGCCCAAAAGTTTGAAATACCCAAGAGTCACTTTGCAGGGACAGTAGTACTGATTTCGAGGTCCCAGATGGAGGGCTTTGAGAAAGGACTGAAGGAGCTGAGGGAGTGAGTGTGCATCCCCAGGGAGGTAGCAACACTGGCAACTGGCCTGATCCCCCCGATACTTCTGGAGACTGATCCACCAACTAAAGAATACACATGGAGGAACCCATAGTGCTGGCCACAAAGACTGCAGAGGAGGGTCTTGTTACCAGACAGGGGGAGGAGAGGCCCTTGGGCCTGAGGGTGTTAGATCCTCCAGTATAGGAGAATGACAAGGAGGGAAGATGGGGGGGGGGTTGAGAATATCCCCATAGTGGCAGTGGGAGGGCAGAGGGAATGGGGAGGTTACAAATCGGAGATCTAGAAAGGGGGAAGCATTTGAAATGTAAATCAAATATGAACATTAAAAAAATTTTAAAAAAAGAAAGAATGCAATTTTCTTTTTCATTTTGATATTACATTTGGGATTACTGTTAAGAGATTGCATGAGTCTCAGAAGAGATTTTGGAGGATGAACTATTAAGTAGTGCCGATGCTATGACATAGACTGTGGGGACTTCTGAAGTTGGACTAATTGTGTTTTTCATTATAATATGACTACAAGCCTATGGGAGCCATGGGGTAGAATACGCAGTTTGGATGGAAATGGCTTCCATAAGCTCATAGGGAGTGGCATTATTAGGAAGAATGTCCTTATTTTAGTAGGTGCACATTGGTGAAGGAAGTGTTTCACTGTGGGTAGTCTTGAGGTTTCAAAAGCTCAGGCCCTGTCTCTTTCTCTCTCTCTCTCTCTCTCTCTCTCTCTCTCTCTCTCTCTCTCTCTCTCTCCCCTGCCTGCAATATGTTTGCCTAAGTGCCACAATGTTTCCTGCCCTGACAAAAATGGATGAAACATCTGAACGATAAGTCAGCCCCAATTAAATGTTTTCCTATATATGAATTTCTGTGGTCATGGTGTCTCTTCACAGCAATAGAAACCCTAAACAAGAAAGAGGATAAGAAGTATACTTATCTGTTGGTATAAGGACTGAGGGGATTTGAATACAGTGCCCCCTATGCTCATATATTTGAATGTTTAGTCACCAAGGAGTGAAACTCTTAGACAGGATTAGAATGATTAGAAAATGTAACCTTATTGGAGGAGATATGCTAGTGGAGGTGGGCTTTGAGGTTTCAGAAGCCCATGTTAGCTGACCCCCCTCTCTACAGATCAGGATGTAAAGTTCTCAGCTACTTCTCCAACACCATATCCCCTTGCACACTGCCATGCTCCCTCCAATGATTATAATGGACTAACCTTTGAAACTAAAATATTGAAACCATCAAAAGATGCACTTTATATAATAAAATATAATAAAAGAAGGCAACTGAGAGAATGAAAGAGAGAACCAGGCAACAGAAGTAAGAAACGCAAGCTTCTCTTCCTTCATTCTGCCTTTCAGTATTACACATCTGAAACACTTCTGGTGAGATAGAGATGGCCCTGCAACACCTACTTAGAGTTGAGGAAGTTATTGAAAAAGTATTTATATATTGTATGAATAATAATAACAAATGTATCTATTATACTTTCAGTACTGCTTTATCCTGTTTCTTACTGTCATGAACAATTGCCCTTCCAGATGGATATTATATCTAAGACTCCCTTCTGAAGTCACACTCCCATCTTTTTTTGTTTCACATAATTCTTTTTTTTATTGGATATTTTCTTTATTTAAATTTCAAATGTTATCCCCTTTCCCGGTTTACACCGCCCCCAGGAAACTCCCTATCTCATCCCCCCCTTCTCCTGTTTCTATGAGGGTGTTCCCAAACATCCACTCCCTTGAATTCCCCTACACAGGAGCATCAAGCCTTCACAGAAACAAAGGCCTCTTCTCCCATTGATGCCCAACAAGGTCATCCTCTGCTAGATATGCAGCTGAAGTCATGGGTCCCTCCATGCATACTCCTTGGTTGATGATTTAGTCCCTGGGAGCTCTGGGGGATCTGGTTGGTTGATACTGTTGTTCTTCCTATGGGGTTGCAAACCCTGTCAGCTCCTTCAGTCCTTTCTCTAACTCCTCCATTTGGGGACTCTGTGCTCCGTCCAATGGTTGGATGCGAGCATTGTCAGGCTCGAGCAGAGCATCTCAAGAGACAGATATATCAGGCTCCTGTCAGCATACATTTCGTGGCATCCACAATAGTGTCTGAGTTTGGTGATTATATATGGGATGGATCCCAAGATGGGACAGTCTCTGGATGGCCTTTCTTTCAGTCTCTGCTCCACACTTTGTCTCTGTATTTTTTCCTGTGAGTATTTTGTTCCCCCGTCTAAGAAAGACAGAAGCACCCACATTTTGGTCTTCTTTCTGCTTGAGCTTCATGTGGTCTGTGAATTGTATCTTGGGTATTCTGAGCTTTTGGGCTAATATACACTTATCAGTGAGTGCATACCATGTGTGTTCTTTTGGGATTGGGTTACCTGACTCAGGATGATATTTTCTACTTCCATCCATTTGCCTAAGAATTTCATGAAGTCATTGATTTTAATAGCTGAGTAGTACTCCATTGTTTAAATGTATTATATTTTCTGTATCCATTACTCTGTTGAAGGACATCTGGGTTCTTTCCAGTTTCTGGCTATTATAAATAAGGCTGCTATGAACATAGTGGGGCATGTGTCCTTATTACATGTTGGATCATCTTCTGGGTATATGCCCAGGAGTGGTATAGCTGGGTCCTCAGGTAGTAGTATGTCCAATTTTCTGAGGAACCACCAGAATGATTTCCAGAGTGGTTTTATCAGCTTGCAATCCCACCAGTAATGGAGGAGTGTTCTTTTGCCACATTCTTGCCAGCATATGCTGTCACCTGAGTTTTTGATCTTAGCCATTCTGACTGATGTGAGGTGGAATCTCAGGGTTGTTTTGATTTGCATTTCCCTGATGACTAAGGATGTTGAGCAACATTTCTTTAGGTACTTCTAGGCCATTTGATATTCCTCAGTTGATTATTTGTTAAGCTCTGTAGCCCATTTTTAATAGGGTTACTTAATTCTCTGGAGACTAACTTCTTGGGTTCTTTGTATATGTTAGATATTATCGCTTTATCCGATATAGGAGTGGTAAAGATCTTCTCCTGATCTGTTGGGTGCAGTTTTGTTCTATTGACAGTGTCCTTTACCTTACTTTTCAATTTTCAATTTTATGATGTCCCATTTGTATACTATTGATCTTAGAGCATAAGCCATTGGTATTCTGTTCAGGAACTTTTTCCCTATGCTCATGTGTTCAAGACTTTCCCCCACTTTCTCTTCTATTAGTTTCAGTGTATCTGGTTTTATGTGGAGGTCCTTGATCCACTTGGACTTAAGCTTTGTACAAGGAGATAGAATGGATCAATTTGCATTCTTCTACATACTGACCAAAAGTTGAACCAGCACCATTTGTTGAAAATGCTGTCTTTTTTCCACTGTATGGTTTTAGCTCCTTTGTCAAAGATCAAGTGACCATAGGTGTGGGGTTCATTTCTGGGTCTTCAATTCTACTCCATTAGTCTTCTTGCCTGTGTCTGTACCAATACCATAAGTTTTTTGTTTTTTTTTTTATCACTATAGCTCTGTAATACAGCTTCAGGGATGTAATACAGAGTTCAGGAATGGTGATTCCCCCAGAAGTTCTTTTATTGTTGAGACCAGTTTTCACTATCATGGGTTTTTTGTTATTCCAAATGAATTTGAGACTTGCTCTTTCTAACTCTAAGAAGAATTGAGTTGGAATATTGATGGAGATTGCATTGAATCTGTAGATTGCTTTCAGCAGGATAGCCATTTTTACTCTACTAAGCATGGGAGATTTTTCCATCTTCTGAGATCTTCTTCAATTTCTTTCTTCAGAGACTTGAAGTTCCTGTCACACCAAGGTATTTTATATTATTTGTGACTATTGTGAAGGGTGTTGTTCCCCTAATTTCTTTCTCAGCATGTTTATCCTTTGAGTAGAGGAAGGCTACTGATTGGTTTGAGTTAATTTTATATCTAGCCACTTTGCTGAAGTTGTTTATCAGGTTTAGGTGTTCTCTGGTGGAATTTTTGGGTAACTTAAGTATACTATCATATAATCTGCAAATAGTGATATTTTGACTTCTTCCTTTCCAATTTGTTTTCCTTTGACCTCCTTTGTTGTCCAATTGCCCTTGCTAGGATTATGAGCACTACATTGAATAAATAGGGAGAGCATGGGCAGCCTTGTCTAGTCCCTGATTTTAGTGGGATTGCTTCAAGTTTCTCTCCATTTAGTCTGATGTTGGCTACTGGTTCGCTATATATTGCTTTTAGGTATGAGCCTTGAATTCATTATTTTTCCAAGACTTTTATCATTAAGGGGTGTTGAACTTTGTCAAATGGTTTCTCAGCATCTAATGGGATGATCATGTGTCTTTTTTCTTTGAGTTTGTTTATGTAGTGGATTACGTTGATGGATTTCCATATATTGAACCATCCCTGCATCCCTGGGATGAAGCCTACTTGATCATCATGGATAGTTGTTTTGATGTGTTCTTGGATTCAGTTTGCAAGAATTTTATTGAGTATTTTTGCATAAATATTTATAAGGGAAATTGGTCTGAAATTTTCTTTCTTTGTTGGGTCTTTGTGAAATTTTGGTATCAGTGTAACTGTGACTTCATAGAATGAATTAGGTAGTGTTCCTTCTGTTTCTATTTTGTTGAATAGTTCAAAGAGTATTGGTATTAGGTCTTCTTTGAAGGTCTGATAGAATTCTGCACTAAATCCATCTGATCCTGGGCTTTTTTTTTTTTTTTTTGGTTGGGAGACTTTAAATGACTGCTTCTATTTCTTTAGGGATTATGGGAGTGTCTAGATAGCTTATCTGATCCTGACCTAACTTTGGTATTTGGTATCTGTCTAGAAACTTGTCCATTTCATCCAGATTTTCCAATTTTGTTGCAAATAGCCTTTTGTAATAGGACCTGATGATTTTTTGAATTTTCTCAGTTTCCCTTGTTATGTCTCTCTTTTCATTTCTGATTTTGTTAGTTTAGATACTGTCTCTGTGCCCTCTGGTTATTCTGGCTAAGGGTTGATCTATCCTGTTGATTTTCTCAAAGGACCAGCTCCTGGTTTAGTTGATTCTTTGAATAGTTCTTTTTGTTTCTACTTGGTTGATTTCAGCTCTGAGTTTGATTATTTTCTGCCATCTACTCTTCTTGGGTGTATTTCTTTTTGTTCTAGAGCTTTCAGGTGTTCTGTCAAGCTGCTAGTGTATGCTTTCTCCAGTTTCTTTTTGGAGGCACTCAGAGAGAGCCATGTGTTTTCCACTTAGCACTGCTTTCCTTGTGTCCATAAGTTTTGGTATTATGTGCCTTCATTTTCATTAAATTCTAAAAAGTCTTTAATTTCTTTCTTTTTTTCTTCCTTGACCAAGTTATCATTGAGTAGAGCATAGCTCAGCTTCCATATATATATGGGCTTTCCATTGTTTTTGTTATTATTGAAGAACAGCCCTAGTCCATGGTGATCTGATAATACGCATGGGTTTATTTCAATCTTCTTGTATCTGTTGAGGCCTGTTTTGTGACCACTTATATGGTCAATTTTGGAGAAGGTACCATGAGGTTCTAAGGCAAAGGTATATTCTTTTGTTTTAGGATGAAATGTTCTATAGATATCTGTTAAATTCATTTGGTCCATAACTTCTGATAGTTTCACTGTGACTCTGTTTATTTTCTGTTTCCATGATCTGTCTATTGCTGAGAGTGAGATGTTGAAATCTCCCACTATTATTGTGTGAGATGCAATGTATGCTTTGAGCCTTAGTAAAGTTTCTTTTATGAATGTGGATGCCCTTGCATTTGGAGCATATATGCTCAGAATTGAGAGTGTATCTTGATAGATTTTTCCTTTGACTGGTATGAAGTGTCCTTCCTTATTTTTTTTTAAATAAATTTTGGTTGAAAGTAGATTTTATCCGATATTAGAATGGCTACTCCAGCTTATTTCTTGGAACCATTTGCTTGGAAAAATTTTTGCCAGCCTTTTACTCTGAAGTAGTGTCTTTCTGTGACACTGAAATGTGTTTCCTGTATGCAGCAAAATGCTGGGTCCTGTTTACATATCCAGTCTGTTAGTCCATGTCTTTTTATTGGGGAATTGAGACCATTGAAGTTAAGAGTTACTAAGAAAAATTGATTGTTGCTTCCTGTTATTTTTGTTGTTAAAGGTGGAATTATGTTTGTGTGGCTATCTTCTTTTGGGTTTGTTGAAAGAAGATTATGTTCTTGCTTCTTCTGGGGTGTAGCTTACCTCTTTGCATTGGAGTTTTCCATTTATTATCCTTTGTAGGGCTGGATTTGTGGAAAGATATTGTGCAAATTTGGTTTTGTCATGGAATATCTTGGTTTTTCCATCTGTGGTAATTCAGAGTTTTGCTGGGTATAGTAGCCTGGACTGGCATTTGTGTTCTCTTAGGGTCTGTATGACATCTGACCAGGATCTTCTGGTTTTTATAGTCTCTGGTGAGAAGTCTGGTGTAATTCTGATAGGTCTGTCTTTACATGTTACTTGACCTTTTTCCCTTACTTCTTTTAATATTCTTTCTTTGTTTTGTACATTTGGTGTTTTGATTATTATGCGACAGGAGGAATTTCTTTTCTGGTCCATTCTATTTGGAGTTCTGTAGGCTTCTTATATGTTCATGGGCATCTCTTTCTTTAGGTTAAGAAGTTTTCTTCTCAATTTTGTTGAAGATATTTACTGGTTCTCTAAGTTGGGAATCTTTGCTCTCTTCTATACCTATTATCCTTAGCTTTGGTCCTCTTATTGTGTTCTGGATTTCCCGGATGTTTTGGATTAGGAGCCTTTTGCATTTTTTCATTTTCTTTTGACTGTTGTGTCACCTGCACCTGAAATTCTCTCTTCTATCTCTTGTATTCTGTTGGTGATGATTGCATCTATGACTCCTGATCTCTTTCCTGGTGTTTCTATCTCCAGTGTTGTCTCTCTTTGTAGTATCTTTATTGTTTCTATTTCTATTTTTAGATCCTGGATGGTTTTGTTCAATACCTTCACCTCTTTGGTTGTGTTTTCTTGTAATTAATTAAGATATTTTTTGTGTTTCCTCTTTAAGGGCTATTATCTGTTTATCTGTGTTCTCCTGTATTTCTTTAAGGGAGTTATTTATGTCCTCTATCATCATCATGAGAACTGATTTTAAATCTGAATCTTGCTTTTCCAGTGTGTTGGGCTATCCAGGACTTGCTATGTTTGGAGAACTGGGTTCTGATGATGCCAAGTAACCTTGGTTTCTGTTGCTTATGATCTTGCACTTGCCTCTCACTATTTGTTTATCTATAGTGCTACCTGCCCTCACTTTCTCTGACTGGAGCCTGTCCCTTCTAGGATCCTTGTTGTGTCAGAACTCCTCAGAATCCACCTCTCCCTGTGATCCTGTGATTCTGAGATCCTGGGATCCTGAGATTCTTGGTGTGTTTGAGCTCCTGGGAGTCAAGTCGTCCTTGGGATCCTGAAATCCTGGTGTGATCAAGCTCCTGAGATCCTGTGATCCTATCACCCTGGGCATTTTAGAGCACCTGGGAGTGGAGTTTCCTCTGAGTGTTGTGGAAATTTGTGTAGAGCTAGTGCCCAAGGTCTGCTCAGGGCCACTGGCCAGGTGGCAGTTCCTGTGTCCCTGAATCCCAGAGTTCCCAGTCACTCCCAGTGTTGGGTCAGATGTTGTGAACTCCTCACATATGATCCTGGGCATGTTAGAGCACCTGGGAGTTGAGCTTCCTTTAGGTATTGTAGGACTGGGTGAAGAGCTAGCACCCAAGGTCTGATCCCCTCACTGTAATTCTTTCCAAAGTCTTTGTATACTGTATCAGGTTGACAATGAAATGTAATCATCATACCATGTCCAAATAGAATCCAAATCCAAAAGTGTCCATGTAAGCCATGCAGCAAGCCCTCATGAGTCTCTCTCTGAATTCCCTAATGTGAGCTCACATTCCCATTTTACCACAAGAAAAATCAATTATTCTAGAAGTGTTCTACCTGAAGGGAAGGGAAGGTGACTTAGTCAGGGTTTCTGTTCCTGCACAAACATCATGACCAAGAAGCAAGTTGGGGGGAAAGGGTTTATTCAGCTTATTCTTGCATGTTGCTGTCATCACTAAAGGAAGTCAGGACTGGAACTCAAGCAGGTCAGGAAGCAGGAGCTGATGCAGAGGCCATGGAGGGATGTTTCTTATTAGCTTGCTTCTTCTCCTGGCTTACTCATCTGGCTTTCTTATAGAGCCCAAGTCTACCAGCTCACAGGTATTACCACCCACAAGAGGCCCTCTTCCCTTGATCACTAATTGAAAAAATGCCTTACAGCCGGATCTAATGAAAGCATTTTCTCAACTGAAACTCCTTTCTCTGTGGTAATTCCAGCTTATGTCAAGTTAACACAAAATCAGCCAGTTTAATTGACTCCTTGTCAACTTGACACACAAATACATCACTATTAAGCCTCAACCTTTATTTTTTTATTCATCTCCAAGATCTAAATAACTTTAAAAGTCCACAGTCTTTGCAAATTCTTACATATTAAAATCTCAATATCTTTAAAGATATCCAATCTCGTAGAATTCAAAGTTTATTTATCATCAAAAGTCTCTTAACTGTGGGCTCCACTAAAATGCCTTTTTCCTTCAGGAGGGAAAATATATCAGGGCACAGTCACAATCAGAAGCAAAATCAAACTCCAACTGTCTGGGAACCACTCACGATCCATGGATTCCTCCAAGGGCTTGAGTCACTTCTCCAGCTCTGCCCTTTGTAGCACACACGGCTCCAGATGCATGTACTCCAGTGCTGCTGCTGTTCTTGGTGGTCATCTCATGGTCCTGGCATCTCCAAAACACTACTGTCTTCCTCTGCAAGTAGGTTTACCAACAACCTCTCATAGGCTCCCTCCATGGTGCTAAGTCTTACCTCCTTTGCATGACCCCTTCAGTCCTGGACTGTCAATTGCAACTGAGGCTGCACCTTCACCAGTGGTCTTCCATGGCCTCTCACAGTGCCCAGGCCTCAGCTGCTCTTCACAACTCCTTCATGCCTTCAAAACCAGTAACACCTGGGTGACCCTTACACATTACCAAGCCCAGCCACAGCACAAGGTACAACCCTGGCTATCTCTGGAATGAAGCCTTTGTGCTCTCAGAAAATACTTCTCAGAAGATGATGGTCTCTTCTTAATCACTGCTAATATCTTAGCTCCAGATAATCAGCATCAATAGTCCCAGCAATGCAATAGTTTTGCTTTAGTAGTTCTGGTATTTTGTTATGTTAATCACAACTCATTTCTTCAGCTCCAGCTAACCAAAACCACAGAATCTTAAATCAAACTAGCAATGCCCCTGATAAGAGTCTTTAATCTTCCCTCTGAAATTTCACAAACCAGGCCTCCATCTTCTGCACTGTTCTCAACATTATCTTCCAAGTTCCTACAGAACACCCCACAGAGCTCTTAACATCCCAATGGCTCTTCCAAAATCCTTCCATAGTCCTCCCTAAAACATTGTCAGGTTGTCACAGGAATACCCCACTTCTGGTACCAATTTGTCTTAGTCAGGGTTTCTATTCCTGCACAAACATCATGACCAAGAAGCAAGTTGGGGAGGAAAGAGTTTATTCAGATTACTCTTGCATGCTGCTGTCATTACTGAAGGAAGTCAGGACATGAACTCAAGCAGGTCAGGAAGCAGGAGCTGATGCAGAGGCCATGGAGGGATGTTTCTTACTGGCTTGCTTGCTCTGGCTTGCTCAGCCTGCTTTCTCATAGAGCCCAAGACTACCAGCACATAGATGGTACCACCTACAAGGGGCCCTCTGCCCTTGTTCACTAATTGAGAAAATGCCTTATACGTGGATCTCATAGAGGCATTTTCTCAACTGAAGCTCCTTTTTCTGTGATAACTCCATCTTGTCTCAAGTTGACTCAAAACTAGCCAGTATAGAAAGGAAGAGAAGGAAAGGGAAGGGAAGGGACAGAAGGGAAGGAACTCTGCATGACCACTGAAGTTCCTCAACTTACTAAATCCACTTCAGATGAGCTAGCTTACACTATATTTTGCTATCCAGCACTTTTCAAGCCTCATTTCACAAGTTTGTTCTATCTCAGTGAATTTCTCGGGTAAGTTGGGACAATTTAAGCTCTGCACACTTGCATAGACAGTTGTTTCTTGGAATTTTTTTTCTGAAGATATCTGCCCCAGGGAGAATAATTTCTAACCTACCATGTCCAAACCCCCAAAGAAACTATTAGTTTCTGTGCAAAGAGAGAAATACAATGTAATCTGAAAGCTTTATTTCTTTCTTTTTGAGACAGAGTCTCACCATGTAGCTTTGATTGGCCTGTAACTCACTATGTAGACAAGGCTTGCCTTAAACTCACAGAGAACTGCCTGCCTCTGACTCCTCTGATGTTCTGGGATAAAAGGCATGCACAGTGCTCCTTGCCTTAAAAGATTCTTTAATCAAGAATTTGCTTACCTATTGCACACACAATCACTCCATGAGGGAAAAAAAAAACAACTGTTGAACTGGAAGTGTTTCCAGCTCCTCAGAGTTCACCAGGTATGATGTTCATCTTGGGTAGGTGACATTCTTCACTGGTTTGACAGCTCTGAAATCTTTGTAGTGGTTCTTCAGATCCTCATACAAAGTAAACAGTTACTTTCAAGTGAGCCAAGGGTATCACATTTTTTATTCAGCAGCATCTCTACCTTGTAATTCTTTGGGGATCTCTGCATTTTCCAATGGTAAAGCATAAATATTTCCTTTGAGGCATAAAGATATAATGCATCTACTTCAGCACTTGTGATAAACTTGCTTAAAATGCCAATAACTTTTGTTGCTTTTTTTCTGCAAATATTTTAGTTTGTATTTTAGTGCTTTAAATATAGTAATTATAGTGTATATCTTTTCTTTAATATTTATAACAGTTGGAGCCTTTGAGGGTCTCCTATTATACATTTTGCCTCGCCTGATCTAATTTTCCAGTGGGCCAGGCTATCTTTGCTTACTGAGTATTGTATTTCAAGGTGTAGTCTTAAGACTACATAGGGGCCTAAGATAAAAATCTCTTTCTTTAGGATTGGAGAGATGGCTCCACATTTCTTAATCTTGCAGAGGACCCGGGGTCAGGTTCTACCATCCACATTGTGGATCATAATCATTCCAAACTCCAGTTTTAGGTGATACAGTGCCCCCTTCTGGCCTCCATAGCACCAGGCATATAGATGGTACACACACATATAGAGACATTCAAAACAACCATACACATAAAATAAATAAATCTTTTTTAAAAGCTTAAGGGTCTTCCTCTGGTGAGGATCTGTCCTTGGCTGTATTCCATTACCTTGGGACCTCATAGTATGAAACTATATTCAAAGTTCTAGACTTGAGATTCCTTCCCTGGAATCTGCTCTCACACTGAGGAAGCCTGTGGAGGACTGTTCTGATGTACTCTCTCAGCGATGGTACAGTCTCAATTTATTGTAGAGAAAATCTGCTAGTAGGTCCCCACTTTGAGCAGACAGGGAATCTTAATTTTGTCCCTTTCAATAATGACACTGTGAAAATGGTCATTTCAACTGTGCTGAATTCACAAAACCCTTCTTCTGGGGTTTGTCAACACTCTTGGTTCCTGTTTTCTTTTCAGGTTTGAAAGCCAGTACACTGCTAGCCCCTACTGGATTTTAAAGAGGCTTTCTCAAAACCTTAATTGAGCTCTTCAGTTCTTATGAGAATACAACTTGCCCAAATAATGCAGTTTGTAGTTCCTGGAAACTAGAAATCCTCCATCAAGTCTTAAAATACTCTAAAGAAACAGAAAAGATGACGGTGTTGCAGAGTAACTTCATAATGTGGCTGTGAAAATGGAGGACTGAGGCACCATACAATACTACATATTGTCACTCACTGAGACTCTGGTGAAAATAGGAAGTTGTGCTGAAAATGAGGGATATTTTGTCTATTTATTTGTGATTTAATAGGATTGAGACTCTAAGAATATCAAACCCAAATATTGAGCCAAAAGTGTCTGAAACATACCCATCCCTCCATATACCTTTCTGTCCATTTCTTCAGGACATGTGAATTCATGGGCTTCCCAAATTCTTGGAGAGTTAAGGCTTTTAGCTCTAACATATTTATATCACCAGTGACACTTCTGCTCTTGAATGTTTTGGCTGTTGCTACAAGAAACCTGAGGGCCAAGTTACCAATTCTGCATACATAGTGAGAAACAATGAAAGACATTGCTGTTTGACACTTTGCAGATAAGACACAAAGCTTACCAAATCTCTGGCTCACTGGAGATGTGGCCATGGAAAAATCAAGCGTTCATTAGCTCTTACCCAAGGGTGAGTCTTCATTCATTTCAGTCATATGTTAGGATGCACAGGGTAGAGATGGGCCATCCAGTAATTTCTTAACTACCACGGCAGTTTTAAACCTGTAAAAGGCAATCTATTCAAGATGAGACTCCTAGATTTAAATTAGAGAATAAATAAAGAAAAACATGTTGGAAATTGAATATTGAATTCTTAGCACTTCATTGTGTAACGTTGCTGACAAAAAACAAAGGGCTTGCTTTATCTTGACTGCTTTTTCTAAGCACAATGCTAAGATCGTGTAAACAATAAATATGGCAGGTCAAAAATATTTGTAATCTTGTAATTCTCCAATTATTAATCAAATCTCAATAATCTTGTATGAATCTGATTATTTCTAAAATACAGTACTATTGAATATAATTTTGTACTTGTGTGAGAACTCCAACATACTCTCTGCTAGCAAACATAACATCTGAAAATGCAGTGATAACTCACAGAATTGGTATCGGTCACCCATGGGGCACTCTAAGAGCTTTGTTTATTTCCCCTGTGTTGTCTCCTGGGCTTTGACTCAGCTCTGTTGTCTTCATTTATGCTGTGCAGACCAGTATTTATATACTAGTTTGTTCATGAGCTAAAGCAAGCTAGTAGCTTCTCTTGCACTTACCTCTTCAATTCCCAGAGCCTATGCCTTTCATCTACAAATCAGACCATCCCAGTGATCCCTAAATCAAAGATTTAATACTGGAGATGTTGATGATAATGCACTTAGTATAACAAAATCAAGCATGGCATGTTACTTGTCTTAAGTAATAATAGGTGATCAAAAATAACTCAAAATAATCTGTAAAAAAGCAACTCAAGATCGGCTGTGATTTATTTATTATTTTTTATTATTTATTATTATTTTTATTATTTGAGAATTTCACACATGCATGAGGAAGTCAACCTCCTCTACCTACCTTTTCATTATCCTTCTGACCACTTTCCCCTCTCTATTTCATGTGTTCTTTTTTAAGCCCACTGAACCCACTTAGTGCTGCCTGTATATGCATGTAGAGCCATCTACCACATCTTGGTAGCTAATGGGCTACATCCTTGACGAAAACTGACTCATAAATTACTAATAATTCCTCAGATAGGGGTGGAACTTTATGACTACTTCCCCTCCTCATGCTGGGACATCTGTCTGGTGTAGTTTGATCTTATATAGGTCTCATGTGTGAAGTCACCAACACTGTGAGTTCCTACCTTGAGAGTGAGAGCTACCTTGTTGAGTTCAGAAAACTCTACATCACACATGTCTTCTGGCTTTTACAATCTTTATGTTTCCTCTTACAGGAAGTTATTAAAGATGTTCCACTTGGTACTGAGCAATCCATAGTCTCTTATTCTTTACAGGTGACCAGTTGTAGGTCTCTAAGATAATCATTATCTACTGAAGAAAGAAGCTTCTCTGATGACGGTTGAGATATGTACTAATCTATATGGCCATTAGGCAGAATAATTGCAGTAGGTTCTCCCCTAGTGTATATAGACTACCTAGCAATGAGTTCTTTGCACTGTTAATAGTGCAAGGCATGAGTTCTATCCTGTGGAGTGGGCCTTAAATCCAATAAAAAAAGATGGTTATGCACATAACATTCATGCCACTATTTCATTAGTGGGGATGTTTTGCCAGATCAGAATTATTGAGATTCACAGAGTTTATAGTTGGCTAAGACTGATGGCTACTTTCTCACTTCAGTAACATGCATAGCATCTGCCAATACTATAAAAGCTCACCTATAGGGAGAAAGCTTCCAGAACAGAACTAGCTAGATTTCTCTATGTTCTATGACTCAAGTATGTTATATCTTCAGCAGTAGGGTCTTACCATCAAGTTCTTAATGGTAAACAGTGGCATTGGCAAGAGTGTACAATGTTTGTGGGTATGTGGGATCCTAATGATCAACAACTTCAAAAGAGTTAACCCATTCCTGGCACTGTCTCTTTCAGACACCATAGACTATCAAATAAAAGGCTCAGTGCTGTGGTCTCTTTGGAGCTCTTGTCAGAAGTCCAGTTTTAAAGCATATGTAGAAGTTGCATGCCATGCAGCTATATAATAGAATATACCTAAAAAGAGAAGCAATTATTTACATCACCTATTTTTGTTTATTATTAATGTTTTTCTGAACAATGATTTCACATGTAAAGTATATGATATCTAGCTTGTGATTTTATGAGCATTAGAAGAATTATTTAAGAAACCAAACTGAAAGGGCTAACCCACTCAATTATTGAACCATGCATTCATGTAAATAAAGAAAGCAGATATATCTGAGCTTTCTGGCTTCTGGGTTCCTCTTAAACTTAGGCTATTCAAATGAAAATAAGTACACACACACACACACACACACACACTTCTGTTCCTCTCAAATGTTCATAATTGCATGTGTCAGACCTGTGTACTGCCAGGGACACATCCATGCACAAAAAAATTCAGTCCCTAAAGGAATGATGAACTTATTAAAAGTTGGTTTTAATTTAAACCTTCAACATTGAGAAATTAACTGGAAATCAAGATTTTTTTCTATTTTAATGTAGCTAGCTTTATTTCCAGAAAGGTAATCCCAACTATCATGGCTCTATTCATACACAATTGTTTTTTTCAACAACAAATAAATGGATGAGTAGTTGATATTAAAATTCATTCTATTTTCAATTCATTTCCAAACTCATAGTCTAATTCTCCCTCCACATCTTATTTACATTATGAATTTCTTTCATGCAAAGTGAAAACAAAATCAACTTTGCTCTAACTCTAATCCAAGGATGCTAAGGGTCTCACCAAAAAATTATGAGGTGCTTTTACTCACTGTTTTATAAAATATGTCAGTAAATACATTCATCCATTTCCATTTCTTAGGTAAGTACTTCTTTGCCTATACAGTTAGTGCCTTACTTTTTAGTTTTTCTTGTTCAGATTCATTTAAAAATAAAGTTTCAGTCCTCAAAAACTTTATTGTTGAATCAGATGGATCACTTGAAACTCCTACAGGAGCGGAACTACTTGGGTGAAAAAGGCAGGTGTAGAAAGAACATCTGTCAGCGTGCAAGAGAACCCAAAAGCAACATCCCATCTCTACAGCAACAGACTGAAGTTTACTGACCAGACAGAAATACCAGTTAAGAATCAACCATAAACACCAGTTTAAAGAATGCCACAGATGTTAAAGTCACATGCCTTGACCTTGAGGAACTTAGCAGTCTGAACTCTGAGCAGAGTTCTGCTGTAATTCCCAATTGCTGTCCATTTAAAATCAGGGGGGTGAGGGAAGTTGCTTACTTGGAAAGATTCACTGTGTTATACTACATGCTTTCTATTACATAAGATGATGCAGCCATTTCCCTTCAAGTACCAAACTGACATCATTTAGTTATTCCAATTTAGGCTTTCACTCAAAACCCTATTAATATTACCTAACAAAAGATCTATAGCAGTCACAGGCAAGCATTTTTGAATCCAGAAAAATTAAGGAATTGTTTTGGATATATTTTTTGCCAGACTTTCTTAACAAGATTAATAATTCAATCGAAATCTACAGCCAAGGAAATACTTCTTATGTTTTCGTTCATTGAACAACTGTCTAAATAATTATCTGCAGATGTGTATAAAAATGTGTAGAGAGCTAAATTGCCCTCAGTGCTACCTTAAATAAAAATGTATCCTGTGGTTCTCTTTGCATATTAGGAATCTTAGAAGGAACTTTAAGGAACTTGAGCTACAAATAGCTCCAAATAAAATTCTTCCAGAAAAAAACAAAAACAAAAACTCCCAAGCCAATGGGTTCACTTTAGTAGTTCATTCCTGAACAAGCTTTAGCCTTTTAGAGTGTAATGTAGCTGTTAGAATAGAAATGACCAGTATGCTGAAGTATAAGTCAACATTCTGAAAATGCATAAAAGCAAGACTTATAATGAATGCAAGCCACTGTGGGGAAATGTTCTGCCAATTTCCCTTACCATGATTTCTTCAATTCAGCATCAGAAATGGACAACTACTTTTAATTCATTTGCAACAAAAAGTTAAAATGTTTGAATATATATGATCAAAATATATTGTATTAAAAATTAAGTGTATTAAAAAATAAATAAGAGCTGTGTGACATTCAGATGACACTTATTCAAATTATACATAGAAGCCATGAAGATAAATATGTCATTTTGTTTATCAGTGAAGACATTTAACATTTTTTATTAATTATTTGAGAATTTCATAAGAAACCCACATATTCAAAGCAGTTAATCAATTCCTTCCAACTGTCTACTATGGTATCATGTGAACACTGCTATGTACATCAGACTGAACTTTAATGACAGGTCAGTATTACCCAGATGATCAATAATCCACAAAATTTCAAGCCAGTTAACTTTACTACTAGAAGTAGAAGATGAAATTTTGGTAGTCCTACCTAGTCTGATGTAAATATGCCAGGAAGTAAAACTAAAGGTTTGACCATATATACCTATGTCTAAGTATGGTTCATCAGCTTTAAGAAAATGAATCATTCTATTACTCTGAATAATGGACAATATACATTTTAAGCTTGTGTTCAACTTCTAGCCTTTGGCTAAATGTCTTTTAACCCTTATATTCCTTGGGGTCATTCCAATGATAAGAGCAAAGAAGGAATTCTCAGAAGCTGGTGTCAAATCATTTGCAGTGATTGGTACCAGCTCTGGGGAAGGTCTAATGGGGAAAGAATGAAAATTGGATTTGCATATTATTTGTGAATCTCAATAATTTCTCTCTTTAACGTTTCTGTGAACAGTGTAGAAGGGACATGACATTCAAATGCCACCGTTTCTAAGTGTGACATGCGTTATGGAGTAAGGCATGAATATTTTGGGCTGTTTATGTTAGATTATATTCACAGCCATAACAAATTTGATTCTAACGCCTCCTGTTTATTTTTTATGTAACTATATCTGCATCCTCTTCGTGTCACGGATTACTCTCTGTATTATACATTATTAGAGTTGTAATTTGGAAACTTGAACAATTCCAGAAGTTTTCCATTTCAATTACAATTCCTAAATTCCACCAGAACCAACTATGGGATGATAGATTATGCTTGTGGATAAGTGTTACCTCTGAAAATTGGTGGTGGAGGGGATCTTAGAGAAGCTGTGGGAGGGGAAAAACTATTATCAAGATATATTGTATTAAAAATACTTAAAGACAAAATATAATATGATCAAAATCTATATATTAAAAATACTTAATAGAAACATAATGAGATAATTAATATAATTTTTTAAATATGTTGGGAAATAGGAATGTCTTTTCCATTTTACCAAAATATCTTCATAGGTGTATGTATTCTATATAATGGTATAAGCCATCAAGTCAGAACCAAGAGAATGCTAAATTTTCAGTTACACTCACTAGCTAGATTCTCAACTGATTATTTCTGTCTCTCAAGAATCCCAATATTGAGTTACAAAAAGTGCCAAGGCCTTCCCAGAAGGCTCCTAAAAACATATGGAATATCTTACCCTGAAATGTGGTTTTAATTTTATGGCACTGGCTTAAAGAAAACACAATTGTTTGACAACCTTGCACTGGTTCTTCTTTGCCAGCACATCATAGCAATGTGCTATTGAGATGAAATTTAGTTTCATCCATGAGCAAGAGAGTGGTAAAGAAAGATATGTGTAGACAGTATCATCAGAAGAATATGAATTTTAATAACTTCAATGTTATGTCTTGTTATATAATCATTCCAATTATTAAATAAAGAAAAATAAATAGAATAATTATAACCTTGAATCATTTACATTTATATTATTTGCTCATAAAACCAGCCCAGATTTTCCATAAACAATAAAGTAAGCACTACCAGATGATGCAAGGAAGAAAAAAGCTTTCAAAAAATTTGCTTTGGGTGTTAAAATAGCCTTTACAATTGTTTTTATACAATTAGAATCTTAATAAAAGTTTGCAAACATTTTAATTCAAGATATCTTGAGCTTTGTGCAGACATACCATTCATTTCTTTGTAACTCAACAGAAAAATCTGGCTAATATTGGAAGATGGTAATGAATCATTATTTCTTCTTCCGTTTTTCCTTTAATCCAAGAAGGCCATATTTTATTAAATAAAATCACACTGGCAGTTTTAGGAACTAAACAATATTCTGAGCCTTTCCAGAAGACACAGTGGAGAAGTTGGGTTCTGTACGTAGGAATTCAAAGCTACTTTATGGAAACGATATACCAACTTTCTTTCCCATGCATGTTTATAAACAGTTATAACTCGGGCCAGAAACACAATGTAATGTCTGCTTCCCCTGGGTTTCATAGTAATTCTTACTGACAACAATTTGTCCCCACAATTTTAGTGGCTTGAAGAGGCAACATGTATGACCACTCAGCCCCAGTCTAAGTATTTTGTGTGCTATTAGGATTTACAAGATCAGTTATGTGACATGTGTGATAGAATGGTCCTAGAGTAGAGGAAATTACTGTATATGTCCTGCCAAGTGTGACATAATTTTTAACAAAAAGGGCTAACATTCTAGTTCTTTAAAAAATATCTATTATAATACGATGTTAACTAGAGTCCTCATGCTGTATATTGGATCTCTAGAAAGAGTTTTACTTTATATCTAGAACTGTAAATCCTTTCATTCTCATCTCCTCTCCCCACCCCGTGGACCGTGTTTTCATTCTTTGTACTTCTTCTTTTATACATAGGAAGGAGTCTATATATAAGTAAGATGGTGTCCTTTTTTATTATACTGTTGGCTTGTGTCATTAGAATAATATCCTTCAGATTCTTCCATGTTGTGTCAAAGTGCTGGATATAATGTTTTCATATAATGAGTAATATTTCATTTTACATACAACATCTTTATCTGTCTGTCAGCAAAGCAGTCATTTTCATATCTCAGCTAATGTAAATCACAGAAGTGCAAATAGTTTATAACGAAGTACTGATTTAATCTCCACTGCTACACATCCTGAAGAAGGCCTGTTGGCCTATATATTGTACTACTTTTAATTGGTTTTAGAAGCCTCCATACTATTTTTCTTTTTACATCTTTGTTATTTTTCCATTAAGGGTAAAATACCATAATAAAGGCAACTTATAAAAGAAAGCATTTAATTAGGCTATCAATATCACAGGATCAGAATCCATTACGGGAAAGCAAAGGCATGGTGGCAGGCAGGGGGAGCAGCAGCTGAAGGCTTATATCTCAAAAGAAGAGGCAGAGGGCACATTGGAAAGGGCACCAGTCTTCTGAAACCTTAAAGCCAAGCCCAGTAACATACTTCAAAGCCATACATCATAGTTGTGTAGCAGTTTCTTTTAAGGTTAAAGCCTTCCATCGTGGAGGGATAAAATGTGAAGACAGAAGATATAAAAGGAAAGTAAAACAACAGCTTATTTTAGAACACTATGTTTGCAAGAAGGCGAAACAACAGCATGTTTCAAGGGTAGGTGAAACACTCCATTCTACAGGGAAGCTCCACTAAGACAGGAAGTAAATAATTCAAAATAGCTTCAGGAAGTCCCTGAAATTGATGAGATTCATTAGGCTTCTCCCTCTATGAGTATATAAGCAAGCAGTAAAGACAGAAAACCAAATAGGCTACCCACAGACCTCTTCTCTCTCTGTTCCCCCAGATCCAATTCCCCAGTCTCATTCCCATCTCTGTAGCAGAACATTCATGGCAATCTTCTTTGTCCTGTCTCATTTCCTATGGATCTCACAGATCTTCCCCCTTCTAACCTCCCTCCCCCAACTTGTTGCTTTGTCCCAGATATTAACCCCAACAGACACCTCCTCTTAACCCAAGGACAGCGAAGAGGTCAGCTCAGAGCCTGGAAAATTCCACTAGACCCCCAAGCACATAGGCATCCCTCCCCTCCTGGAAGAGACAGGACAGAGAGCACCTTAGGCAGAAAGGGAGAGGCTGATTAAGCACTTACTACTTCATTCCCTAAAGACCAATCAGTTTCTGTTCCACCAGTCATATTGTGCCTAGTTGCTGATGCTCTAGCCCGCCCCTGGAAACTGTAAAAAAACTCACCAAACAGGCAGGCAGCCCAGGGTCACCTCCTTTCCTTCAGGTCTGGGGAGATCCCAGTGGGCTAGTACAATAAATTCCTCTTGCTTTTGCATAGATCCCCTGCTCTACCTTGTTCACTGCGGGGGAGGAGTGGGGGGTGGTAATTAAGGCTCAGCAGAGTCTTACAACAGCTTCTCCCAGGACAACCAATAAGCTGAAGGAAGAACCACAACCCTCCTGCTGCTCCAGAGATCCAACCACCCAGCCCCCGTCTCATATCCAGCTCTGTAGCAGGAAATCTGCTGTGGTCTCTCTTCCGGAACTCTCTGACTTCATCCACAATAGATCAAAAAGATCTTCTCTCTCAACCTTCTTTCCCCTGACACATTCCATTATCCCAGCTTCCAATACCAGCGGGTGTTCATTGGAAACAAACCAGCAAAGCAGAACAGGGAAAAGCCTACAACTCCAGCAGGCATTTTCTGCTAAACCACAAGCCACATCAGCCAGAAAACCAAGTAGACTGCAGCAGACCTCACTTTTCTCAGCTCTCCAAGATCCAGTCCTCCAGTCTCACTGCCAGCTCCTGAGCAAAGCACTCTTGCAGCCTGCCCTGGCCCCTCCCCCACCCCCCACCCCACCCTCCCCCTCGGCCCCACACCCATCTCCTGTGAATCCCACAGACCTTCCTCTTCTAACCTCCCTCTCAACTTGTTGCTTTATCCTAGATCTCAACCCCAGCCAGCAACCCCTGCTAACCCAAGGGCTGCTCCTATCAGGACAACAAGTAGGCTGAAGGCTGACCCATACCTTTCCAACTGCTCCTGAGATTCAATCCCCATAAGCCTATCTATAGCAGGAAACCTGCTATGGTCTCCATTTCCTCTCTGACCAGATCTGCAAATGATCACCAAAAGTGTATCCTCCACCCTTACCTTTCTACCTCATCCTAGTATCCCAGCATCAGACAACAGCAGGCATTCTCTGTGAACACACTAGCCTAGCAGGCTATACACAAACAACTAACACACTCTGAAAACCCAGAAAGGAAACAGAAACAAAGGAATAAAATATTCACCCAACAAAGACAGATCCACAAATCAGCACCTAGACCTTTAATCATCCCAAACTTGGAATCATAGAAGTAAAAACCCAATCAATATCTCCAGGACAATATGATCCCTCTAGAGCTATCCTACTGCAGCAGAATCTCAATATCCAGCATAGCTTAATCACGGGGGGGGGGGGGGGGGGGGGGGGAGGAGGGGGGGAAACAACTTTATGAACTTAAAAGCAACTGTATGAAGATGATAGAAGTCTTCAAAGAGGAAATAAATAAACCCCTTTAAAGAATCCAGAAAAAGATGGGCAGTAGTGGTGCATGCCTTTAATCTGAGCACTTGGGAGTCAGAGACAGGCAGATTTCTGAGTTTGAGGCCAGCCTGGTCTACAGAGTGAGTTCCAGGACAGCCAGGGCTACACAGAGAAACCCTGTCTCAAAAACAAACAAACAAACAAAAAAATCCAGAAAACAAACAAACAAACAAAAATTTGGAAGAAATTATTAAATCCCCTAAAAAAAAACCCACAAACAATACTTTTGAAGAAAACAAAACTGTTCAAGACCTAAAAGTGGAATCAACAATGAAAACACAAACTTTGGGAATTCTGAAAATAAAAAATTTAAAAATTGAACAGGGGAAAGCTTTACCAACATATACTGATTAAAGAAAATTTTAATCTAAAAAAATTCCTGACACAAAACATCCAGGAAATCTAAAGAAACTAAACTAAATTAAAGAAAGAGATGCCTGTGCTTATAAAGGTACAAAAGGCTTATAGGACACCAAATAGATTGGACTAGAAGAGAAAGTCCTCTTGGTACAAAATTAAAACACTAAACATACAGAACAAAGAAAGAACATTAAAAACTTCAAGGGGAACAGAACAACAACAACAACAAAAAGCATATAATGGTAGACCTATTAGAATTACCTGAATTCTCAATGGAGAAAGACCAGAAAGATGTGCTGCAGACTCTACGAGACCACAAATGACTAGACTACTATAGACCCTGGAAAACTTTCAATCACCATACAGGGAGAAAATAGGATGTTTAATAATAAAAGTCAAATTTAAACAGTATCTAAAAATCCAGCCCTACAAAAGGTGCTAGAAGAAAAACTCAAAACCTAAGGGTTTTATGGGATTGAAACTGTAGTAGTATCTCTTTTATTAACATGTTACGAATTTAAATATCATCTTGGTAGGTAGGTTTTCCCTTAATGAGTATGTAGTGTCCATTTCTGTTTAATTAGTTTTGGTTTGAATTGAAGTTAAATACACCCATGGAAACACAGGAAATAAATAATCTCATACCAGCAAAATCAAAAACAAGGGAAATACACACATGTACACATGCCACCACCTTCACAACCACCACCACCAAAATAAGATGAATCAATAATTTTTGGCCATTGATATTTCTCCATATCAATGATCTCAATTCACCAGTAAAAAGACAGATAACAAAATCAATGAAAACAGGATCCATCCTTCTATGGCATCCAAGAAACACACCTCAACATTAAGGATATACATTACCTCAAGTTAAAGGGTGGGAGAAAAAAAATATGCCAAGGAAATGGGCCTAAACAGCAAGCTGGTATAACTACTTTAATAGCTGACAAAACAGAGTTCAAACCAACACTAATTAAAAGAAACAGGGAAAGACACTACATACTCATCAAGGGAAAAATCCACCAAGATGGCATTTCAATTCTTACTATCTATACCCCAAGCAAAAGGGCACCCAAGTTTGTAAAAGAAACAGTAGTACAGCTTAAATCACATATTGGCCCTCACATGCTGATAGTAGGAGACATTGACACTTCATTTTCACCAAGAGACAAGTCATCCAGACAAAAACTAAATAGAAAATAGTGGAGCTAACAAATGTTATAAACCAAATGGACCTAATGGATATCTACAAAGCATTTCACTCAAACACAAACGAATGTACCTTCTTGTTGACACCTCATGGAACTTTCTCCAAAATTGACCATATACTTAGACACAAAACAGCTCTCAACATATATAAGAAAATTGAAAAAAACTTTTCTGCTTCAATCCTTCCCCCAAGTCTTCCTCAGGATTTCCAAAGTTCTGTTTAACTTTGACTGTAAGCCTCTGCAACTTTTTCAGCCAGCTGCTGGGTGGAGCCTCTCAAGGACAGTTATATGAGTCTCCTGTCTACAAGCATAACAGATCATCATTAATAGTGTCAGGAATTGATTCTTGCCCCTGGAATGGGTATCAAGTTAGTTTTATTATTGGTTGGCCTTTCCCTCAGCTCTGCTCCATCTCCCGTCCCTGCATTTCTTACAGACAGGAAAAGTTTTGGGTTCAAAGTTTTGTGGGTAGGTTGGTGTCCCTATTGCTCTATTGATGTTCTAGTCTGGCTAAAGGATGTGGCTTCTTCAGCTTCCATATCCCCAAAGCAGTGAGTCACAGCTAAGGTCATCCCCATTGATTCTTGGTTAACTCCTCTTTCCCATGTTAGTCCAGGCATTTGTTGGCTATTCCCTCAGTCTCTGCTCCAGTTTTGTTCCAGAACTTCTTGAAGACAGGGCATGCATTGGGCTAAAGGGTTTTTTTGGGGGAGGAGGGAGGTGGTGTCCTTATCCCTCCAATGGGAGTCCTGCTTGGCTACAGGTAGCCAATTCAGGCTCCATATACCCCACTGCTAGGAGTCTCAACTAGAGTCACCCTCATAGACTTCCTGGACCCTCCCCCATCCCAGGTCACTGGTAAATCCTAGAGATAACCCCAATCATTCAATCAAAAAAAAAAAAAGATTTAAAAAAAAAAAACAAACTCATGAGTAGAACATGCAGGAAATTGGTAACACCTTGACTAGACCAACTCTACACATTATGGGAGTAGAAGAATTCCAGGTAAAAACCTGTCTTGATTAGTTTCTATTGCTATGATGAAGCACCATGACCATAAACAACTTAGCTGTACAAATTTCAGCTTACTGTTCTACAACACAATCCATCACTGAGAGAAGTCAGGTGAGGAATTCAAATAAGGCAGGAACCCCTGGGCAGGAATTGATTCAGAGGCCATGGAGGAATTCTGTTTACTGGAATCCTCAGCCTGTTTTTTTATAGCTCCTACAACCACCACCACAGGGGTGTTAACACCCAGAGTGAACTGGCCCCTCCCATATCAACGATCAATCATGAAAATGCAACACAGGTTAGCTCACAAGCCAATTTTGTAACGAGCGTTTCTCAACAAACGTTTCCTCTTCTCAAATGATTCTGGCAGGTTCAGACTCATGTAAAATGACCCAACACAAAAGCATAGAACACAGCTTAACTGAAATCATAGTATAAATAAATAAATAAATAAATACCCAAATCTAGAGAATGGGATGTTCATTGAGATACAGCAGGCACACAATATACCAGATAGACAGGACCAGAAATGTCCCACATCATATTCTAGTTAAACCATTAAATGCACATGATTAAAATGGGGAAGGGGTGGTGCAAGAGAGCACAAACAAGTTACATATAAAGGCAAATCCATTAGAATAGCAGGTAATTTCTCAATGGAAAATTTAAAAGTAAGAATTGGAGCTAAGTGATTCAGTTTATAAAGAAGACATACAGGGCTCAGTCTGTTCCAGGCTGCTTCATACACAAATAGCACAGAGAAAGAGCTAGCTTCACAGGAGTGCGGACAAGCTTGTGAGCAGGGGTAAGACCAGTACCTCTACTCAAAGGGACCTGCCAGGAACCCTCAGGACAGAGGGACCTACAGGCAGCCTGGGACAGGAGCCTTCCAGTTTCTTTCTGTGGCCAGGGACCTCAGTCTGTGCCACCAGGCTCCATAGCCAAATAGCACCAGGAGAAACCTAGCCTCCCAGTAGTGTGGGCAAGCCTATAAGCAGAAGTAAGACAAACATCACTGCACAAAGGGACCCATCTGGAATCCTCAGGACACAGGGACTAAGGAGCAGCCTGGGACAGGAGCCTTCCGGTTTCCATCTGTGGCCGGGGACCTCAGTCTGTGCCACATGGCTCTATATCCAAATAGTGCAGGGAAAGAGCTAGACTCCCAGGAGTGTGGACATGCCTGTGATTGGGAGTAAGGCCAGCACCTCTGCTCAGAAGTACCTGCCCAGAACCCTCAGGACACAGGGACTGATGAGTTGCCTTCCGGTTTCCTTCTGATCCTGTAACACAGGGTTCCATACTCAAATAGTGCAAAGAGAGAGCTGGTCTTCCAGGAGTGCTGACACACATTCAAGCATAGGAAGACCACCACTTCTGTTCAAATTCCTCCATCAAGAGGGAACCTTGAAGAGTCATCAGGACACAGGAACCAAAAAACAGCTGGGGACAGGATCCTTCTGGTTTCTGTCTGCACCTCAGATCTGACCCTGTACCACAACTCTCCAAACCCAAATTCCTCTCAGAGAGAGCTGGACTCAGATATAAAATCACTTCTTATGGTGATGATAGAAGACTTTAAGAAGAAAATAAATAACTCCCTTAAAGAAATACAAGAGAACACAGGTAAACAGCTAAAAGCCCTTAAAGAGGAAATACAGGAAAACACAATCAAACAGGCAAAGGAAATGAACAAAACCATCCACGATATAAAAATGGAAACAGAAACAATAAAGAAATCATAAAGGGAGACAACCCTGGAGATAGAAACACTAGGAAAGAGATCAGGAGTCATAGATGAAATCATCACCAACAGAATATAAGACATAGAAGAGAGAATTTCAGGTGCAGAGGATACCATAGAAAACATTGACACAACAGTCAAAGAAAATGCAAAATGCAAAAAGCTCCTAACCCAAAACACCCTGGAAATCCAGGACACAATGAGAAGACCAAACCTAAGGATAATAGGTATAGCAGACAGTGAAGATTACTAATTTGAAGGGACAGTAAATATCTTCAACAAAATTATAGAAGAAAACTTCCCTAGCCTAAAGAAAGAGATGAACATAAACATCAAGAAGCCTACAAAACTCCAAATAGATTGGACCAGAAAAGAAATTCCTTGTATCACATAATAGCCAAAACACCAAATGCACAAAACAAGGAAAGAATATTAAAAGCAGTAAGGGGAAAAGGTCAAGTAACATATAAAGGCAGACCTACCAGAATTAAACCAAACTTCTCACAAGAGACTATGAAAGCTAGACGATCTTGGGAGGATCTCATACAGACCAGACGCTAAGAGAACATAACTGCCAGCCCAGGCTGCTATACCTAGCAAAACTCTCAATTACCATAGATGGTGAAACTAAGATATTCCATGACAAAACCAAATTTACACAATATCTTTCCACAAACCCAGCCCTACAAAGGATAATAGATGAAAAAAGCCATCACAAGGAGGGAAACCACACCCTAGAAAAAGCAAGAAAGTAATCTTTCAACAAACCCAGAAGAAAATAAACACACAAACATAAAAATAACATCCAAAAATAACAGGATGCAACAATCACTATTCCTTAATATCTCTTAACATCAATGGACTCAATTCCCCAATAAAAAGACATAGGCTAACAGACTGGATACATAAATAGGACACAGCATTTTGCTGCATACAGAAAATGCACCTCAGTGTTCAAGAAAAATGCTACCTCAGAGTAAAGGGCTGGAAAACAATTTTCTAGGAAGATGGTTCCAAGAAACAGGCTGGAGTAGCCATTCTAATATTGGATAAAACCGACTTTCACCCGAAAGTCATCAAAAAAGATAAGGAAGGACACTTCATACTCATTAAAGGAAAAATCTTCCAAGAAGAACTCTCAATTCTGAACATCTATGCTCCAAATACAAGGGCACCCACATTCATAAAAGAAACTTTACTAAAGCTCAAAGCACACATTGCTCCTCACACAATAATAGTGGGAGATTTCAACGCCCCACTCTCATCAATGGACAGAGCTTGGAAACACAAACAGAACAGAGACACTAGTGAAACTAACAGATGTTATAAAACAAATGGATTTAACAGATATATAGAACCTTTCATCCTAAATCAAAAGAATACATCTTCTCAGCACCTCATGGTATTTTCTCCAAGAAATCTCAACAGATATAAGAAGATTGAAATAATTTCATGCTTCCTATCAGATCACTACAGATTATGGCTGGTCTTCAACGGCAACAAAAACAACAGAAAGTCCACATACACATGGAAGCTGAACAATGCTCTACTCATTGATAACTTAGTCAAAGAAGAAATAAAGAAAGAAATTAAAGACTTCTGAGAATTTAATGAAAATGAAAGTACAACATACCCAAAATTATGGGATACAACGAAAGCAGTGTTAAGAGGAAAATACATAGCTCTGGGTGCCTCCAATGAGAAACTGGAGAGAGCATACACTAGCAGCTTAACAGCATGCCTGAAAGCTCTAGAACAAAAAGTTAATATACCCAATAGAAGTAGAAGTCAGGAAATAATCAAACTCAGGGTTGAAATCAACCAAGTAGAAACAAAAAGAACTATATAAAGAATCAACAAAACCAGGAGCTGGTTCTTTGAGAAAATCAACAAGATAGATCAACCCTTAGCCAGACTAACCAGAGGGCACAGAGACATATCCAAATTAACAAAATCAGAAACGAAAAGAGATATAACAACAGAATCTGAGGAAATTCAAAAAATCATCAGATCCTACTATAAAAGCCAATATTCAACAAAATTGGAAAATCTAGATGAAATAAACAATTTTCTAGACAGATACCAAATACCAAAGTTAAGTCAACATCAGACAAACCATCTAAACAGTCCCCTAATCCCTAAAGAAATGTAAGCAGTCATTAAAAGTCTTCCAACAAAAAAAAGCCCAGGACCAGATGGTTATAGTGGACAATTCTATCAGACCTTCAAAGAAGACCTAATACCAATACTCTTCAAACTATTCCACAAACTAGAAACAGAAGGGAAACTACACAACTGGTTCTATGAGGCCACGGTTACACTGATACCAAAACCTCACAAAAACCCAACAAAGAAAGAAAACTTTAGACCAATTTCCCTTATGAATATCGATGCAAAAATACTCAATAAAATTCTTGCAAACTGAATCCAACAACACATCACAACGGTCATTCACCATGATCAAGTAGGTTTCATCCCAGGGATGCAGGGATGGTTCAATACCCAGAAATGCAGCAATGTAATCCACTACATAAACAAACTCAAATAAAAAAAAAAAACACATGCTCATCTCGTTAGATGCTGAAAAAGCATTTCACAAAATTCAGCATCCCTTCATGATAAAAGTATTGGAAAGATTAGGAATTCAAGGCCCATATCTAAACATAGTAAAAGCAATATTCAGCAAACCAGTAGCCAACATCAAACTAAATGGAGAGAAACTTGAAGCAATCTCACTACAACCAGGGACTAGACAAGGCTGTCCACTCTCTCCCTATCTATTCAATATAGTACTTGAAGTTCTAACTAGAGTAAAAACAAAAGGAGATCAAAGGGATACAAATTGGAAAGGAAGAAATCAAAATATCACTATTTGCAGATGATAGGCTCGTATACTTATGTGAGCCAAAAACTCCACGAAAGAACTGCTATACTGATAAACACCTTCTGCAAAGTGGCTGGATATAAAATTAACTCAAACAAATCAGTAGCCTTCCTATACTCAAAGGACAAACAGGATGAGAAAAAAAAAATAGGGAAAAGACACCCTTCACAATTGTCACAAACAATATAAAGTATCTTGGTGTGACTCTAACCAAACAAGTAAAAGATCTGTATGACAAGAACTTCAAGTCTCTGAAGAAAGAAATCGAAGAAGACCTCAGAAGATGGAAAGATCTCTCATGCTAATAAATTGGCAGGATTAATATAGTAAAAATGGCCATCTTGCTGAAAGCAATCTACAGATTCAATGCAATCCCCATCAAAATTCCAAATCAATTCTTCATAGACTTAGAAAGAGCAATTCTCAAATTCATTTGGAATAACAAAAAACCCAGAATAGCAAAAACTATTCTCAACAATAAAAGAACTTCTGGGTAAATCAGCATCCCTGACCTCAAGCTGTACTACAGAGCAGTAGGGTTAAAAACTGCATGGTATTGGTACAGTGAGAGACAGGTAGATCAATGAAATAGAATTGAAGACCCAGAAATGAACCCACACACTTATGGTCACTTGATCTTTGACAAAGGAGCTAAAACCATACAGTGGAAAAAAGACAGCATTTTCAACAAATGGTGCTGGTTCAACTGGCAGTCAACATGTAGAAGAATGCAAATTGATCCATTCCTATCTCCCTGTACAAAGCTCACATCCAAGTGGATCAAGGACCTCCACATAAAACCAGATACACTGAATCTAATAGAAGAGAAAGTGGGAAGAGTCTAAAACATATGGACACCGGGGAAAAGTTCCTGAAGAGAACACCAATGGCTTATGCTCTAAGGGATCTCATAAAATTGCAAAGCTTCTCTAAGGCAAAGAAAGCAGTCAACAGGACAAAACAACAACCAACAGATTTGGAAAAGATTTTTACCAATCCTAAGTCCAATAGAGTGCTAATATCCTATATATACAAAGAACTCAAGAAGTTAGACTCCAGAGAACCAAATAATCCTTTTAAAATATGGGAAACAGAGCTAAACAGAGAGTCCTCAACTTAGGATACTCGAAGGGCTGAGAAGCACCTAAAGAAATGTTCAACATCCTTAATCATCAGGGAAATGCATATCAAAACAACCTTGAGATTCCACCTCACACCAGTCAAAATGGCTAAGATCAAAACCTCAGGTGACAGCAGATGCTGGCAAGGATGTGGAAAAAGAGGAACTCTCCTCCATGGCTGGTGGAATTGCAAGATGGTACAACCATTCTGGAAATCAGTTTGGCAGTTCCTCAGAAAATTGGACATAGTACTACCTGAGGACCCACCTATTCCACTCCTGGGCATATACCAAGATGTTCCAACATTTAATAAGGACACATGCTCCACTATGTTCATAGCAGCCATATTTATAATAGCCAGAAGTTGGAAACAACCCAGATGTCCCTCAACAGAGGAATGGATACAGAAAATGTGGTACATTTACACAATGGAATACTACTCCGCTATTAAAAACAATGACTTCATGAAATCCACAGACAAATGAATGGAACTTGAAAATATCATCCTGAGTGAAGTAACTCAGTCACAAAAGAACAAGCAAGGTATGTACTCACTGATAAACGGATATTAGCCCAAAAGTTCGGAACACCCTGATTCAATTCACAGCAACTTTTGGACTGAGCATGGAGTCCCAGATGGAGGAGTTGGAAAAGTGACTGAAGGAGTTGAGGGAGTTTGCAGCCCCATGGAGGGGGCATCAGTGTCAACTGGTCAGGTCTTCTGGTGCCAAAGAATACACATGGAGGGACCCTTGGTGCTGGCCACATATGTGGCAGAGGATGGCCTTGCTGGCCATCAGTGAGAAGAGAGGCCCTTGGGTCTGAGAGTGTTAGATGCCCCAGTAAATGGGAGGGAAAGAAGGGATGCCAGGGAGGGAAAATGTGGGTGGGTGGGGGAATACCCTCATAGAGGCAGGGGAGGGGGGATGGGATAGGGGGTTTCCAAAGGGGAGACCTGGAAAGGGGAAAACATGTGAAATGTAAATAAAGTACCAAAAAAAAAAAATACATGTAGGCTAAAACTACCTGATGCCAAGAAGATGGAGGAGGACGAGAAGGATGAGGAAGAGGAAGAAAAAGAAGAACAGGAGAAGAGGAGGAGGAGAAAGAAGAAGAGGAAAGGGAAGAGAAAGAAGAAGAAGATAAGAAGAAGAACAAGAATTAGAAAAACAGGAGGAAGAGGAGGAGGAGGGGGAAAAGGAAGAGGAAGAGGAGGAGGAAGAGGAGGAGGAGGAGGAGGAGGAGGAGGAGGAGGACCTTCTGTCTTAGTCAGGGTTTGTATTCCTACAGAAAACATCATGACCAAGAAGCAAGTTAGGGAGGAGAGGATTTATTCAGTTTACACTTCCACATTGCTGTTCATCACCAATGGAAGTCAGGACTGGAACTCACACAGGGCAGGGACCTGGGGGCAGGAGCTGATGCAGAGGCTGTGGAGGGATGTTCCTTACTGGCTTGCTTCTCCTGGCTTGCTAAGCTGGCTTTCTTATAGAACCCAAGACTACCAGCCCACAGATGGTACCACCCACAGGGGCCCTCCCACCCTTGATCACTAATTGAGAAAATGCCTTACAGCTGGATCTCATGGAGGCATTTCCTAAAGGGAGGCTCTTTTCTTGGTGATAACTCCAGCTTGTGTCAAGCTGACACAAAAACCATCCAGTACACCTTCCATGATAGAAGCAAACTACAATGTTGGAGGACCAGCAAGCCAGCCCCATGAAGACTACCAGAAAGAATGCTGAAGGAAAGTACGCTTACGTGGCCACAGGGAAAACTAGCAGTACTGGGATAGTGATTGATTATACCACAAACAAACAAACACAAAAACCAAGCCTGGCATGGTAGTGCATCTATTTAATTCTGTTAGAGGCAGAGAGGCAGAGAGAGGGGCAGAGGCCAGTCTGGTCTACATAAAGGGTTACAGGACAACCAGGGCTACATAGAACTTGCCTACCCCCAAAAAAGAAAAAGTAAAAGAAAAGAAAAAGAGAAAAAGAAAAGAAAAACTCAAAACTCACCAATAAATACACATCTTTCAATGGTGTGGTAGTTTTGAGAGGACTGAGTTATCCGAAGTCAGGCTGACTCCAGGACAGGCTGAAACTAGCAGTATGGGAGATTAGGCACAAGTTTCTGTTTTGCAGAACTGGAAAAGTCCAAAACAAGTCAATTGCAGGAAAAACCACCCCTCACAGATAGCCAATCTGGAGCTATCAGGAGCTGCCCCAACACATAACCTGAGCCAAGTGTAGTTAATTAGCAAAAGTTCTTCAAAATCTCCAAAGAGCCCTAACCAATCACAAAAATACCCATAACCCAATGGAAAGAAAGGGAAACATCACCTACTCCTATCCTAACAGGCTTTAAATTGACCCTGCAAAGCCACATCTCTGTCTTCTATATTGATGTAGACCGCTGCAAGCTGGTTCTCTACAGAATAAACACTCTTTACTGTTGCATACTATTTGAGTAGTATGGAGAATATCATTCTTAGCAAATCATGGACCCTTATAGACTGATTAAAAATGACCTCCATAGGCCCATAGGGAGCATCACTATTAGAAGGAGTGGCCTTGTTGAAGTAAGTGTAGCTTTGTTGAAGGAAGTGTGTCATCACTGGGTAGGTAGGTTTTGAGGTTTTAGAAGCTCAATCCAGGCCTAGTATCTCACTGTGTCTTTCTGAGGCCTGCAGATCCAAATGTAGAACTCTCAGTCACTTCTCAAGCACCCTGTCTGCCTACATGCTATCATGCTTCCCATCAGGACAATAATGAATTAAACCTCTAAACTTTAAGCTGGGCTCAATTAATGACAATCAATTATAAGACAGTTGCAGTAGGCATGGTGTCTCTTCACAGCAATAAAACCCAAACTAAGACAAATACTAACTCTGAATATTAATGGCCTCAATTTCCCTAATCAAAAAGTCAGTACTGGATCAGAAAGCAAGATGTCCCCAGTTTTTTGTTTCTTGCTTTTTTGTCATTTTTGTTTTTTATTTTATTGTTTTTGTTTGTTTTAGTATCTACAAGAAATAAACTTAACTCTCAAAGACAGGCACTGCCTTAGAATGAAATATTGGGAAAACATGTTTCAAGCAAATAGGATCAGGAAGCAAGCAGACATCACTGTTCTCATGACTGATAAAACAAACTTCAAACAAACCAATGAAAGAGAAAACTAGTATCACTTAAGTGTGACAACTGGGACAATCTGCTGAAAGGACATTATAATTCTGAACTTGAAAACAACAAATTGAAGTGCACCCAATTTCACAAAACAGCCATTAAGAAAAAAAATTAACCCTGATCCCCAGTGCAATAACAGTAAGTAAATTCAAGACCCTAATTTCTTTTTTTTTTTTTTTGATACTTTATTTACATTTCAAATGTTTCCCCCTTTCCAGATCTCTCCTTTGGAACCTCCTATTCCCTCCTCCCTCCCCTGCCTCTATAGGGGTATTCACCCACCAACCCACCCACCCACTCTCATCTTCCCTCCTTGGCATTCTCCTATACTAGGGCATCTAACACCCTCAGGCTCAAGGGCCTCTCCTCCCCCTGATGGATAACAAGACTGTCATCTGCCACATATGTGGCCAGCACTGTGGGTCCCTCCATGTGTATTCTTTGGTTGGTGATCCAGTCTCTGGGAGCATCGAGAGGTCAGGCCAGTTGCCACTGTTGCTCCCTCCATGGGGCTGCCAACTCCCTCAGCTCCTTCAGTTCCTTCTCCAACTCCTCCATCTGGGACCTCACACTCAGCCCTATGGTTGCTGTGAAGTGACTCATGGGTATTTTGAACTTTTGGGTTAATAACCACTTACCAGTGAGTACATACTGTGTTCGTTCTTTTGTGACTGCGTTACCTCGTTCAGGATGATATTTTCAAGTTCCAACCATTTGCCTAAGAATTTCATGAAGTCATTGTTTTTAATAGCTGAGTAGTATTCCATTGCATAAATGTACCACATTTTCTGTATCCATTCCTCTGTTGAAAGACATCAGGGTTGTTTCCATTTCTGGCTATTATAAATATGGCTGCTATAAACACAGTGGAACATGTGTCTTTATTACATGTTGGATATATGCCCAATAATATATATTACATTCTGGGTATATGCCCAGGAGTGAAATAGCTGGGTCTTCAGGTAGTATTATGTTCATTTTTCTGAGGATCCACCAAACTGATTTCCAGAGAGGTTGTATCAGCTTGCATTCCCACCAGCAGTGGAGGAGTGTTCCTCTTTCTCTACATCCTCGCCAACATCAGCTGTCACCTGAGTTTTTGATCTTAGCCATTCTGACTGGTGTGAGGTGGAATCTCAGGGTTGTTTTGATTTGCATTTCCCTGATGACTAAGAATGTTGAACATTTCTTTAGTTTCTTCTTGGCCATTCGAGTTTCCTCAGTTGAGAATTCTCTGTTTAGCTCTGTTCCCCATTTTTTGATAGGGTTATTTGGATCTCTGGAGTTTTGTTTTGTTTTGTTTTGTTTAATTTATTTAGTAATTATGTATAAGTACACTGTAGCTGTCTTCAGACACACCAGAAGAGGGCATCAGATCTCATTACAAATGGTTGTGAGCCACCATATGGTTGCTGGGATTTGAACTCATGACCTCTGGAAGAGCAGCCAGTGCTCTTAAAGGATGGGCCATCTCTCCAGCCCTTCAAGACCCTAATTTCACCAATAAATACATCATCCATATTTTTTAAACCAACAATGAAATAGTGGTGGCAAACATCCTACACCAAACTAACTAAACAGCCACAGTATACCAACACTACAGAATCCTCAGAATAGCCTCATAACACTACAGAGCATATTTTCTTAAATAATTTTTTCTTCAAATCAATATCAAAAGTAACTTACCCAATGGTCACTTTACAGCAACAGTAGGGCTGAGTGTGAGGTCCCAGATGGAGGACTTGGAGAAAGGACTGAAGGAGCTGAGGGAGTTTGCATCCCCAGGGAGGCAGCAACAGTGGCAACTCGCCTGACACCCCCCCCCCCCAATACTCCTAGAGACTGATCCACCAACCAAAGAATACACATGGAGGGACCCATAGTGCTGGCCACAAATGTGGCAGAGGAGGGTCTTGTTATCCATCAGGGGGAGGAGAGGCCCTTGGGCCTGAGGGTGTTAGATGTCCCAGTATAGGAGAATGCCAAGGAGGGAGGATGAGAGTGGGTGGGTGGGTGGGAGAATACCCCCATAGTGGCAGGGGGAGGGTGGAGGGAATGGGGAGGTTCCAAAGGGGAGATCTGGAAAGGGGAAACATTTGAAATGTAAATAAAATATGGAAAAAAAAGAAAGAAAATGCTTGAAGATGAAGCAATATACTACTGAATGATAAATGCACATTTGAAGATATCAAGAAGGAAATAAATTATTGACATTAAATATAAATGAAAACATGCTAAAAGCTCTGGGATACATTGAACGCAGTCTAAACAGGGAAGTTTATAGCACTGCATACCTCAGAAAGAGGGGCTGGAGAGATGTCTCAGTGGATGAAAGTACTGATTGTTCTTCCAGAAAGTCCTGGGTCAGTTCAAGTCACCACATGCTGACTCACAACCATCAGTAACTTCAAGTCCAGAGGATCCAACTCCCTCTTCTGCTCTCCAAAATCACCAGACATGCATTCAAAGAAAACACTGATAATAAATGAATGAATTGATAAATAAATAAATAAATCTTTTAAAAATCATGAAGAGTAAGTAACAATTTAATGAAGCATGTCAAGAGTCTAGAAATACAAGAACAAAGCAAACCCAAGGTAGTACAAGGGAAGAAATAATAAAAAACAAAGTAGAAATTACTGAAAAGAAAACAAAACTTAATAATATAAGGAATTAATGAATCAAAGTATATGTTCTATAAAAATAAAAACATCCCCATAATTCCCAAGGACAAGAAATAATCAAACAAACCCATTCATTACTCAAAAAAATCAAATACATAAACAAAAAGGGAGAGTTATGGGATAAGCACACAGGGGCAACTTCCCAAAGCAGCTTACACTTTAAATTTTCACATTGTTCCTCTCAATTTGCCTTCCTAACACCTATAGAAAAACATAAGAAATAAGAAGCTTTACCAAAACCAATTGTTTATATAAACGCCCTCAAAGATCCAAGCAATGGCTGGATCCTTGATGGTTTGAATGTAAATGGCCCTTATAGGTTAATATGTTTGAATGTTTGATCCAGTTGGCAGAAATGTTCTTTAAGAGTTAATAGGTGTACCTTGTTGGAGGAGGTAGGAGTGGGGATGGGCTTTGAAAAGGTTTCGAAACCTCACACCATTCTCAGTAAGCTCTCTTCTGTCCTCTCCCCATTGTCTGTCTCTGTGTTCTTTTCTCTCTGTCTCTGTCTCTTTCAGTTTCTCTCTGTGTCTCTGTCTCTACCTCCCCTCTGTGTGTCTGTCTCTGTCTCTGTCTCTCTGTCTTTGTCTCCCTCCCTTCCTCTTCCCCCTCTCTCTGCTTCTTGTTTGTGGATCAGGTGTAAGCTCTGAACTGCTCCCCCAGTGCCATATCTGCTTGCGTGTTGCCATGTCTCCTACTATCATGGTTATGGACTCTAACACTCTCTGAAACCACAAGCCCTCAAGTCAAATGCTTTCTTTCTTTTTTACATTGCCTTAGTCATGGTATCTCTTCACAGCAAAAGAAAAGTAACAAAGTCAGCCCTGATCCACTCATGACTTGGGGCCGAAACTCTGGATCTGTGCCTTCTCCTAGATCCCAGTGAAACTGGTAAAGCTGTGCCATGAGATGGTAGTCAGAAGACAAAGAGAGACCCTCCCCTGAATTTCAACAGTTTGTCAATTAACTCAACATCTGGGGTGGGCTGCTGCAAGAAACAACATAGATGTTAATCAATAACTTCAGTGCTTAAACCACCAACCAATATGGAGAGACATATGAATCTTGATCAGTACATCCTCAAGAATACTGGGTCTGAAAATTTAAACTGAAAAAGTTTGTTGTTGTTGTTGTTGCAGCTGCTGCTGCTGCTGCTGTTGCTGCTGTTGTGATTGCTGCAATCTCTTTCAATTCCAATAAGGAGTAAGCATCTCATTCATCTGTCTCCTCCTTTCTGTACCACCCTGCCTTTGCTGCCTTTTTCAAAGAATCATATTCACTAAAACCAAAGTGATATAGATTCATGGCATTCCTCTAACCATTGCCAGCTGACTGTACCTCAAGGTACAAGCTCCATTATTAATGAAACAAAAATAGATATGTGTGGGTCTGGAGAGCAGGTGTATACCCTATCTGAATGAACATTCAGAAAACGATTGAAATTAGTTAACTCATCTCTTCCTTCTTTGCTGATATAGTAAATAAACTGAGTTTGTGAGCTGCTGCTGCTGGTGTGACTCCATCAGAGGGCAGAGCCCATCTGATCCTAGCTTTCCTATATGTGTGCCCATTGTTTCTTCATTCCCTGTTGCCCCATTAGGAAGTCCTAAGCCACGAAGGCCATGAATCTGGTAATGACTTTTCTAAGAAATGCCCCATGTACCTTGCATTTCAATGTTTCACTCTATCTGTAACCAGGACATATGGTGCACATTTTATAATCATAATAAGCTTTGAAATAATTTATAACTCCATACTCATTCTGCTTCCATGCTGAGCATTCCACCTCCCTGAGAGACCACCAGAGTATTTGAAAAGTGGTGAATCATAATCTTCTTTGTTCTGTTACTATAAAAGCTACATGAAAATGCAGCCATGTTGGAACATGGAATTTGGGGTAACCTGATTCTGTGTTCCTGGGTCATATTCACTCATATTTGTCCTCAGAATAAATGAACTCTTATCAACTTTGAGGTAAGAGCTGAGTGTTTGTACAGCATGCCTATGGATTCCAACCATTTTAGTTCCTATAATCTGTATATGGTTTTTTAAAAAAAGTTGATTTATGTGATTCTTCCAACTCCAGGTTTTTCAAATCTTCTAGCCCCCAAGCCTGGGATTTCTTTAATTAAGTCTACTTGATTTGGAAGACCTCAGTGTTTAGGATTTGCAGCCATGATGTTCATACATCACGCTAAGCTGAAAAATATGACAAACGAAATGACAAATGTCATGTGCTTGGAAATTTAAGTGTGGGGAGGTTGTAAAGAAACAAATACCTACTCTAAATAGTTAATAAGCCCTATGCTTCCATTCGTGTATTGGATAATGTTCCCTAGCATTCATCAATTTAATTTGAAATGAATAGCTTTTATTTGTTCTTACCTTGACAAGTCTCAGTGACTTCATCCTTGCCAAGTCATGTTTTCATATCCATAAGGATGGGTCTCAGTCAAACATATGTTTATCATTTAGGATCGGCATTTTTTTTCTGATGCAAAATGATTTATTCTTCTTGAGCACTGGAATTGGATTGAATCATAGTATAATGTCCAGAACTAAATGTTTCTGTGCTAAACAGAGAATGACAAGACTATATAGTTCCTTTTTATGTGGATGGCAACATTTTAGTCATCCTTATGACAGAATGTCAGAGTGGAGCTCTTGCTGGGAGATGGGCTGGTCCTTGGCAGGATTCCCTTGGAACATTGCACAAAGAAATTCCAAGTTATGCAATGCTCATAATCCATCCAGAATGTGACTTTTGACTCTTGAACATGGGCTTTTAAAGTAGGTTTGGCTGTTTAGGCCTCAACTTGGAGGTGAAGGAGCCTTCTTTTTATATGTAACACAATCTATTAAGATCTAATGTGAGATAGTGAGATAGTATACTAGCTCCTAAATCTGTCACTATGACTAAAGACACGCAGCAATGTTATCACTAAGGCAAGCTACAGTGAAAGCCTGTTCACCACAAATTCTTATGATGAATTAGATAAGAAGGGTTTCTAATTTTAATTAAATATAAAATCAAAAGAATAAGAATTTGTAACACATTAAAATAAGTTCAATTTTAAGTGGTTTGAAACAGTTTTATTAGATCATATTCTTGCTTGTTCACTTGTCATTGCCAACTGACTGTTTCCTGTAATGCAGAGCTGGTTACCTGTGATAGTGATCATATGATCCATCAAACTTTACATGGTCACTCTCTGGCCTATTGCAAGAATGGCTGCTGAGTTGAAGCAGACAGATACAGACACCCACAGTCCAACAGTGGAAGGAGCTTGGGGACTCTTATGGAAGAAAGGAGGAAGGAATGCAGGCCCCGAAGGGGATGGAAACTCCACAGGAAAGCCAACAGAGGCAACTAACTTGGACTCTTGGGGCTCTCAGAGTCTGAACCACCAACCAAAGAGCATACACAAGCTAGATCTAGGCCTCTCCATCATATGCAGCAGATGTGCAGTTTGGTCTTCATGTGGGTCCTGAACAACTGGAATGCTGGCTATCCCAAAAGCTGTTGCCTGTACTCAGGATATGTTCTGACTGAGCTGCCTCATCTGGCCTCAGTGGGAGAGGAAGGCCTAGCCTCGAAGAGACTTGAAGTGCCAGGGTTGGGGGAATATTTCACCTGCTAGGAGAGAAGAGGAGGAGGGATGGAGGAGATTTGAAGAAGGGGGTGACTAGGAGGGGCCAGTGAGCTGGTTGTAAAGTAGAAAAATAAAATTTAAAAAAGAATGGCTGCTGAGTCCTACTCTAAAGGCATTGCATTTTCCCTGTATCATTATGTGACTATTAATTAAAATCACTGCTACTAGTGACAGATGTAGGAAACAATTGTAGCTTCGTTGTGACCACCAGAGGTCTTTGGAACCTTTTGTATTGAATCTTTCACACGAAGCTCTGTTCTTTCATCATTTCCCCATACATGCATGCAGCTTAATGATGCTCTGTGGATTCAAATAACAATGAAGAAAAAAGAAAGCTGTATTTTAAGGATTCGTTGTATATATTTTAAAATCTAAGATGGCCACCCTGAAGAAATTTCTTCAGTTATCCTATATATGTTTACTATATTATATGTTAATTAATTATATGCAATGCTTCATTAAATCTACAACATAGTATGTCATTTATAAGAAAATAAACCATTCATGAAATTGTGAAAGTGTCTTTTCCTTACCATCAGAAACACTGGTTTTGAATAAATCTTCTTTTGGTATCAATGAAGGGTGTTAAAGAATGTAATATACTATTGGGGCAGACATAGAAGTTGAAATTAAACAGAGTAGACAGGAGAAGTAATAAAGCAAATAATGAATATTTGCTTTAAATAGTTTTTAATGCATCATCTCATCAGGGTGTGATTCTCCAGACTTGACTCTATCCAAAATATCCAAAATGACTCTATCCACAGTCATTAAAACAATGTGTTGAAAATAATAATCATTTCCTACTTGAAAATTCAAATTTGTCCTACTTTGTTCTCTTGAGGTGATTAGCACCATGATGAAAGCGGCTTGTGGAGGGAAGGGTTTATGTTGTCATACAAGTTACAGTCCATCATGGAGGGAAGTCAAGTTAGGAACTCAGAATAGTAGTAGCTTCAAGCAGAAACCATGGAGAAACACTGCCTCCTTGCATGATTTTTTTGGCCTGTGCTCAGCCAGCTTTCTTATACAACTCTGGACCACATACAGGGGTGGCACCACCCACAGAGGGATGAGCCATCCCACATGAATCAAAAATCAAGAAAAACTCTACAGATATGCTCAGAAGCCAGTTGGATCTAGGTAGCTCTTCAGTGGCGATACCCAGGTAATCTGCATTTTTTTCAAGTTGACAGATAAAGCTAACTATGACAATATCCCATAATACCTCCATGGTGTGGAATCACCCCATGATGGTGACCTAACCATATACCGCATACTCTCTACATCCTGATTATGGTTTACAGTTTCTTTGCTCCTCTTTCTCAGTGGCTGAGCTCAAAAACCAACTGATTGCTGTTCTTCTAAATTCAACCTCTTGCATGGTTAGTGAGGCCATTAGAGAAGTAGAGTTCTCTCTCTGTGTGTTCATACCTCCAGTTTGTTCTTAGAAAATGTTCAGAAGGGCTTGAAATGCTCAGTGACTAAAGTGTTTGCCATTTTTGGGATTCAGTCTCCAATACGCCACTCCAAAATTTGGTGTGGTGCTGCATACCTATATCATCTTAATATTTAAGAGGCAAAGGTTCATAGCCATCCTCAGCTACATAGTGAATTTGAATCCAGAATAGGATACATGAGACTGCATCCCAAGGGGGAAAAGAAAGGGAAAGGAAAGGAAGGGAAAAGGAGTGGAGGGAAGGAAAGGAAGGGAAAAGGAGTGGAGGGAAGGGAGGGGAGGGGAGGGAAGGGAGGGAAGGGAGGGGAAGGGAGGGAGTGGAGGGAAGGGAGGGGAGGGGAGGGAAGGGAGGGAAGGGAGAGG
>JADRCH010000838.1:1343167-1365068 GCA_019843965.1 Rhynchomys soricoides | reverse complement strand
CTCTCTCTCTCTCTCTCTCTCTCTCTCTCTCTCTCTCTCTCTCTCTCCCCCTCTCTCTCCCAACCCTTGTGTGTGTATGTTGTGTGTATCAGGATAACATCCAAAATTACAAAAGGATGCCATGACCCTCACTACAACGTGGGGGGAAAAAAAACAAACCATAAAACGTATCATGGCAAATGAACTAAGCCATATGCAGAAAAAGTATTGTAAGTTCTAATTATGGGGTGTTTTTTTTTTCCTAAGTAGTCAAATATATAGAATATAGACAAAGGTAGTTTATGCAATTGAGGATGGAGATGGATACACGTAGATTAGAAGACACAGAGCAACAACTACAGAGTGAAGCAATCCAGAGATTCATTTTAAAATGAGGACTGTATTTAATAACTCTGTTTAGAATATACAGCAAGAGTGTATCTTACTAACATAGTTATACAGAGAGAACAAATAAAGTGATAGATACATTTGTTTCATCTTCATGTAGCTCATAATTTCATATTGTACACCTCAAACATATACAACCAATAAAGAAGAAGAGGATAGGTGCCTACCCCAGGGCAGTACATGCATCTCAATTTGCAAGCAGAAGGGGAGCTGCAAACCCAGGACAAACCACAGTGATTAAAGCATCTTTGAATGCTAGTGCTTTTGTTATCATCACCTTTAGCATGTATTAGTTGTGTAAACTGATGGGGTTCATGACATTTTTTTTAAAGATTTATTTATTTTATGTAAGTACACTCTAGCTGTTTTCAGACACTTTTTCTTCTCCATCTGGCCCCACTCGCTCGCTGTAGTTGTCTTCAGACACCCCAGAAGAGGGCATCAGATCTCGGATGGTTGTGAGCCATCATGTGGTTGCTGGGATTTGAACTCACGACTTTCAGAAGAGCAGTCGGCCCTCCTAACCCCTGAGCCATCTCTCCAGCCCGGTTCATGACATTTTTTATTCAAGCATATCACATGCTGTCAGCCTATTTGCTACCACTTACCAGCCTTCCTCTGCCCCACTCACTCACCCAACCAAGCTTCATCTTTTTCCTCCCTCCCAATAGTACCTCTCCTACTTTTATGTCTAGGTATTTCCCCTCCCCTGTTAGGAGGTGGAAGAGGTCACGAAAGGAAAGAACTTGTAGACCCTGAACCAGTGTGGGCCACAGAGCCAGCCACCAGGCAGGAAAAGCCCAGGGCGTCCCAACCTGGGAGGAGCAAACGCGCAGGGAGCCTGGGTTGGCGCTGGTGGACCCGGGTCGATGGCCCGCCCATTCCCAGAAGCAGAGACTGCAGCTACGTCACCCGCCCCGCCCTCCTCCCGAGCGAAGACCCCTGGAGGCCGAGCAGACCCCAAAGGGTGTAATTCCATTGGCCCAAGGCGGAGGTGAGCTGCTGCTATTCCTGCTCAGATAGTGAAAGGACCCAGAGAGTCTGGTAGATGCTGGAGTTGGGGTTCAGGGCGAGACTGAAGGTGGGATGGGCAGAAGAGTCCAGGGAAAGGAAAGTACTGGAGGGGAGTAGGGACAAAAGTAGCGACCAAGGGAACATCACTTCAGTGACTGAGGCCAGGCAAAACGCGCGGGAAGGGTTATGTGTAGCCTGGGACCCTTTCATAGACATTGATAACCATTTGTGCAAAACAAGCAATTTGAGGAGAAACCCTGGGACTTCGGAAAGGAGTGATTGATTAGTACTTGTAAGTTTAGGTGACTTTAAAGAAAACTAACTAACCTATACTATTGAGGGAGGAGGAAGAGCATTACAAAGTCTCCGGCAGCGGCAGCGGCAGCGGCAGCGGCAGCGGCAGCAGTTTGGAAAAGGATGATAGCATTAAAATAACAGAAGCGCCTCCAGGTCTCTGAAGCATCAGTCCCCCAGTTGTAAGCTAGAAAAGACTAAGCCTTTTGCTCCCTTTGGAAGCAAAGAACTTTCCTTCACTCTGGTGAAGACTCTCCTCGGAAGATTTCCTGGCTCTGCCTATGTTACAAGAGGATCCAAAACCAAGACAGAAAAGCCCAGGTACTGCCAACTCTTTTTTTTTTTTTTTTTTTTATTTTTTAATACAGTTTGAGGCTTAAGTGTATGGGAATTCATGTGGTATTTACTTAACGGCTCTGTTCTCTTGTAACTAAGTCTTAGGGTAAATATAGTCGCTTCTGTTTCCCAGCCACCTTGTTGCATCTTTGTTCATCTAATGATAGCAAGCTTACCTGCTTTTTTTTTTTTTTTCCATCACGCAGAGAGTATTCAAAAATATTCTGTGACCTAAGAGTGTCAGCGTAGGCATAGAAGTAATCATTAGTAAGTCTTAATTTGGGATAAACTCATTCATAACAATTCCAGGTTAGGAGGGATCACTGAGCTCTTGCCACGTGTGGGTTAAAGATATTTTCTAACAAGCTAAGCATAATTCTTTCTTGGCCATGATCCCCATCCTGTGTCAGTAAGGAGAGGGGTGTTTCCAAGCAGAGAAAGAGCAGACAGTATTATGCCTGCAAAGTCGAGTGGCTGCTGTTGTGCTGGACTGAGACTCAGCCCTCCCAGCTGGTCAGTTTACTGTCCTTCTGCTCATTCGTTGGCTCTGAAAAGGCCAATGTGTCCTTTTTGGCAAGGATTTGAAGACATGTTAGAAAGAAATTTAACCTCTTTTCTAGTGGGTTATTACAGCTGTAAAAAGTGTTTTGGAAGGTTAAATCAAATAAATAAAACATATTAAATAGTACAATGTTACAAAAATTGATCATATAAAGAAGTACATACATAAATGCATGTGAACAATACATACATATATGTATATTTATCAATTTAACTTTTATCTATTTACTGATGCAGAGTTTTCTAAATTGCACATGTACTATCTTTATGTTTATAAAAATATAAAAAATGTATATAAAAGTCTATAAGGCTCTTGTGCAAACATGAACTTTAGTTGTCCCAGTATCATTATTATGGTCTCTGATAACAGGGATCCTGCTTTCCATTAGGAAATGAGAAGTTATGAAGACAGGTTCACAATAATAAGCCCATTTAGTGATAAAGTCCAATGGAAGGCTAGCACACACTGGTCTGTAAAGAGAACATTTTCCGTGGTATCTATGCCAGTTTACACCCTAGGGGACAAGGGTTCCTCGTTCCCCAGTTTTCACTAGCATTTCTTGTCATTTATCTTCTTGATGATGTGCATTCTGAGTGGAATGAGATAGGATCTCAAAGCAATGTCAATTTGAATGCCCTGAACAATCTTTCAGGTCTTCCTTTCAGTTCACAAGTCCATTCATTTATTGGATAATTGGGGGGAGGGTATGAATTTTTTGCAGTTCTTATGGAATTTAAAAAAAAAAACAACCTTGAAACTAGAGCTAGCAGTCCATTCCTGGGTCTGTAACAAAGAGAAGTTTGTGCAGCTTTTATTGCTATATTATTCACGACAGGCAGGAATGTGGAACCAACTTACATCGCCGTCAAAATATGAACGGGTAAAGAAAATGTGGAAATGTGTCCAACAAAATTCCATGTGGTTATAAAGAAGTGAAATCATGACATTTGCAGGAAATGGATGCAACTGGAAATCAATTGGGCTTATCAAAATAAGATAAACTGGAAAAGGAAATACCATGTGGCTTCTCTTACAAGCAGAACCTAGATTTACAATTGTATGTGTACATGTGTGTTTAGAATTTTATTTAATCATATACTATTCTAATCTGTGCATGTGTATGCATGTCATAAGAAAGCAGAAACAAACTAGCTGGGGGCGTCTGAGAGAAAGCATAAGAAGGAGAGGAGTTAATAAGAACAACGCATAATAATATTAATTTGTATGCTGACTGTGACAGGAGGCACGAGTTCAAACCAGGGCGAAATCCCAGCACAGGGAAGGGGAAGTAGACACAAAGTTCCACTGCTAACCAAGAAGCCATTTGCAGTTGCTGCCTGCTGGGAGAGGGAATACCAGTTTTCTCCAATGGAGCGGCACTGCGTATAACAACCACAGTGCAGGGCGGGCCCCCTGCCCAATAGTAGTTGACAATACAAAGTTGATTCCATGGATAGATTTTTGTGCTATTTTTCATTTTTTTTCTTACTGTTTGTTGTTGTTGCTGTTATTGTTGTTGTCTTGGTTTTCATGTGTTTGTTTCGACAGAGAGAAAGAACATGAAGTTGGGTGACTAGGAAACTTGGGACGATCTGGAAGAAGCTGGGGGAGGGGAAAAATTGTATGGACCATATTTAAATATTAAAAAAAGATTTAAGTTCCATTTTGCCACAAAAAGGTGAGAATTCGATTAACCAATTGTGACTCTTAAAGCAGATATCCGCAATTATTCCCGGAGTTGCTACTTATGGTGTGCCTAGGACTTTGCTTGAATTGTCCATATAACTCCGGTATGGTGTCTTTTCAGGATGCAGATGAGAGGCAGGGAAGTCAACTGCTTGTTGGTCTTCCTCACTGCCCTCTGCCTGGTGGCCATCCCTGGGAGCAGGGCTTGTCCTCGCCGCTGTGCCTGCTATGTGCCCACAGAGGTACACTGTACATTCCGGTACCTGACCTCCATCCCGGATGGCATCCCAGCCAATGTGGAACGAGTCAATTTAGGGTGTGTGGACCTTGCCTGATCCCCTTCTCAGAGAGGGACCACTGATCTTCCTGGGACCTTGTCCCCCAAACACCTATGACTACTTTTAATAGTTTTCTTCTAAAATAGGCTCATAAGAACCTTATGTTGTAAAGACAAGAAACATTTTTTCCCAGTAGTCTATTACTAAAACTTGAAGCCCCTCTTAGTTGTTTGGGAGCCTCATAATTGTGGGGCAGCTTCATTCTGAATAAATTTTTACTGGAAAAGATACAATTTCTGTTAGCAGTCATTATCATGATACAAAGCAACAGCAATTGTCCTTCTGATAAATTATGGTAATATTCTGAAGGCTTATGAAAAGTTGCTTATATGTATAAATGCACAAGTAATGGGATATACTGTCACCTATGTGACATTAGTGAGCACCTACAGTAGGCCACACACTATTCACACTGGGAGGAGGTAATAAAGAAGGGGGAATGTAGTCAGCACAATGCAACAATGATTGTGACAGCATACCCAGTGCCTTGGAAGGGATCACCAACAGGGCTGGAGAGATGGCTCAGTGGTTAAGAGGACTGACATACTCTTCCAAAGGTCCTGAGTTCAATTCTCAGCAACCATATGGTGACTCACAACTATGCAGGGTTTCCTAATTAGTGATTTATGGGGCAGGGCCAAATCCATTGTGGGTGGTACCATTTCTTGGCTGGTGATCCTGGGCTCTATAAAAAAAAATCAGGTTGAACAAGTCATAAGGAGCAAGCCAGTGAGCAGCAGCCCTCCATGATGTCTGCATCAACTCCTGCCTTCAGGTTCCTGCCCTGTTTGAGTTCCTGTCCTAGTTCCCTGCAATGATGAACAATGATGAGGAAGTATAAGTCAAATAAACCCTTTCTTCCCCAACTTGCTGTTGGTCATGGTGTGTCATTATAGCAATAAAAACCCTCACTAAGACACTGGTGTTCATAACACCCTTGGACTAAATTCTGTTATCTATAATTTATAGCTGAGGAAAATGGAGGACAGAAAGTCCCCAGATTACACTCTGAGTGTAATCTGGGCCTGAGCTCAGAATCACACCCATGTGGACTCCAATACCCAGGCTTCTTAACCAGAACACAGTTGCAAAAAGGGAATTTCTGTTTGTTTCTGCTTTGACATTTGAACTTTAATCAACAGAATCATCTGAAGCCTAAAATGATTTTTTTTTTTCAGGTATAACAGCCTCACTAGACTGACAGAAAATGACTTGTATGGCCTGAGCAAACTGGAGTTACTCATGCTGCACAGCAACGGCATTCACAAAGTCAGTGACAAGACCTTCTCTGGCTTGCAGTCCTTGCAGGTGAGAGGGTACGGGCAATAGAGGGTTGAAGAGAGGTGGAGCTGTGGGGTCTGTCCCAAAGCTGCCTAGCTCCATGGGATACATTCTGCAAGCATTCTCTAAACTAGAGGCAGACATCAGGGAAGGATTTCCATTGTAATGCAATTTAATGTGCAAATTTGAATATTAAGAAAATGCTGGACAAAATGTTTACACAAATATGAGGACCTAAGTTTTGGATCCCCAGTAGCCACATGAGAATCACAGCATGGCAGCAAACACCTGCAATTCCAGTCCTGGGAAGCACCAGTATCAGAATCCCAGAGACTCACTGGCCAGCCACTCTAGATAATTAGTGAACTCCACATTCAGTGAGAAAACTTGACTCAGAAACTAATGTGGAAAGCATCAAGGAAGACAGCCAACATCTGGTCTCTACTCACGCATGCATAAGGAATTACAGAGAGAAGGAAAGAAAATGGAAGGGAGGGAGGGAGAGAGGGGAATGGAAGGGAAGGGAAAAAAAGAGATGGGGGTGGGGGAGGGAAGGAAAGAAAGGAAAGGGGGAAAAAGAAAGAAAAATAAATCAGTTTTCAGGGATTACTAAACCTTCAGCATTCATTTATAAAAGGCCATCCCTACCTGTTTGTCTGGAGGCAGAATGGAATCCCTTAATATAAAGACAGTCTTTAGCATGGTAGCATTTTATAAACCATTACAAATTGTGAGGCTTTTGGTACTTGTTTATCCTCTACCATCTTTGAACTAATGAAGAAAATGTTTTAAGAGTTATCACACACCTAAGTGGGAAACTAAAGGATTAGACAAGTCTAGCAAGAAGAATGAGAACCCAGGAGAGTGCACAAGGAGCCCTTCTCTGCTTATACCCTTGACACTTGAGAAGCTAATTTATGCTGCATGGTAACTATTCAACTCTTTAAGTCAACAATGCTGCTGTTCATGAAAAGCATAATTAAGTACATATGTCCCATAATATTCATCGTAATTTGCATGCAGCACATAATAGAAATCAAAGCAATAGTACCCACTGTTCACGGAGATGTCAAACACCAGAGCAGAGCTATGTCTGGTGTGATGATGTTGATTTAGGTAGATCAGATGGCATTTGGGACATGTGTCTTCAGGAGGAATTGTTCATGTATCCGGCATGAAATTCTCTTCTTACATTTATTCTCTGACTGAGAAACACTGGCTTTGAGGTTGCACTCCCAGGTAACATGTAGGGAAAGGCTGTCCTAGGTTCTCAGTTTGGCTTTTATTGATTAGGGATGTTGGCATTCCAGAAGCCTCTTTTGAAGAGATTACAATTTAAGTCAAATCAGAAAAATATGTAGAAAGTTATTGTTTTTATTAGTGTTTCCTGTTCTTTTCTTTAAAAAAAAATAATAGTGTGCTTAGAACTAATTAAAAGGGATTGGAAACTAATCAGAAAAGGATTTGATGAATACCAAAGCATCATGGGACATTCAAAATTATTTGGCTTCCAATTCAGAATCAATTAAATTTATATTACTGAAAACCACAGCATGCCATATGTCTGCCAGCTGCGGAGTGGGTAAAGTGTGTAGCATGCATACTATGTGGAAACAGAAAAGAATGAAGGGTTGATGTGTGCTCACAACATCTTGAAAACATTTGGCTACGTGATGGAAGCCAGGCACAAAAAGCCACATATTGTATGGTTATATTTATATGAAATGTTTAAAATGCATGAGTCCTTAGCAAACAGAGAGTAAGATGTTGCTTAACGTAAGGAAAAGATTGTAAAAAACAAGAAACAAATAACTATTGATGTGAATTGGTCTTAATTTGGGGAAAGGACAATTCCCAAAGACAAAATAGTTGAGGTAGATGTAGTTACATCCCTGTGGCTATTCTAAAATCCAGCATGCTATGCTCTGAAAGGGGCCTAATGAAGGGGCAGGAGGAAGTGAAATGAGGTGATAGAAAGGAAGCCACATACCATGGCTTCCATGGGTGGAATCCAGATATGGTAATGTATTGACATAGAAGCAGGAATTGTTTACAGAGGGATGGTAACCAACAGGAGTAAGAGGGAGACCGAAACTAATGGGAGACAAAGTACACGGTCAGTGTGTGTGGAGACACCGTGATGGAACTCTGCTAACTAAAGCCACTACAATTTAAATCATCTTTGCACGTGAATTATAATTCAATGAAGATATTATAAATGGGGAAAATGGAAGTCCATCGATAGTCTCATAAATTTTAAATTTATTTAAATTGCTTTTAAGCTATTATTGTTTATTATTAATTACTATTGTTGTTGTTGTTGTTGTTGTTATTATTATTATTATTATTATTATTATTAATGCTTTTCACCATACAGAAAGAAAAGTAGGAAGAAGTGTAATCAACTTAGTGAGGCAATCTGAGAGAAAGAAGGGAATCGGCTGGGGGGATGGAGGCACAGGGAAGGACAGTGAGAGGGAACAAGAGAGAAAAACACAATACATGCACACAAATTCCATAGTGCACCACGTGGAATTGTAGTCTAATATTTAAAAAAGGAAAAAATAAAACCATTCCTTCACACTTATCACCCAGCCCCAACAGTTATCCTTGTGACGATCCTGTCTCACTGCACCCTGTACCCTTAGTCCGCTTAGCTGTTCCGAATCCAATCCAGGTCATGATGGTTACGCTTATACAGAATTAAAGTTTAAAGAGACTTTAAAAGTAACCAGGACCTCTCTATGGTCCTTTAGCGGTAATTTCTTGATATTTACAACTGCTTGTGTGTGCTCTAATTTCTCTAATATGGTCACATTTAATTGGCAACTAATCTGTTGGAATTGAGGTTGTAGTTAAGGTATGCACATTGCGTAGGATTAATCTCAACCTACTTCTACATTTATAAATTTTTCTCTCTTTGTGAAAGTTCCTTTGAGAAAACAAATATTTCCATATCTTTATTTACAGGTCTTAAAAATGAGCTATAACAAAGTCCAAATAATTCAGAAGGATACTTTTTATGGACTCAGGAACTTGACCCGGTTGCACATGGATCACAACAACATTGAGTTTATCAATCCTGAGGCTTTTTATGGACTCACCCTCCTCCGCTTGGTACATTTAGAAGGAAATCGGCTCACAAAGCTCCATCCAGACACATTTGTCTCATTAAGCTATCTCCAGATATTTAAAACCTCTTTCATTAAGTACCTGTACTTGTCCGATAACTTCCTGACCTCCCTCCCAAAAGAAATGGTCTCCTATATGCCAAACCTAGAAAGCCTCTATTTGCATGGAAACCCATGGACTTGTGACTGCCATTTAAAGTGGTTTTCTGAGTGGATACAGGAAAACCCAGGTATCTATCTTGTTTGTTTCTTAGTACTAATTAAAAAGAGGAGTCAGCTGAGAGAGCTTTATCTGTAATGGGAAGTCCTAGATAATGTAGATGCAGAAAACGAAGTCCCCAGAGTGGCCAGGAACAATGAACTCTGTATACATCCACAGCTGTGTTTGTGCTACAGTGGGCTCAAGGGAAGCTGTGAGGCTGAGAAACTTTAATACGTGGCATTCTGTGTGGAAACTTTGCTCATCTGTGGCTTAGAATCAAGCCCATGGTTCTTGGCCCAAATATCAGATCGTCTAGTATGACATAAGCCTGTTCTCAGCTTCTCTTAAATCACTCAGCCCCTCCCCTTCTCAAGCAGGCAATTTGTGTTCCAGATCCTGACAAAGTACATCTGTTTCAGCTTGGAACCTGCTGTCGCCTCTGCCTATAGCTCTTCCCTTCCTTGTCTGCTTTATGTGCTCTGGGATGGCAGCTCTGTTCAGCATTACCACCCGGAGAGAGTCATACTGCTTGTCTACGCAGCCGCATGAGAATCATGACCTCACCATTCCTGTAGGTTGTCTGTGCTTCCTTTCTTGAATGAACATTATACCGGACTTACAGAATGAATTTATAGAATGAAATGCCTGCTTCCTTCTTCTATGTCTGATTTATCTATGCCTAACCTCTGCAGTATATCTGGAACACACTATGTACTTAATGTTTTTTGTTAAACTGTTATTATATAGCCATTTAGATGGTAAAAAGAAACTAATTCATCATCTAGCTATTAGTTATCCATGGTTCTAATATGCCTCAAACATGTGTGTATGAAAATATATTAAAATATATGTATGTGTGGCATGTGCTAATATATAGTGCACGTATCTGCCATATAGTTACACACACACACAAACATATATGTCATATACAGACAAACCTGTTAGGGCTAAAATCTTTCAGTCATGTCTAAATAACAGGTTCCCTGGTGTTTAAATTGGCTTACTGATAATTTCACAAGAGTTATCAATCAATCAATCAATCAAATCACCCTTATACTTAAAATTTTTTCATATACCCTAAGCATGAAAGCCCCTCACAGGCATGATGTGGCTGTTTCTCTGGTGTTTGCTGCAGTCCAATGTTATTTACCCATATCTACTTGCGTCTTCCATTCTTTGGTTCTACAAACCTCTTGGTGCTGCTTTTGTGTAAGTACAAACTTTTGCCATTTTCCTGACATGCATTGTACACAGATATAAAACTTGATTCTTACTGCTTGGCTCTTATGTATATCTATGTATGTAACACCTTTACAATGCCAAATCATAGTGCAGAGTCCACAAAGCCATCTCTAGTAGCAAAGTTAGCAAACATGTGTGACAGAATTGAAGTCCTGCCAGCTGCTTGCCTCCCTGATAATTCCCTGCATCCTTCAGTCCTTGCCCACTCCTCCTTTCTTTCCTTCTTTCCTGAACTGCATCTTTCTTGGGCATCCCCTGGCCAGGGATCTGACATACAGATCAACCAACAGAGCTTACTGTCCTCTTGGAAGGCAAGCATCCAAACAAGTCATTCTAATGATAAATGCTGACGGTTAAGAGAGGAAAGCAGAGGATACCAGAAGAGTAAAGTAGATGGCCGCTTGGACATAACTGCCCATAAGGCCAAGCCCTTGAGAAGGGTATGATGGGCAATGGCACTAAGCATGGTAGACAGACAGCTCACAGGGCTGGGAGATGGAAAGCACTTGTATGAGACTTGAAACTGGTGTGAAGCGGATGAAGTGACACAGTGGGATTTGCATCTGAGCAAGCATGAGGCCTGAAAGCTCCGATCCAGGTACAAGAAGTCATCAGCATCCCAAGGTATGAGCATAGTTCTGTGATGAGGTTTAACTAGGTCAGAAGTTGGTTCTGCTCTCTGCTTCACAAGGTCAGACCAGGGGCAGTGACAAGCAGGTAAGGGACACAACATGTCAGTAAATGGCAGGTGGCATTGGGAAAAGCTCCTCGTGGTTGTTCAAAGCTTTTCATTCTTTCTACCTACCTCCTTTGCACAATTTTATTTTTATGAAATTTGGTGAATAATGACTGTGAGGTTACATGGCACACAGAAGCATTATAGTGTTCCCTTATCCATGAAGGATGCTTTCTAGGACTTGCAGTGGATGCAGAAAACCACAGGTAGTAACAAACAGTACCATGTTTATCTCTATGCACTGTGGCCCTAATTTTTGAGGTACAAAGTACGTTAGCAATATTAACACAAGTTTCTTTTTCAGTCTTCCTAATTTCACCCCATAAATCCTGTAACTCCAACTTCACAACATGTTCTTTGTTTTTTTCTTCCTAAATTGAGAAGTTTCTTCAGAAAGGAACCATGCCCATAGCTTCTCTCTCAGCCATGATCGCCTGCATCAGCACTCTTATGTTGAGAGTATGACTAGTAAAAGAGGGATTACTTGAACACAAACACTATGATACCATGCGATTATGAGATGCTGGAGGTTGCTATTTAGATGCTATTGAGAGTGGAATATATTCCGTGTGCATACATGGGAAAGAAAAATTGTGTCCTGTGCTGGGGATGGGACCAACTGAGACAACATGAGATCTCATCAGGGTACTCAGCACTGCATGCAATTTCAAACTTAGGTTTATTTGGAGAACTTTCCATATTTTCAGACCATGGTTAACTTCAGATGAGAGGACTGGTATATACCTAAAGGGTTTAGAGTGATTTTCTTGGGCCTTTACAAGGAAACCACACATGTGTGAAGCTGTCCTCTTGAATTACATCTGAGACATCCAATGTCTCTCTTACCTGCTATGTTCAGCACGTGGTTTAGGAATTGGTGTGTGTGTAGGACAGTACAGAAGTCTCAGACTATGTGACTATAGATGTTTGGTTCAGAGAAAATTCTATCCCTCTTGTCTAGCATTGAATGACCAGCTTTTAAAAATAAGCTCATCAGAGCACTTTTTAAAATGCCCAAGTATATGTCATCTCAGTGCCCTGAACAGGATCCTTTGTGACTAGTAGTGTATGATTTGCAAACTCTGACATTACTGGACACAGTCTCTCCCCTCCCCAACTAAACTTGGTTCTCCACTACAGAACACCCCTCATCTAATAGGACCATCACTAAATAAACCTGGACTATCCACCTCAACTACCTTCCATGTTCTATCAATACTCACATCTTATTGGCTGGCCCTACCTGCATCTTTATCTCCTGTTTCTATCTGCATTTCTCCATCCCTCTTTCTACTATGCTAGAACATAAGCTGCTCTTTTAGACAATGGAATATATGCTTGCATCTTTCACTGCTATCCCAGGTCTTAGATAGTTCTAAGCAGGGTTGCCTTTTAAACTATGGTAGAGGAAGGTCTACAACTGTCCTAAACCTTGGCATGAGGAACTTTCTGGGGATAAAAATGCAGCTGTGAAAAGGGAAAATAAAACCCCCATACCTGTGCTATTAGATTGTAGCATGATGTGTGGCCAATATAATTTTATAAATCATTTCAGAAGCTTAAACTACAGTAACTCAGTCATTAAATATTAAAATTTCAAAATTGTTGTTTTGAGTCCTAGTGAAAATACTTCTTTAGAATGTTCATGTGCTAATATATAAAGAGACCACAACTTTTGAAAATAATTAAGTTATGATTTTCTTTCCTAGATATAATAAAATGCAAGAAGGACAGAAGCCCCTCCAATCCTCAGCAATGTCCCCTTTGTATGAACCCCAGGATCTCTAAAGGCAGACCCATTGCTATGGTACCAGCTGGATCTTTCCTGTGTACAAAGCCAACCATTGATCCATCACTGAAGTCAAAGAGCCTGGCTATTCAGGAGGACAATGGATCTGCCTCCATTTCACCTAAAGATTTCATAGAACCTTTTGGCTCCTTGTCTTTGAACATGACAGACCTGTCTGGAAACAATGCCAATGTGGTCTGTAGTATCCAAAAGCCGTCTTTGACATTACCAATTACATTCACTGAAGAAAATGACTACATCATGCTAAATACGTCATTTTCGACAAATCTTGTGTGCAGGGTAGATTATAATCACATCCAGCCAGTGTGGCAACTTCTAGCTTTGTACAGTGACTCTCCTCTGATATTAGAAAGGGAGCTCCAGCACACTGAGACTCCACTGCTGTCTTCCAAATATAAACAGGTGGCTCTTAGGCCTGAAGACATTTTTACCAACATAGAGGCTGATTTCAGTGCAGATCCATTTTGGTTCCAACAAGAAAAAATTTTCCTGCAGCTGAACAGAACCGCCACCACACTTAACACTTTACAGATCAAATTTTCCACTGATGCTCAAATCACTTTACCAAAGGCAGAGATGAGACTGATGAAACTCAAATGGACCATGATTCTGATGATGAACAATACCAAACTGGAGCATACTGTTTTGGCTGGTGGCAATATTGCTCTGGACTGTCCAGGCAAAGGTGACCCTTCACCTCACTTGGAATGGCTACTAGCTGATGGGAGTAAAGTAAGAGCCCCTTATGTTAGTGAGGATGGGCGAATCCTAATAGACAAAAATGGGAAGTTGGAACTCCAGATGGCTGATAGCTTTGATACAGGTCTTTACCACTGTATAAGCACCAATGATGTGGATGCAGATATTCTCACATACAGGATAACTGTGCTAGAGCCCTATGTAGAAAGCAAGCCTGAAAATGGAGTTCAGCACACAGTGGTTCCGGGTGAGACACTTGATCTTCCATGCCTTTCCACTGGTATTCCAGATGCTTCTATTAGTTGGATTCTTCCAGGGAACATTGTGTTCTCTCAGTCATCAAGAGACAGGCAAATTCTTAACAATGGGACCTTAAGACTATTACAGGTTACACCAAAAGATCAAGGTCATTACCACTGTGTAGCGGCCAACCCATCAGGGGCTGATTTTTCTAATTTTCAAGTTTCAGTCCAAATGAAAGGCCAAAGGACAGTTAAGCATGATAGGGAAGTAGATGGATCTGGACTTGGAGAACCCAATCCCAGTGTTCTCCTTAAGCAGCCACCATCTTTGAAACTCTCTGCATCAGCTTCGACAGGGGCACAGGCTGGAAAACACATCTCTGGTATACATAAGAAAAACAAATATAGAGACTTAATACACCGGCGACGTGGGGATTCCACACTCCGGCGATTCAGGGAGTATAGGAGGCATCTCCCTCTCTCTGCTCGGAGGATTGACCCCCAACACTGGGCAGCACTTTTAGAAAAAGCAAAAAAGAATTCTGTGCCAAGGAAGCAAGAAAATACCACAGTAAAGCCAGTTCCACTGGCTATTCCACTTGTGGAACTCACTGGTGAGGAAAACCATGCCTCTGGCATGATTCCTCCAGATGAAGAATTCGTGGTTCCAAAAACTAAGGCTTCTGGTGTCCCAGAATGGTCACCAACGGCTGATTCTAGACCAGTAAATCATGGCTTTGTGACAAGTATAGCTTCTGGCACAGAAGTCTCCTCAACTGTGAATCCACAAACACTACCATCTGAACAGCTTCCTGATTTCAAATTATTTAATGTTATTGACAGTATGGCTATGTCAAAGAGTATGAACGCACCTGTAGCAAGCAAAATAGAAGATACAACTAACCAAAACCCAATCATTATCTTTCCATCAGAAGCTGAAATTCAAGATTCTACTCAGGTAGGGGGAGCATCTTCCAAAAGTGCACAACCTGTAACAGTGGGAATCATGGCTACCTATGGCTATACCAACATGCTTAGTAGCTTCACCAGCAAAGCCAATACAGTCTTGCAGTCAATAAATCCAACAAAAAGTTATGGACCTCAGACACCTATAACAGGAGTCAGCAGAGCTAGCAGTAGTGACATCTTTTCTCACACTACTAAAGATCCTAGCCTCTCCAGTCGCCCTTCAGATTCATACACCACTGCCTCTTCTTTATTTCACATTCCTAAAGACAACAGTACAGGTAACTTCACCTTGTCCAGGCACTTGGGAAGAGAGAGGAAAATTTGGAGCAAAGGGCGAGTTATAAGCCCACATAGAACCCCAGTTCTCCGACGGCATAGACACAGGATTATGAGGCCAGTACTCAAGGGGCCTGCTAACAGAAACATGAGTCAAGTTCCAGCCACAGAGCACCCTGGGATGTGTCAAACTTGTTCTTTCACAGAGAAGCTCACAGTGGCTACTGCAGCACTGTCAGTTATGGGCTCATCCAACAGTACCCTCCCCAAAGCTAATAATGTTGGGGTCATAACAGAAGAGTCTACCACTGTGGTCAAGAAGCCATCATTATTGAAGGACGAACAAAATGTAGATACTGAGACAATAACAACCACTACAAAACATTTCAGAGGTGAAAGTACCCATATGATTCCCACTGAAGCAAGCGTGACTTCTTCTCCAACATCTGTATCCCTGGAAAAAACTGCTATAGACAATAGTGGTCATCTGAGCATGCCTAGGATCATCCAAGCAGGAACAGATTCAGTGGTAACACCACTTTCCAGTCCCCTCAGCAAACCCTCAATAGCAACAAAAGCAACAAGCACAAAATTCTCAAAAAGGAAAAATTCCTGGCACCCCCTCTTTGTAAATAACCATAACAAAGAGGGGATGTTAAAGAATCTGTATCAGTTTGGTTTACAAAAGAACACAGTCACAAAACATCCCAAAATAGCTCCTCTTTTACCCACAGATCATGGCTCCCCCTCACATTCTACAATACTCTTGGCAAGTCTGATGCCAGCTCTGTCTGCAACAATGGCTGCCACTCAGCACAATGACACTGAAGTACAAGGTGCCAGAAGTCTCTCAGCAGGAAAGGAGCAGCCCTTCATCAACTCCTCCCCAGTGCTTCCCAGCACCATAAGCAAGAGATCTAGTACATTAAGCTTCCCTTCAGAGGAAAACCCCACTGTGACAACTCCTACTGCTATTGCCTCTGTCATTATCTCTGAAACCCAGCAAGCAAGATCCAAAGAAGCAAAAGACCAAATAAAGGGGCCTCGAAAGAACAGGAAAGGCCCATACACCACCCCCAGGCAGATTTCTGGCTATAGTAAATACTCAGCCCCAAGAACAGCTAATAATCCCTTGGCTTTCAGTCATTCCTCACAACAAGCTGCTGGTAGAATTGTAAGTACAGTTGCTTATCACTCAGCAACGTCTCTCCTGGGCACAACAGAACTGCCCCAGAAGCGCACTCATACTTTGGAAAATACAACAGCTTCAGAAACAACATTGTTGAGTAAATCGCAGGAGAGTACCACAATAAAAAGAGCCTCGACCATACCACGACTCCTCAGCAGTGGGGCTCCCCCAGTGCCCACTCCTCCACCTCCTCCCTTTACTAAGGGTGTGGTTACAGACAGTGAAGTTACATCAGTTTTCAAGATGCCGTCAAATAGGATGGTCACCATATATGAATCTTCAAGGCACAGTACAGATGTGCAGCAACCCTCAGCAGAGGCTAGCCCCAATTCTGAGATCACAACTGGAACCACTGACTTTTCCCCCTCTAACCTGGTTCCCTCCACTCCTATGCCAGCACCAAGAGTAGATAAATTACAGAATTCAAAATGGAAGCCTTCTCCTTGGCCAGAAAACAAATTTCAGCTCAAGTCATACTCAGAAACCACTGAAAAGGGGACAAGGCCAGCAATAAGCATGTCACCCCACCTCAGCTCTCCAGAGACCAGCACTCACGCCTTACATTGGAATGCACAGAAGCATGCAGAAAAGAGTGTCTTTGATGAGAAACTTGTTCAAAACCCAACTTCCAAACACCTTCCCTATGACTCTCTACCTAAGACTATATTGAAAAAACCAAGAATAATTGGAGGAAATGCTGCAAGCTTTACTGTTCCAGCTAATTCAGATGCCTTTCTTCCGTGTGAGGCTGTTGGAGACCCAACGCCCACCATCCACTGGACCAGAGTCTCCTCAGGTATTCAGGACCATTAGCAATACCTTAACTATAAAACAGGGACATGCTTAGACCTTTCAGGATTATAATCAAAGAACCAGCTCTAGTTTTAAATTTCTTCAGAATATAAAAGCTATTGATATCCTCATTTGTATTTGCATATTGCTCATTAGAAGAACTTTTTTTTTTTTTTTTAGATTTTATTTTCTAAGTGTGTGTGTGTGTGTGTGTGTGTGTGTGCGCGCGCGCGCGCGCGCGCGCTCCCGCATGCATGGGGGCGTGGAGAGGTACCAGATTCCCTGAGACTGGAACTACCTATGTAGCCCCTACTAGGTAGTTTTAAACTTTATTTTATGTGTACGCATGTTTGTCCAGCATGTGTGTACATGCACACATGTGCCTGGAGTAAACACAGGTCAGAACAGAGTATTATACTTCCTGGAACTGGAATTATAGATGATTGTGAGCCAGCATGTGTGCACTGGGAACTGAACCTAAGTTCTCTGCAAAAGCAACCAGTGTTCTTAACTGCTGAGCCATCTTTCCCACCCCTACTAGAAGCTTTTCTTTTTTATAATGTGTTGAGAATAGTTTGGGAGGCAACTAGGTGGCTCCATGTGTAAAGGGCACGCATTGCTAAGCTCGATAGCTTCCATTTAATCTCTGGAACAGACATGTTAGAGAGAACCAAGTCTCACAGATTGATTTCTTATCTCTACTCACTGGCAATGGCATGCATGTGCCCATACATATACACACAAATCAATAAAACGTATTGATAACGAAAGTTTAGAAGAGTACTTGTTAAGGCTATATAAGAGAGTACATGCCTATACACCAGCAATGGAGAGGAATTCAAGGCCAGCCTAGGCTATAAAATTGGATGCTGTCTTAAAAAAACATTTTAAAAAAATATTTAGGACCAATTATTCATCTGATATTAAGTGGTCTGCCCTAAAACCATATACATACAGGTAATATTATATAGGCTGAGCAGATCATATTTATATATACTTATAATTTAATATATATTATATATTATATATATGCATATACACAACAATAATTAAAGAAAAAGAGGCCATAAATTTAAAAGAGAATAAGAGAGGATACATGGAGGTTTTGGAGGGAGGAGAGAGAAGGCGTGAAATGACATAATTATGTTCTAATATCAAAAATAAAAACATTAAAATAAACGAATAAAAATGTTAAAGCCAAAAATACTTTGAAAGTTGATCATACACACACAATCACACACACACACATATATATATATATATATATATTTTACATAAATGTCATGTTGAACTATCTGGATTTTGAATTTAAAATTATGTGAATAAAAAAAATTGAAAAACAGCTTTAGCCATCTGAAGACTATGTTTTATAGTTTAAATGTATTTTTTTGTCAGTTCAACAATGATGATGAATTCTATGTTGTTTTTTTCCATCTTATCAGGACGTGAAATATCCCAAGGGACACAGAAAAGCAGGTTCCATGTGCTTCCCAATGGCACCTTATCCATCCGAAGAGTCAGTATTCAGGACCGTGGACAGTACCTGTGCTCTGCCTCTAATCCACTAGGCATAGACCACCTTCATGTCACTTTGTCTGTGGTCTCCTACCCTGCTAGGATTCTGGAGAGACACATCAAGGAGATCACAGTTCATTCTGGAAGTACTGTGGAACTAAAGTGCAGAGTGGAAGGTTTGCCAAGACCTACAATTTCCTGGATACTTGCAAACCAAACAGTGGTCTCAGAAGCACCCAAGGGAAGCAGAAAGGTCTGGGTAACAACTGATGGAACATTGATCATCCATAATCTGAGTCTTTATGATCGTGGTTTTTACAAGTGTGTAGCCAGCAACCCATCTGGCCAGGATTCACTGTTGGTTAAGATACAAGTCATCACAGCTCCTCCTGTTATTATAGAGCAAAAGAGGCAAGCCATCATTGGGCTTTTAGGTGAAAGTTTGAAACTTCCCTGCACTGCAAAAGGAACTCCCCAACCCAATGTCCATTGGGTCCTCTATGATGGGACTGAACTAAAGCCACTGCAGTTGACTCATTCCAAGTTTTTCTTGTATCCAAATGGGACTCTGCATATAAGAAATATCGCTCCTTCAGTCAAGGGCACTTATGAATGCATTGCCACCAGCTCCTCGGGCTCAGAGAGAAGGGTAGTGATTCTTACAGTGGAAGAGCGAGAGACAGTCCCCAGGATAGAAACTGCCTCTCAGAAATGGACAGAGGTGAATTTGGGTGAGACATTACTACTGAACTGCTCAGCTACTGGGGATCCTAAACCTACAATAATCTGGAAGTTACCATCCAAGGCTGTCATCGACCAGTGGCACAGGTAAGCCTTTCTTTTAGAATTATCTCCTTTGTTTACTTAGCTGTACAACTTTTAAAATGGGAAAGAGGTGCAGCAAAGCTAGCAGCAGCTTCAAGGATCACGGAGGATGCACAAGAAGGTGACTATCTAAAGAAAGGCATTCCATCTGACATCACTGAATACAAAACCGCTCTTACATGCTTCAGATTTTCAGCTTGGACAGTTGAGAGCTATGGGAGAAGCTTATTAGCCTCCATACTGGTAGAAGCTTTTCCTTTACTTGTAGCTGCTTTAAAAATGATAACCGTGTAAAATTATTCATAATTTCTGCACCCAAAAGAGAACTGGCAATGTTGAGGCGGTCGGAACAAGATGCTGTGTTTCATTCAGAACCCTCTTATCAGATGCTATACACTTTAATCACGTCATAATCCATTCTTAAACTTACAATACACTTTATGAAAGGATTAAGACTTTCTCAGAGTAAAATATATTTAAAATTCCTTGAACTTGATGTTACCAGATATAGACCTTATTTTACTGTGCTTTTATAAAAATTGATATTCATTATGTACTCTTCACTATATACTAAATCCTGTTTTGAGAGGCAAAAATTATAGCTTGTGAATTATAAATTGTGTTTTCCATGACTTTGTGGAATAGTTTTATATAATGCTAGAAAGAGATAAAGCTGAGTACTTTTCCATTTACATTTATTTATTAAAATATGCTTGCAATAGAAATTAAACATAGTATATATGAACTTATATGGACACTTAGAGATTGAAATGATTTTTTTCTAGTGTTACAGTAAGTTGGCACAGAATATAATGAACAAATTTGTCATTTTTAATTCAAATGTCAATATTTTCAGGTTTTTGAGGAATCAAAATTACCTTAAATGTTAAACTGTAGTTCACTAAGATGTAAAGTTTTAAAATGCTGAGTTAGCATATGAACTTTACATCCACAGGCTGACATGTGTTTTCTCCTCTGTACTTCTATCTTGACATTCAGTAGCTTCAATATTTCACTTACAAGCTTTGCATGTAGTTTCACAATTCTATCTCTCTCTCTCTCTCTCTCTCTCTCTCTCTCTCTCTCTCTCTCTCTCCCACACCCTATCAGAATTGCTGCAGCTACTCTGACTCTGCAGCTCTATATGAATTATAGGATGACTTTACCTCTTGGAAGAAAGTGAATGGAATTTTAAAAGGGTTTTCATTGATTTATCAGGTTAACAATTCTTTTGATCTTGGGTAAGAACATGAAAACAGAGGGAATTTTGCTTCAACCTAAGAAGACACACTTTTAGCCTTTTCTAATCCAGTGTGATATTTATGGCAGATTTTTCATATATAAGGTTTAAAATTTTGAGATATGTTCCTTCAGAATCAAACTTGTTGATTTATTATAAAAGGACACTAAACCTTACCAAGTGCTTTTCTTGCATCTGTACAGATAATCATATGGCTTTTTCTTTGATCCTGTTGTATTAAGTTTATTGATTTATAAATGTTACATCATCCCATCATTCCTGGGATTAACCCTAACTGATCATGTTCTATGAACATATTGAATTGCTGAATTAAGTTTACTTGTATTTTATTGAGAAAATTTGCATTTGTGTTCATCATGGGCATGGGTTTAATGTATATATTATTGTTGGATTTTGGTTTAGAATGATGAAAATGTTGCCCCTTTAAAATTTTGTTGCCAGAGTTCCTGGCATCCTACTTCTATTGTAAGAAGAAATGGAAGTAACTCTTTACATATTCATGTGAACCATCAGTACAGCTGGAAGGTACTGGGATTCTGTTAGATGGAAGACCTTTCATTACTGCTGTGATGTGTTATCATTGTTTCTGTTTCTTGATCAGTTTTAGTAGGCGGTGTGCTTCCAGGAACTTGCTCAGTACTTCTAAAATTCATGTGACTCTGCCATACACTTATTCATAGTAGTTTTAAAATAATCTCTTGTGTTTCTGTAGCATCAGGGTTCTCTAGAGGAACAGAACCAGTAGAATCAATATATACTGAACAGGAATACAATTGGCTTACACCACAAGGTCTGGGGAGTCCAACAATGGCTGTCTTCACACTGGAAATGCTGAGATCCAGTAGCTGCACTGTCCCTGAAGCTGAGTGTCAGTAATCCTATCTGGCACTGAAGGCCTAGTTTTCAGTTCAATTTGACAGACCAAGGAAGCTGACTTCTGATGTCAGCAAAGGCAGCTACAGCAGAGTAGATGAGCTCACCAACCAGAAACAGGGGAAGTAGGTCAAAGGGCTTCAGCACTCTTGCTTTGGACCTTCTTATGTTGCTGCTGCTGCTGCTGCTGCTGCTGCTGCTGCTGCTGCTGCTGCTGCTGCTGCTGCTGCTGCTGCTGCTG
>JADRCH010000838.1:1306388-1343157 GCA_019843965.1 Rhynchomys soricoides | reverse complement strand
TGCTGCTGCTGCTGCTGCTGCTGCTGCTGCTGCTGCTGCTGCTGCTGGAAGACACTATCCACATTTAGGGTGTGTCTTTTCAATTCAGTTAATCAACAAAACCTCTCCAGTCATGCTCAGATCCTAACCTAATCTAGACAACCTAGATGATCCCTTGTAGGTTTGCCTAGAGACTTGTGTCTTGAGTGGTTCTAGATCGTATCAAGTTACAATATTAACTATTATAACTAGTTATAACTGTGACTTTCCTTTTTAATTAAATCTATATAAGGGTTTTGAGATGGTATTTATCCTTTTATTAAGCCCTCAGATTTCATTGCCCCTTTTGTAATTTTTTTTTAATTTTAAAATTTTTTTGTTACTTTTCCTTTAATTTGGGTTGTTTGTTTCCCTAAGTCCTTGAGGATTCTGTATTTGAAACCTTTTGTATAAAATTGACTATCTTGCTATAAATTTTTTTTCAATGCTGATTCTGCTGAATCACATAGATTTTGATAGTCTGTTGCAATTTTAATGCTCCTAAATTCTCTTTTAAGTTTTCAATTATCCTCTGCTCATTCAGTAGCATGTTATTTAACTTTCATTCATCTGTATGCCTTTTCATTCTTCTTAAATTTCATTTGTCTGAAAAGAAATACAACATAATTTCAATTTTAAAAAATTTATTGAGACTTGTGAGCTGACCTAGAGAAAATTCCATGTGCTGATGAGATGATTGTGTGCTACACTGATTGAATGAAGTGTCCTAAAAAGGTGTTAGATTGGTTTTCTCAAGTGTGGTCCAACTCAGATGTTTTTTAGGTTTTCTGTCATTCATTCATATATATATATATATATATATAAATATATGAATGTATTTATATATATACACATACACACATACATACACACAAAATTGAATATTGGCATTTCTACTACCATTACATTGGATTTAATTCTTTAGATCTAATATTATATCTAATATTAATATTATATATTATATATCCAGGTGATACCATATCAAATGTATACATTTATACTTTTTATATCATCTTTGTCCTAGTTTCTTGATGCTGTGACAAACACTATGACCAAAAACAATTCAGGGGAAGCTTATTTCAGCTTACAGGTTATAGAGAACAATGAGAGAACTAGGGGTTGGAACTCAAGACAGACTCAAGGAAGGAACTTGAAGAAGGAACATGGAGACATGCTGCTTGCTTGCTCACTCACTGGATCATGTTCTGCAAGATTTCTTACACAGGTCAGGCCAAAATGTTTAGGGATGGTGTCAGCTAGGGAGGGCTGGTATCCCCCTTGTCAATCAACACAATCTTCCACAGACATACTCACAGGCCAATGTAGTATGTAAAAATCCATCAGTTGAGACTCTCAGTTAATTTTAGGCCATGTCAAGTTGACAGCTGAAGGAAAGACAATCTTGGTAAACTGATGTTTTGTCTCTTTTTGAAGTTTTTCACTTCAAGGCTACTTTGAAGTTCCCTGCCCTCTCCTAAACAGATAGCTTTTTCTTATGCCACTGTTCTTCAAGTGTTGGATAATGGGGGATGTTACATATTGTAATGTTGTTAGATCAGATTTGAGTCCTGTCACTTTAAATCAGGTTTTTTTGTTTTTCTTTTAAGGGTGCCTCTTAACCAGTGTCATTAACATTAAGAGAGAACTTGAATCAGAAGCAGGGATTGTTTTGATAAAGAGTCTGTGTTCTTCAAAACCCCTATGGTAATTGTGATGCACACTAAAATTTGAATCTGGGTCTCAAACTTAATGGCTCGTAAGCAACCTGAGAATTTTTATAAGCACTGAGGTCAATACCTCTGACCAGATCTTTTGAATCTGAACCTCTGTTAAGAGAAACCAAGTAATGTGTATAAATCTGGTCTCACCCAATGCTAACACAGTTTAAGGGAGGGATCATCAAGAATCAGCATTTAGGGCTTTAGTCCTTCATGTCTGCTACACATAACCATCATGCCAGAAACCCAATGCCTACGCCAACCTCACATCACTGCTCAAACATTCTAGTCTTGAAGCATGAGCTCCAAGTATTTCAGACCATACAAGTTGAATTTTTTAGTCATGCAGACAAACTTGAGAAAAAAAGGTTTTAGAACACATATTTCTAACAGGTGACAGAGTGGCACCAGATAGGCTTTCCTGCGACTTTAATCAAGTTCAACCTGAAGATTTTCTCTACAGAGTGGGAGAAATACTTGGAGATCAAACAAAAAATATCTGTATGATGTACTTGGTTATTTTCTTCATTTTCATAATTTTACCTTGGTTTCTTTCCAGAGAAATTCCTTCCACACTTGAGATAAACAAAACCCATACCATTCCTCATATTACCATTCTCTATAAAGTCTCTTCATCTGAAAATGACTTGAAGCTGCTCCCGTGGGTATCAATTATGCTCTGAGAAGTCCTGGGATGGCCAGATGACTGTGAAGGTGGCTGCTGCTGGCCTGGCCTGCATGCTCCTAATTTCTCCAGGCCACATTAGAAACTCTTAAAACATGTTCATATAGGAAGTTTGGGGGCTGATGTTCCACAACTGGTGGGAGTGGATGCAGATACCCAAACAGTAGGCAGAGCCAGATGAACCTCACAGAAGAGGAGGAGGAAAGATTGTAGAAGCTTCAGGTGTTGATGATGCCAGGAGAACATGGCCTACAGAATCAAAGAAGTAGGGCTCATAGGGGCTTACAGAAACTGAGGCAACAAACACAGACCCTGTACGAGTCTGGGCTTAGGTCCTTTGTATATACTCTATGGCTGTGTAGCTTGGTGTTCTTGTGGGACTCCCAAAAGTGGGAGTGAGATGGAGGTCTCTTTGACTCATTTAACCTGTACTTGGGACCTTTTGCCTTCTATTGTGTTGCCATGTCCAGCTGTGAGAGGAATTGTGCCTAGTCCTGTTGTATCTTGTTAGGCCATGCTCAGCGGATATTTCTGGGAGATCTGCCTCTCTCTCTCTCTCTCTCTCTCTCTCTCTCTCTCTCTCTCTCTCTTTCTGGAAAGAGAAGGAGTTGATCTGTGGGAGAGGGGAGGTCAGGGGAAGGACTATGAGTAGTGGAGAGAGGGGGAAACTGCAGTCAGAATGTAATGTCTAAAAGAATAAATGTTTAAAAGTTTGGGGGTCTTCTAGATGGCTCAGCAGGTAAAGGCCTGATGGTGCAAGTGTGTACACACAAACAAAAGGGGAGGGGGAGAGAGAGGGAAGGGAGAGAGGGTGGGTAACACTATGGATGGATGGAAGGATAACAATGCAGACTGATAAATTAGTTTCATTTATTTACCTCATACTGTCAAAAGAGAGGGGGGAAACGTGGTTTTGAGTTTGTTCTTAGCACTAAAGCGAGGCTCTGCTACCTGGTGGTCATATGTAGCAATTACAGGCAATGCAGAGCAGCCCCGCAGTGCCAGAGTCAAGGTGGAAACCTTTTACAGCTGCCCAGGCAGCAGGTGATTCAGCTTCTAATTCATCCTAGATTGGTGTCCTCTGCAGCAGGCAGAAGGCAGATTGTTTCTAGTTAAATAACTTAAAAGTTGCTTCATTAATACATTTAAAAAGTATCATCAGGCATTAATTTAGCATATATCTATGAGTTAATTTTACTCATTAGCATAAAATGTTATTTTTGTGGATCCATTTGTTTGATATATAAAATGTCTTAAGAACTTGCTACTTCCAGCAGTTCTCTCACCAATGAGCTGTTTTTTAAATTGTATAAAAAAGATTTTATTGAAGGCCATTTGGAAAATAATACTGTCTTCAGCAAATTACGCTTTGTTTCAAAGCTTTTTTAAGCAAATGGCTTAGAAAATAGTAAGTGACTTAGATCTCCACTGTAACAGTTTTAAGAGACTATCCATAAGCTAGTGCCATGTAAGAGAGAGGGAGGGAGGGAGGAAGGGAGGGAGGGAAGGAGGGAGGGAGGAAGGGAGTGAGGGAAGGAGGGAGGGAGGGAGGGAGGGAGGGAAAGGTGGTAGAAATGGTGATGAGCTTGATTACCTCAATTATTTTCACTTTATCTGTGTCACAATTTCATACTAACTTACATGTGCTACTATGCTAGTCATCTCCTAGTAAGGCTGGAGGAAAGTGACATCATATAATTAAGGCCACTTCGACATAGTACGGTATTCTGTAAATGTGTGTATAAGTTGGTGACAATGTCTTTTCCCATGTTTGTGCAAGGTATGCCCATGTTCATGTTGGGGTGTGCATGTGTGGTGGCCAGAAGTAAATAAGCATCAGGGTCTTCTACAATCGGTTTCCACCTCACTCTTTTCTTTTTTTTAAATATGGAATATTCATATGTGTCTTCTTTATTGAGGGATCACAAATCAAAATATATTTTTTTTCATTTGCCAATGTACATCAAAAATATAACAAAGTACCTGGTACATAGCAGGTACTCATTAAAGTATTGTTGAATGAAAATAACTGATAAGTGATTTACATCTTTTTTTATTTTTTGATATTTACATTTCAAATGTTTTCCCTTTCCAGGTCTCCCCTTTGGAAACCCCCTATGCCCTCTCCTCCCCTGAGTTTATGAGTGTGCTCCACCACCCACCCACCCACTCTCTCATCTTCCCTCCCTGGCATTCCCCTACACTGGGGCATCTAACACCCTCATGCCCAAGGGCCTCTCCCCACGGATGGCCAACAAGGTCCTCCTCTGCCACATATGTGGCCAGCACCATGGGTCCCTCCATGTGTATTCTTTGGTTGGTGATGGAGAAGTTGGAGAAGGTACTGAAGGAGTTCAGGGAGTTTGCAGCCCCATGGAGGGAGCAACAGTGTCAACTGGCCTGATCCACCTCACTCTTAATGAAGGTCTCTCACTGAACTGAGAGCTCATCTCTTCAGCTACACTGGCTGTCTGTCTACCAAGCTCTAGGGAGCCACCTGTCTCCATGCTGGGGTTATGGATGTGCACTTGTGGCCACTGGAGATCCAAATTCAGGTCTTAAAATTGTGTAATAAGCAGCTTCCCAACTGAGCTATCTCCTAAGCCCTGAAAAGGATTACCTTTTCCTGCTGCATTCTCAAGTTTGTCTCTTCTCTCCTTAGATCGGGCAGCCGAATCCATGTCTACCCAAATGGATCCTTGGTTATTGGATCGGTGACGGAAAAAGATGGTGGTGACTACTTATGTGTGGCAAGAAACAAAATGGGAGATGACTTGGTCCTGATGCATGTCCGCCTAAAACTGACACCTGCCAAAATTGAACACAAGCAGCATTTTAAGAAGCAAGTGCTCTATGGGAAGGATTTCCAAGTTGACTGCAAGGCTTCTGGCTCCCCTGTGCCTCAGGTATCCTGGAGTTTACCTGATGGAACAGTGGTCAACAATGTGGCACAAGCTGGTGACAGTGGCCACAGGACCAAGAGGTACACCCTTTTCCACAATGGAACCTTGTATTTCAACAAAGTTGGGATTGCAGAGGAAGGGGATTACATTTGCTCGGCCCAGAACACCTTAGGGAAAGATGAAATGAAAGTCCACCTGACAGTGTTAACAGCCACCCCACGGATAAGGCAAAGCTACAGGAGCAATGTAAGGATCAAGGCTGGAGACACGGCTGTCCTTGACTGCGAGGTCACTGGGGCACCCAAGCCAAATGTATTTTGGTTGCTGCCTTCCAACAATGTCATTTCATTTTCCAATGACAGGTACACATTTCATGCCAATGGAACTTTATCCATCCACAAAGTGAAACCATTGGACTCTGGGGAGTATGTATGTGTAGCTCAGAATCCTAGTGGGGATGACACTAAGACATACAAACTGGATATTGTCTCTAAACTTCCATTAATCAATGGTCTGTACAAAAACAAAACTGTTATTAAAGCCACAGCCATTCTGCACTCCAAAAAACACTTAGACTGCAGAGCAGATGGGATCCCACCAACCCAGATCACATGGATTATGCCAGACAATATTTTCCTCACGGCTCCATACTACGGAAGCAGAATCACAGTCCATCAAAATGGAACCTTGGAAATTAGGAACATCAGGCTTTCTGATTCTGCGGATTTCACCTGTGTGGTTCGGAACCAAGGAGGACAGCGTGTGTTGGTGGTGCAGTTAGAAGTACTGGAAATGTTGAGAAGACCAACATTCAGAAACCCGTTCAACGAAAAAGTAGTTGCCCAGGTTGGTAAGTCTATAGCACTGAACTGCTCTGTGGATGGAAACCCACCACCTGAAATTATCTGGATTTTACCTGATGGCACACAATTTGCTAATAGGCCACAAAATTCCCCATATCTGATGGCAAGCAATGGTTCTCTCATTGTTTACAAAGCAACTCGGAACAAGTCAGGAAAGTATCGCTGTACAGCTAGAAATAAGGTTGGCTACATTGAGAAACTTATCCTGCTAGAGATTGGGCAGAAGCCAGTCATTCTGACATATGAACTAGGGATGGTAAAGAGTGTCAGTGGGGAATCGTTATCATTGCATTGTGTGTCTGATGGAAACCCTAAGCCATATGTCAAATGGACTACACCAGGTGGCCATGTAATTGACAGACCTCAAGTCAATGGAAAATACATATTGCATGAAAATGGCACATTGGTCATCAAAGAAACGACGGCTCACGACAGAGGAAATTATATCTGTAAGGCTCAAAACAGTATTGGCCAGGCAGTTATTAGTGTTCCAGTGATGATTGTGGCCTACCCTCCCCGGATTATAAACTACCCACCCAGGAACATGCTCAGGAGGACAGGAGAAGCGATGCAGCTCCATTGTGTGGCGTTCGGAGTCCCCAAGCCAAAAATCACCTGGGAGACTCCAGGACACTCCCTGCTCTCAACAGCAACAGCAAGAAAACTCCACAGAAGTGAGGTGCTTCCCCCACAAGGTACGCTGGTCATTCAGAATCTCCAAACCTCAGATTCCGGCGTCTATAAATGCAGAGCACAGAACCTACTTGGTACTGATTATGCAACAACTTACATCCAGGTACACTGACAGGAAGAGAGAAACCAAAATTGAACAAAAGTCCACATCTGAAGAGTTTATTTTTTGGAAGAAGTTTAATCAAAGGCAGCCATAGGCATGTAAATGAATCTGAATACATTTACAGTATTAAATTTACAATGGACATGCAATGAAACTTGTAAATAAATGCATTGGGAACTGATACCAAGTTTCTATGGATTTTAAAGCAAACTCTTAACTTAAGGCACTTTGATTTTGCCAACAAATAATAACAAACATTAAGAGAAAATGATCCACTACAAAATAACAAATGGCTAATGCACCTGAATTTTCAGTAAAAAGACCTTTCTCTTGCTATCAGTTGCCAGAGGCTTCATGCCTGCCTTCTACCAATGTTACAAACATCGCACACAGAATGAATGCAGACAACGGGAAAGATTAAGTTTGCAGTCTGTGTAAATCTCAATGTACAAATATTTTGTCACTGGTTTATAAACATTTTGATAAAACCTACAGAAAACAAGCATGGAACTGTTTTAATTATGATTATTAGTTTGCCATTTGTTCACACTGAAAGTTCCCATTGTTTTAATACCCGCATTAAAAACAAAACAAAGCAAAAACACAGGCTGGCTTTTCTACATGTAAAGGGCAGCTTAATGCTCACACACTGGGAAGTGCAGAAAGCATGTTTCACATTTGTCCACACCTCTGTTGCCCTGAAATGCTTTACAGGTACAATGAAACCTCTTCATGACTTTAAAACCTAGTTCAGGTACCCACAGTTTGGAGCCATTCTTAAGAAAGATTTTCTAAGGGAGCCCTCCCAGAGTCTAGCTGGCCACTCCTATATAATGAAGTTTCACTGTATTTAAATTTTGAATTTTATTTTTATAATTCCCATACTGATATTACATGTTTAATTTAACCCAAATCTATGTGGGGGTATCAGGATTTTCCTCTTTTATTCTAAAGGCTGGGATTTTCTAGAATTTCTCGGGCTTCTGTCCAAATTTTATCTATTTATAAGTTGTAGGAACCTTGTAAATAAAAAAGCAAAAGTCATTCAGTCAGCTCAGAACACTAAGGCCAAGAGCCTTGTTAGCTCGTGTCGATCATCTGGGACTTGACTTCAATGTGCCTCCATAATGCCTACTTTCTTTTGGCCCCTACCTCAGACACGAGCTGACTACAGTTAACATTGGTACTCCATGGCTGCCAGAGGTAAAATGATATCCACTGTAGAGTAATCTCCCTCTACTTTTGGATGAAGAAAGGTACATAAAAACAAGAAATGCCACCCTTTAAGGAATCAGCTTACAATATAACACATATGTTAAGAGGTTCTTATAGCCAAAAGATGGTAAGTATACCCAGTTCTATTAGATTTCAAGGCCTGGTATTTAATTTCCTATTTGCAACCTACCCAGCAAATGACAAGGTTCTGCAATAGAGCTTTTCCTTAGGAAAATTTTAATGCCAACCACATGCACTTGCTATGAAAGAAAAAACAACCCTCTCAGAATGCAGAATTAAGTGGCAGTAAATTAATAACTAAATGTAAAATTCCAGTTGCTCTCCTTGTAACACACAGGGAAAAACAGCTCTAGGTTTTTCCTCATTCCCCCCCACCCCCCTTTAGCATGATTTACCTCCTCATCTTAACAGACAAAACAAACAACGACAAAGGAATAACCGTGGCCTTCATGTGCAAAATGATTAATGAATTAACTTCTGCAAAGTGTAAAGTGCACACAAATGCTATGAAATTCTAACACTCATTCTGCTGTTTGCAATTCTGAGCTACAAAAAATATAAGGTTCAAACTGAAACTGGACTTTTAACCATCAACAATCATTGAACAAAGACCAGGCACAACATTCACACTTCGGTGGTTTTGCGAATGCAGTCATATTGTATATTACCTTGGGGAAAAAGTGGCTTTGTGAATTTTAAGAATGACTCTGGAGAGGAAAGCAAAGCAGACATATGGGACCACCGAAATGTACTGCGCTATCTGAGAGCAGAGAGAATGTGAACTCAGTGGAAAGAATGGTCTTTAATGTTTGGCAAAGTCTTTTCCAGCCCAGAGTAAACACAAAACAAACAGGCTGGAGGGGCATATTTCACAGTGTACAAAGCAGTTCACAAGATGTTGCCACGGCAAAGTAAGCAAACATGTATCTGAGGTCATTTGAATGAGCCAAACTTTGCAATGGGTAACTCACCTAGGAAGATATAAATTATTTATAATAATAATCTGCAAAAGAAATCATCTGAAGTCGTACTAGCTACATTTTAAAAAAGTAGTTCTACAGGGTTTGCTCTTCATAGACAATCTATTCACAGTATGCTTGACTACATTACATATGAAATTATATGGCAAAAAGAAAGTGAACCCAACAAAGAACAGGGAAAGATCCCTACATGTCTTAAAATGCCCTGCAATTTTCACATTCAAAATTGTATGCATCTAATTCTAAAAAAATATTATACGGAATACTCTTAAGTTACACAAACTGATAATAATTTACTGTATTTTTTGCACTCTAATAGGAGCAAATTACCACATACTTGAACAAAGTTAAAATAGTTACTATTTCTTTATAATAAATTTGATGTATAATTTACTTTACTTGTGCTTTTTGCACCGGTTTATAAATACAGTATAAGCAATACACAACCAAGACTGACACCAACATCAATAATTAAATTCAGAATTGTAAATACTTACCATACAAAATTAATGGCAAGTACACCTTTGATGACCACCAGAACCTTCTGGACTGTGGGGCCAGATTCTCTGGAAACCATGTCAAGTCTGAGCACTGTGGAATCTAAGGCCAGCTGTAAGATTTTATTTTATTTTTCTCAAGTTGGCATGAGGTTCTGAAGAACCTAAACTGGACAGTTCTTTTTTTTTTTTTTTTTTTTTTTTTTAAATACCAAAACTGGCAGTAAGTAAATGGACTGATTCCACCGTGGTTCTTCTGGCCTCCCGTGGTTATATGTTGTACCTTCAGGAAGAATCCAGTTAAAGATTTTGCCACTGGGAACAAATTTGAGTGCGCCTGCTTCTAAGAGGCTCCCACAGATCTCAGGGTGGCTCTTGCAGAAGCCCTGAAGAAGCGGAAGTACCAAGCAACCATCTGTTTCAGCACCTTTAGACCACAACGAAAGCGAAGCAAAGTCCTTCATAAAAGCGAACCAAGTTTATAAAGTGCTTATGAAACGATCAACATTTCAAATTAAAGAGAAGCGAATAAACCTTCACCCAACCGCCACGGTCCCGCGAGACCGGTCACGTTCTTTCACATCAGTAGTTTGGTCCACCACGGGTTAAAAAAAAAAATCATGAATGAATACATAAATATTTAAACTACCATAATTCATTCTTTATGTAAATATGAGATTAAAAAAAGCACCAGTTTCAAAAGGTCTGCTACCACACTATCTGGAGTAGGCCTGCATGATCCACATTTTAAAACCTACTTTAAATGTGATAAAACCAAGCCACGACTCTTACTTATTTAAATACCTCTGCATGAAATGTAGCATAAAATATAGGAAAACATAAATAAACCAAAGACCAAAGGAGACTTCTTATGATGACTAAATTTGATTTTCTGCTTTTCAGTGCAAAACATAAACTTCATGTCTTCTCTTTCTGATTCAAAAGTGTGAAGGGTGTGCACAGGGAGTTACTCCTTGCTGTGGCTGGTTACCTAAGAGGAGAGCAAAAATAATAGTTACAAATGTGAATTGGTGCTGCAGATAACACCTTCTCTCTGGTGGGTCTCTCAGTAACAACCTCAGATATGGGAGAACAGACCAACTGACTAGATAGACCATGTAATGTGACCAAATGTATTCTGTAGAGGGGCCAAGTCTATGTGAGAATCTCACAGCTGCCAATGCAATGCCTTGGGATTAGAGAAATTGACTCAAAGTGTCCAAGAGCTGGAACACTGCTCTGTTGAGAGCAGAGCAAGCTGACATGCTCTTCAGATAAGTGACTCCTCAGTGCTAATGTATAAACACTATAAAGCAAATCTCTGCCTTCAGGGTATATTCTCTGCAAGAATTTTAACTCTAAAATACCATTGTATTTCATTGTTTTAATCACAAATTATTTAATAGGGTATACCTACTAAACAGCAGATAGGAAAAAATTGATCTTACTTCGCTTAACCAAAATTAAGTGAGGCTATTTCAAGTTTGGAGATTAAAGAAAAACCTCATGTACGAATTCACTGAACATGGTGATGTGTTACACAAAGACACAGACAAGGATACATTGTATGTTAAAGACCAAAAAAAAAAAAAAAAAAACCAAAGAAAAATTAAGATATTAAGTTTAACTGGCAGAGACACCAAGGAGTGTGGCCGGGGGCAGGGGAGGGGGGTAATTCTGTCAAGAAACCAACATGCAAGGCAGGCATGCGAAAAGCTACCCCTCAGCCACAAACAGATGCCACATCACTGTTTTAACATGCAGCAGACTTGACTCTGTAACTCAGAAACACTGAATCTGAAAGCCAAGGGAAAATCTGTCTCCTTCTGCTGCATAGATGGGAAAATGTGACTCAGTCAATAATGGCCACACTGGCAAAGAAGTCAGGTCTTGTGACTCCAGGCCACTGTGTTTCACAATGCAGGGTACTCACTCCCATTTCTAAAATGACTCTGTCCTGAGATACTGGCATAGGAGTGATCTAAGTCAAGGTTATGGGATGAATTTCTCCTAAAACATTTCTAGCTCTATAAAAACAGGACAAGGGCATGGAGTTGTAGTCAAGCAGTAGAGCACATGTCTGGCACACAGGAAGCCTTGGGTTCTATCCTCAGCACCATAAAATAAAACCAAGAAAATGGGGGTTGGGTGTGCTTTGGGAAAGTAACATAAAGCAATAGGAAAATATCGAAATTAAGGGGGAAAAAAATGTGGCTTTTCCAGGTGAAGAAAAAGGTAAGTCCAAAACTAATCAAACTAAGACAAAATAAAATACCTCGGACCAAGCCAAACATAAAAAATAAATGTATGTATGTATATGTGTATTCATGCATATATGTATGTGTGCATGTATGTATGCATGCATGTATATATGTATGCATCTGTGCATGTGTATATGCATGCATGCATGTATGCACGTATGTAACAAAAGTCAAATAAAAGAGGAGTGGACAGTAGAGGTCTAGGATGGATTTAATGGATGGTGGCTGAGAGGTGAGACAGAAGCAAGGGAGGAAGGAAAGTGATGGAGTTCTACTTCAATTAAAAACATCTTTTAAACTGTTTCAGAGGACATGGTGTGATTTCTGAGGAGCACACTATGCTGGGCTTATTGCTGATGATTTCCAGGGCTCCCCTGGCTAGTGTGAGACCGGTACTTACTAGAAAGCTGCTTCTGGAGCTGTCGCACCAGGGCGGCTGTCTGTTGCTGTTGCTGGGTCTGCTGCAAGCCTTGCCTGGGGAACTGTAATTGCAACAAGGGGAAGGATGAGTCAGCCACTCATGCTCCACAAGGCGCAGGTTGCACCTTGGGGTGGGCTAACGCACGTTCACATGCTCAGTTTGGGTAAGTTTGGTTTTGTCTACAGTACAGCTGGCAAACAGTGCTCCACGAAGGTACCTGCTTGGCATTTATCTTTAGAGTTTCCATGAAGAAGTCCTCACTACAGGTAGCCTACTCATTCAAAGACCATTGCCACCTCTGACAAGATGAAAGCTCTCTGCGTAGAGATCTGTCCAATGCCATCAGAGCCCATGGGCAGAACAGAGCCTGTGAGGCAGAGCGTGTGCTCCTTCCTATAGTATCTGAGTCATGACTCCCACCTGACAGCCATGGCAGGGTGAGCTGAGTCAGACACCAAGAACTCCCGCATTTTAAGGGGTTTTCTCCTAGCACTGTGTGAGGGAAACAGGAAGTACAATAAGTAACGTGTGTGCTGGTTCCTTCTATCAAGAAACTGCGGCTGATGTTCGAGGGGTTGGGGAGACTGATCAGTGTCTGCTAGATCAAAAACTGTTTTGATTACAATCACCAGTCATACTAGGTCAGTTCTTCACCGCAGGTGTCGGACTGCCTCTCTTTCTTTTCCTACTCTACTTCTTGGCTGTCTTTTTGCAACCTAGAAACAACTGATACGAGCATCGCTTAGTCATACACGAAGAACTGGTTGTCTCTTGTTTACCTCAGTCTGTGCCATCCACCTGTATGGAACACAATAACCAGGCTGCCACAACACCCTAAAGAGCACCCCAAGAAACAGAAGGGTAGGAGCTGAACCAGGCTAGGAAGGAGCATGGTAAGAGAGCTTGCTTTGTTTTTGCCAGCTTCTTCCACAGTGGCTCTCTGCCGGCCAAGTGCATCCAAGGCAGGAGAGCCTGGGCTCTTCCATCAGATAACCTGGCCCTCTCCACCTCCCCTCTTCTACCTCCACTAGGTTTAGAGGTCTGTGCTATGCCTGTAACATGTCTGCATTGCTTGTCCTTAATCTGCCTCATATCTCTGGGGAGTTTTTAATAAGGCCATTCTCAATGTGAATGCAACATGATTCTGCCTTCCTTGGAGATCCGCAGTATTACTGAAAGCTGCCCAGGATTGGAACAGAATGCATAGCGAAATGTGAATTTCAGACAAGTAACGAGCAATTTTTATTTTACTAATATTTAATATTTCATGTGACAAATACTGAGTTGAGTCCAAGTAACCCAACAGAAGGTTTGAGGTAACACTTTTGCTAACTGCTTGCCTGAAACTCAAATTTAATAGAAAATTCTAATTTAGGCAGCACTGCCAAGATGACTCTTACGTGTGTGTAATGACACACAAAGATGGTACGCCATCGCCAGCACCAACCCTCTCCACATACAGGTCTGGGAAAACCAAACAACAAGCATTCCTTTGTGTGAAAAGTTCAGGAAGGTACGTGTTTGCTTTTCAATTCAACTGTTTCAACACTTAGAATCCTATTTAACAAGTCTTTCTGTGGCTGTGCACTACTGTGGGCATTAAAAGTACATATTCCCACACTTAATTCTGAGGTGGGAACAACGATGCTAAGTCTGTCCAACACTTTTGGGACAGATGTTTGCATGTTTAGTATGTGTAAACATTGAGTTCAGTGTGTTAACTCTCATCATGTCATGAAGGGCTGTACCCTTCTCCACACATAATGCATTTCTGCAAACAGAGAATGCACAGAAAGAATGCATATAGAGAGAGGTCAACGTCCCTTTTCCTCAGCTTTGGCTGTTTAATCTTGCACTCTCAGAGGTATTTGCATTTAGGCTATAAATATAAAGGACTATGAACCTTACTACCAATATTCTCATGATACAGATAGTTGTGCCATTTGGCTTCTGAATACTAAGGGCACTCTTAAAACTGTCTATGTCAATTTCTCATAACAGAGCATGAATTCTCCGAGAAAGACCAGTCTAACACTTCTGTCTGTGGCTGCTGGTCAAAAGTCACAGCAGTTATTAACTAATGCTGCTACCTTGTATGTTTTTTGAAAGGCAACATGGAATATAACAGAACCTTCCCCCAAGGACCGGCATATTTTAAGTCACCCAATTAAGACAGCATAAGATGAAAAGAATAGACTTAGTCACACAGTATGGGTATTATTTTCTTAACTGTTGGAAGGAGCTTCACGCTACATCTGTCACATAGAGTCAACAGTAATTTAAGCACACGAACGTTTAAAGGACTGTAAGTCAAGAGCTACATTTATAGCCATGCTTGAGACACCACACAAATTTCCTCAGAAAGGGCAGAGGCTTCTGTTAGTTGTCCTTTCTTCATAGAAGACAAATGACACAAGCATGCACACTAAGTTGTCACCACACTTAACTGATGGCTGTGGGTTTTTCTTAATCTTTCACACTCACTTTACAGGAAAACTTCCCTATGACATCTTGAAGAGGTGACGATTTCTGTCCTAAGGCAGTCTTGACCTTAAAAACATTGTTTTACAGTGATTATCTTGGCCTTGGGTATTGTCACTGTCTACCATGTCCCAAATAATGCCACCAACTAAAGGAGACTGACAAAGTCAAAGTCAAACACTGCCTTTCAAGGTGGCTTACACTGAAGCTTTCCTTCACAAGCTCCCCACGTTTCTCTATCTTTGGATCTCTGTTAGGGCTTCAACTGTATAGCTCAAAATAGAAAAGCTATAGTCTTAAAAACCCCAGGACCTCAGATTGTGACGTCACTTAGAGACAGCTTTTCTAAAGGGAGCCAAGTCAAAGTGGGCTTATTATAATGGAATCTAACACAACATGAATGGTACTCTCATAAGAAGGGAGATAGGTACATTAGTACAAACAGTGAGAATGCCATGTGAGAGTGAAACAGAGCTTGGATACCAAAGGTAGCCGATGCACAGTGAGAACGAGCAGAGGCATGGCACAGGCTCTCCCACCAGCAAGCAGAAGGAACCACCATTGCTGAATCCTGGTCTTTCACTTCCAGTTTCCAGAAGAGAGAGAGAAAAAAATTCCCATTTTTAAGCCATCTAAGTCTCTGTACGTAACTAACAAATCAATACAACTTCGGAAGCTTTTCAACTAAAAAGGTCTAGCCACCATATGCTTCCTTCCATGTACAACACGGCAATTCAGCCAATTCCAATGATTCTCAGTCCTCTGGTGGCAAAGAGCTTACTTGGTACTTCCATGGCATGTTCCCTAATGCCTCACAGGGTGCTGGCCTCTACTGAATATATCAAATAAGTACTGAATTGAAATCCACTGTAACCATCAACAGACAGGGAGTGGCAGGCCAGGAGGGTGGTGTGGCAACTTACTCCTCCCTTCATGCAGCATCAACCACAACCCCAAAGGAGTCTGAGCTCACCTCTCCTCAGCAGCCAGCCCACCACCCTCTTCTCCAAAGACAGGAACTGAAGGGGAGAGCAGGCCCGAAACAAGAGTTGGATCTGCTAGAGATGGATACTATGAATAGAAGCCAAGGTGTTTAAAAAATAGTGAGGAAAAAAAAAGGAAAATGTGAATTTTTTCCCTTAAAGTTGCTGAGGCACTGTGCCCTTGATATTGACATACACAGTTAGATGAAAATATTTTTATATTTGTGTTCTATTAGAAGACAACCAAAAGGAGGTATAAAATACATACCGAGATACCTTTAACGGTACTATCTTTGAAACTACTAACAGTCCAAATTTTTAACAATAGAACATGACTACATCAAAAGAATAATGTAAAAGAATGTGCATACCCACGTGTAGTGGTACACAATTTTAGTCCCAGTACTGGGGAGGCAGAGGCAGGCACATCTCTGTGAGTTAGAGGCCTGCCTGAACGTGACAAGTGAACTCCAGGACATCCAGAGTGACATGGTGGGACCCTGTCTCAAAGGCAAGTAAAGAGATAGCTCAGTTGTTAAAGGCTAGGGTCACAACCTATAGATAGATAGATAGATAGACAGACAGACAGACAGACAGACGGATAGCTGATAGAGATTTATAAATAGATAACATAGTATATAAGTGTACTAAATAAAGTATACCGAAGTAAAAATTATGATGATGTGAACATATATCAGTATTGACCACTCCTATAATTTCTAATTCTGAAATGGAACACTTACATCTAAACATTGTAAATTTCCTAGCCCATCCAGAGCCTTACACACACATACCATCTGGCCCCGGGGCTGTAACTTCTGCTTGGGTTATTTCTGAAAGACTGCTCTCTATTGAAACAATACTGTGTTTCTCAGTGAGAATTGAAAGCCTTCTGTCAAACAGAAAAAATAAAATAAAACGCTCATTACAAATTTTTATTAAATTTACTATTAATAAATAGTACTTTTATTTCCCTTAAATTACTTTCTTATGAGCATAATGAGAAAAAAAAGTTATCTTCCATGCTCTGAATTACTTCCTCAGTCCTTGGGATGGTAGTATGGTGAGCCAGTGGGTGAAACACAGTCTATATCAGTAACAATCACCAGTATTGCCTCAGAAATCAGTATTAAATTGCATGTTCTTTATACACAATAACTCAGTTAAGTATTTACAGAACTATAATCTGAGTACAAAAATGTCACGCTCCCTTCGATGAGCTGTGCTTTAATGCTAGAGGGAATGACCGTATAACTCCGTCACTGCTCTAAACTACAATGGGGAGCTTTAAATATAGTTTAGTAACAGAGTTCAGTTTCTCTGTTTATCCTACCTAAAACACCAAACACATCTACGGCATTTGGTACTGCCATTCTTCAGGGATTCTGCAGCACAGACTGTGAACAAAGCCAATGTCACACCTTCAGCAAGTCTTTACCATTCTCAACTATTGTGGTTTAGAATGAGAATGGTCTCCATAGGCGCACACATCAGAGTGCTTGGCTCCTAGTTATGTGGTGTTTATGACGAGTTAGGCGGTAGTCACTGGGGTTGAGATTTCAAAAGCCGAGTCTCTGTCTCTGGTCTGCAGATGTAACCACTCAGCCACTGTGTTACTACCACGCCTACCTGCCGGCTGCCAGGCTCCCCACCATGATGGTCAGGGACTCACTCTTGGAGTCCCCAGTAAAATGCTTTCTTTTATAAGTTGCCCAGTTCATGGTATCTCTTCACAGTAACAGAAAAGTAAACAAGATATCATATACCATTATTACATATGAAATGAAATGCGACTTAGTATCAGGTGGTGACCCAACCCCTAGAATAAGCTTAATGTAGAAGACATTAAGTGTCATCCTCTGTCACGTCCCACCTTGTATGTGCCGTCTCTCAGTGAGCCTAGAGCTCACCAAATGGCTGGCTGACGGGCCTGTGAACTCCAGCCATTCTGTTGTCTCCACCTGCCCAGTGCTGGAGTTATAGGCAATGCCATGTTTTAGGATGGCAGGTACGTATTTGTGTGAGCGAATCTTTAAATTTTTCCTTATAAGAAACAATACAGATTAAATATGAATACCTACAGGTAATTGAAATATAGGGATTTTATTATTTGTGAGGAACATAGCATGCAATATTTCATTTAACTATACATCTGAATCAAAAGTTTAGAAAGCTTAAAATATGCTATAATTGTTATATATTCAATAATAGCTATAATTCTACATTTAAAGTTTGCATTTTTGCTAAAATGGTATTATTATACAAGCATTTTCAAATTATTGGGTTCCTTACATTTAACAGTAAAGGACTCATGTACATCATAAATCACTAGAAGGGTGTAACTATGTGACAGTTACTTCCATTACGACCACACTCAGCACCACTGGTAACAACAGTACCATAGCATGGGGATCTTTGTTTTACATAAGGAAGGAGTCAGAATTTTTCCAGTCAGCCCCATCAAATGTTCCAAACACCCAACACGGCCTATTTGCATAGATTTTGTTTCTCTGTGAAAATACTTTTATAATACCTTGGTTGTGTATAGAAGGAAAACACGGAGACTAGTGTTAAGTGTTGTTTGTCTGACTTAACAACCTACTCAATGGAAAGAAAACACCCAGACTCCTGTATGAGGTAGGCAAGTGCCCCCTCCCACTGAGCTACATCTTCAGACTGGAGAAAGATTTTGATTTTTTAAAAAAGACTTATTTATTTTTATGTATTACATTTATGTATTTATTTTTAGTGCTCTATCTGCATATACACCTGCATGCCAGAAGAGGGCATCAGATCCCATCACAGATGGTTGTGAGCCACCATGTGGTTGCTGGGAATTGAACTCAGGATCTCTGCAAGAGCAGCCAGTGCAGTGGTTTAACACTGAGCCATCTCTCCAGCCCCGACTTTGATGATTTTTTAAATCAGCAAATTTCATCTAACTACTGCTATGTAACCACTGATACTCAGTAAAGTTAGAAGAAGACTTTTAGCTATTCCTAGTAACGCTAAATTTTTAAATCACAGGGTCAAGTGGTAGGTTTCGCTTTTAAGATCTGCTTTCCTAAGCTGGAGAGGTGGCTCACCGTTCGTTAAAAGCAAACACTACTCTTCCACATGACCTGAGTCCAGCTCCCAGCACCCAAGTTACTTAGGCAGCTCACAACTACATTTAACTTCAGTGCCAGGCGATTCAATGCTTTTGCTGGTCTCTGGATACACTACACTCACAAGCACAAACCAACACTCAGACACACAAATATACAAATAATTAAAACTAAAATAAAATCTTAAAAAAAGCACTCCTTCCTCTGTATTTGAAGCATGACTTAAGACAGACAAACAACAATGGAGACATTATTCTTGGGAGTCAAATACTAGGCAATAAAAACAAGACTACAGCATTTGAGAGTAAGCATTTTTCTCCTACAGTAGAAACGGGAAGAGACAGCCAATGACAACACTGGTGGGTGAGAATCTAATGGGCAACAGGACAGACTGGATGAAATAATTTCCTGACATTATGTATTACTTTAAAAGGAGCAGTTAGTGACTTTATGATGGAAATCCATCAGACACCACTTCCACAGGAATCATGGATACTTTTGTGATGCAGGTACACGAAGCAGCTCTTCAACACATAAACTGCTCAGTGTCATGCTTAAGCAGTGCATCAGCTCAGTAACATTTAAAAATAAATAAATAAATAGATGAATAAATAAATAAATAAATAACACATCATTACTAAGACGAAGTCAGGGCACTTTGGAATTATTGCAAAATCCATGTGGATACAGGAGACATGGAAGCTAAATAGTAATACACCAGAGGCAGGAAAATACACGGCAGAAAGGATACTCAATTACCACTGCCATAATAAAACACCAAGGCCATTTGTAGATCATAGTAATACATCAGTGTCCAATGTCCTGACTTCAGCCATCATAGCTAGTGGTCTGTATGTCTGGGCGTTTGTTTTGCCATGCTGAGATCCAGTCCAGGGCCTCTCTCAGGCTAGCAAGCATTTACTAACTGAACTACATCCCCAGCCATCTCGCTCTAGGGGAAAAAAAAAAAAAAAACAGATTGAAAGATTTAACATTAACCTGGCATGTGGCTATGTGGTGTGTGTGGATCAGGAAAAACTGAAGCTGGAAACTGGGGGGTGGGGGTGGGGGGGGTAACCAAAAACCAACTGTGGCCACATGGGACTTCATGAGCACAGGTGAAGGAGTTAAGAGGAATTCTTTGTACCATTTTTTAAACTTTTCTATGGGTTTAAAAGTATATAAGAAAGGAAGGAAGGAAGATAGGGAGGGAGGGAAGGAAGGAAGGAGGGTACAACTTACTTCAGGGTGGGACACTGGGTGTGTGAGCAGTAGTCCAGCTGAAAGTCTCTTTTACAGCATCTCTAAAAAAGTCACCCTATCCAACTGTATGCTCGTGACAAAGAAGCAAGTTTCATACTGCCTCTATTTAAAAAATAAGTTATATAGATTGCCATAAATATTTTTTTGAACAAAAAGAATCAAAACTGGAAAAGCTAGACACTTGGTACAAAAGAACTGGGAAAAAAAAATGGGACTCAGTTGGCCAAAGCAGTATATGTGAAATGTACCCGGGGACTCCCTAGGGGGGACCCTCTGCTGGGCTGGTAGCACCACAATAGAGACCTGCTTGGGTCCAGCCTTTAACCAAGTAACTCTACTACTGATCCTCCCCAACGTGCTGCCATGGCTCCACGCTCCCTCCTTTTCTTCACTACAGAACTGTGAAGCTGGTTTTCAGATCCTGTGCTGCTTCCCACTGCTGCTTCCCAGTGGCCATGAGTACAGCAACCTACAAGCCTCGGGTGGAACTCACAAGGAATGAGCCATCGGCATCGCTGAGGCTTTCAAAGCATCCAGATTATGCACATGTTCCCAAATTCAATCTCAGAAGTTAAAGAAGTGGACTGTAGATTACGAAGAAAGTGGAAATTCTTGCAGAAAATGCTAACTGGATAGAGACTAGGTTTAATTACTAACATGTCATTTTACAAAATTCTTTCATATTCTCTGAGAATGGTATAAAATATCTAAAATCATCTTAACCTATACATGAAATCACTCTTTACTCTACAGAAAATGTCTTAATGTCTTACTGATAAGGTTTTCATCCATTGAGTGCTTTACAGTAATTTGTTTTCAAAAACGAAAATGGTGTGATTTAGTGAAGCAAAATTTTATTTGTATATTGAGATTTATTAGTGTATATTAATTATTAATCTTAATGAAAACAAATATGCCAACTCCTATAAGGTCAAAACCCTGACACAATTCTAGGAAAGGTGGTCAAGTATATCCGGACAATTTCACTCTTAAAATTTCACGGCTATGGCGAATGCACCTGCTTTAAAGGAGAAACCCACATCCTGGTTCCAAAACACCAGGTCTTACCAAAGGCTGCTGGGGCTGCATTGCTTGGAGACCAAGGGCCTGACTCTGGGGCTGTGAGGGCTGCTGGGGCTGGGGGGCCTGCTGGGGCTGCTGCATCTAGAAAGAAAGAAAAAGATTATGGTAGCCCCTTAAAATTGCAGGGCTGAGACGCGTCTGAACAGCCCTTACTAAATACATTTTAGCTATTCCATTTAAGCAAACTGGTTGGAATATACTCTCAAGAATATGTCCTTGGTGATGTTTGCATTGTCTGAACATTTTATAGGGTACTTACAAAAATATAGGTGGTGTAGCCAACCACACACCTAGGCTGCGGGGTATACACTGGATAGCTTATTACTTCTAAGGCCATGGTGAACAAAATGAAATAAAAGTGAATTAAGGACATGGTAAATGATGCACTTTAAGGACATAGAAAACACAAGATGTACAAGCCTGCTGCTGATAAAACACAGCACACTGTTTTATTCTTTTGCTCTAGTGCAGATAATTCAAGCTAGGACCTCATGCATCCCAGCAAGTGCTCTACTGCGGAGGTACATCTCCGACCATGAAAGGCATTTTAATAAGCGGGAGTATACTCTAAAATAACAGTACACACCGTAAGGAATACGCAGGCACATTGGGGGATGATTCTTTCCTGGTACTAAGCACTTCATACTAACCACCGTGATGCTCTTATGGAAGAGGCAGTGGGACACATGTCTTCACAGCAGCAACATCCAAGCACATTTGCAGGGTGCTATCATGGTGCTATCACAATAAATGAAGGCTACAGTGGCACAAAGTAAAGGCGTTTTTAAGCTGCACTAGAATCTGAAGGGATCACTGTTACCTCAGCCCACCACTGACAGAAATGTCACTACGTGAGGCACGATTGTAACCCTGCATCCTCGATCTTCACCTAGGCAAACCTTGCTCTTCCTTCAAGTATTTCAATGACACAAACTTGTTCTCCCAGGGAGCCTTCTCATGCCACCCTGAACTCAAGGTCTCTTCCTTTGGCAGCCAGTGCTCACTGTCCAGGGACATCTTGTACACTTAGTGTTTTGGCCTCTTTCACAAGCTCTGCCTGTCCACCCACAAGCTACCTGTCTCAGACTTCCAACTAACACAGCACCAATCAGTAACTATCTTCACTGTGATGTTTGCAAGACCCCTGAGGACTCTTATTTTTACCTTTTTCATAGGATATAAACTAGCCCATAGAAAGTATGCAATAAATTACCAGCATGATACATGGAAGCCTGCCTGCACTAAATTGACTCAAATCCATAGTTCTTAGAAAACACTTCTAAGTCACAGAAGAAACCGAATATATGGTGGAAAGGCAAAAAGAAGAAAGTTTCTCTCAGGGGCCTTTAGTTACTAGTGAGCTGACTAGATTTTCATCATATGCATTTTCCCAACTTTGTCTATATACTATTCCGCAAATTACTTGGCCTTTTAAAGTGAAAACAATAAGTATGTACTTCCAGATCTGCGGTACTTGCAGATTAGGACTCCAGCCGTGGTACAGAGGTGTGTCAACATGAACAGTGTTGGTTGAACCAGAAGCATTGCAATAGGAAGCTACCATTCTCTTGGTTCTCTACAAAATCTTTCAAGACAGATGAACTCAATTTCTCAATTGCTGACATTTCCCTTTATTTATGTCAACAGTTAATCATAAAAAGAGGAATAGATGTAGTTTAGACAAACAGATGAACCACATTTCCTTTATCTCCCTGGAATATACTGTTGATAAGAAACAATATTACGGCACAGACTAACAGGGGGAAAGCTACAGGTTACCAAGTGAGGAAGTGATCTATTTGCAACATTGAAAATGCCCTGGGAAGGCAGAAAGCGGTAAGTAACCAACAAAGCAAGGTTCCTTGGTGATTTAGAAGTAACAAGTCTTAAAATAGAACCATTCAAATGGTTGTCCTGAAAAATATCTCCAAACTTGTAGGTGGCCAAAGAACGTATCATTCTCTGTTTTAATAGTTATGTTAGAAAAATAATACTAGAAATAACATCAAACTAGTGCTCTGCTTGAATTGTCTTATTGAATTGTTGACTTGTCTGATGCACAGTTAGAAAGAAGCTCTATCATCTCTTCCATTTTATTGATGACAAAATTCAAGAGTAGATTTTTTTTTTCCACCACCTTGGCAAAGGCCTCTAAACAATGAGTAGGGCATTGGTAGGCTACACTCAGACAAATCAGTTACCATGTATTATCAATAATCTATCACGGCTTTTTAAAATACTTATCCAAAATGAGTATGTACTAATGGTTGCCTTATAAAGTGAAGCTCTGTTCTATAGATGACCAGTCTTCATTTCTCCTTGTTTCCTTGGATACTCTCAACTACAATTTTCTAGACCATACTAGATTCATACTTCATCACTTGGGCATAATTACGGATTAAATTCGTAGGGGAACTATTTTTTTCCTCCGCTCCATCCAGCGTAAAAGCTGAGACACACATCCCCCGTAAGTTCCTCTCTGCATCCCTGCTTTCTCGCCTGCCACCTCGTAGAGCATAAACAGTTCTTTTGTACATACCCTGCTCGACTAGATGCCACATTTCCACGTGTTTCTGTGTAGGTAAATAAAATAAAGTTGGACCTCATTTTGGACTGACCCTCCTAACAGTCTTACCAAGTAGTATCCAACACAAAAACATTACTTGTTAATAGTGAAGAAAAATAGCACAGATTTAACATGATCGCCTGCCTGCCCTCTCGTCTCCCTTCATTCCAGTACTGGGGATTAGCCCAGGGCTTTGTGCATTCTGGGAAGGGGCTTTACCAATGAGTTCTCTCTCCCATCCACAATACTACTGGAATAAAGAAATCAGAAACGCTGATGTGCTGAAGGGAGGAACGTTTACCTAGAAGTCTCAAGTGTTTATATCAAATGAACAAACGACAGCTTTCTGGATTCCATCACAGAACTCTCCAAATTGTGTAATCTCTGCTTCTCCAGCTCCACAGTTTAAGTAGAGAACAAGTGTGGTAGAAACCACAACATTATGGGTATCAAATAGATGACTGCAAGCTGCATTTGTTCCTGTCTAATTTTTCTTCACGGATATTAAATTTTGCATGCAAATTGTAGGCACATAGTCAATTAGCGACTAGGTAAGCTGAGGCTCACATTTAAACTAAGGCATCCATGTGCCCCTTGAAGCTTTGGGAAAGGGAATGGTTCTGCACAATGCAGTCTCCTGCCCACGGCCTGGCAGATACAGAGAAAAGAAAACTCTCCCTAGATGGAACTACAGTGCCAAGCTGCTTAGAGTCAAACACGTAGGGCTCTTTAGAACTTAACACTTCATTGTAAATGTATCTGCACTACCGGAAGGGATGGCATTGCCCTCACCTCCCTGCCCCATACCTGGAGGAGTCTCTGCTGCTGTCGAACTTGCTGCTGTCTGGGCCTCATTGGGTCCTGAGGCAGGGGCACCGAGGGGAGGTTGGGATGTGTGGGAGTCAGCACAGCGTCAATTCCCCCGCCCACCAGAGGGCTCTGCTGTAGAGCCTGGTGGTTCAGTCTGGCAAAGAATAATATGCAACTTGTGTTCAGGAACCAGGCGTACCACGAAAGTCAGTCAGCGCCTCCAGCATTTTACACACATCCACCAAGAAACAATTCGTGTTCAATAATCACGTGTACAATGAAAACGGAAAAAGGCCAGAGGCTCAGATAACAAATGTGACCGAACAGGGGAAAAAAGAAAAAACGGTAAACATACTACTTTGAGCCAAGTAGCAATCGCATAAAAATTGCTTTTTGAAAAATCAAATAGTTGTTAGCAGTGAAAATAAGTCAATATTTACTTTGGGAAGACTGCAAGTGGAAGGGCTGGACAATCTTACTTCATTACTTCTTGTCTATCCCTATGAGTCAGCAGTTTTATTATCTAACTTTAAAAATGAAGGAATGGACATAGAGAAATAACTAAGGTCATCCAGGAAAAAAAAAAAAAATGACACAGGTGGGATTTGAACCCAGAATGTTTTGAGCACTGAAGCTCAAGTTACTGAGCTCTGCTATGCTACTACTTATTGTCAAACATGGTGAGCATAATGCATATTTTACAAATTATTTCCCACAAATACCATTTACCTTCCTAATTTTCAGAGAGTTATTATCCTGAGCAGACATGTAGCTAGTCATTGATGGTAACACATGGGAGCTAAGTTGTTATCCACTATACAAAGCATGATTTTTCAAACCTAATTCTTCTGGACTATACTATCTAATGGGACTGGATAATAGGATAAGCAATCGTGATTTTTATCTGTACTATCCAATGAAATGACTCTTAGCCACTAGGACTAGTTACACAGTTATCAGAGCTTAGAAGTAACTAAAACTGCAAGGCTCCTTGGTCAACGCTACAGAATTTCAAGAGATATCCGAGCATGGGACAAACTGAACATGGGGCTCCAGTAAAGACCAGGTCTCCATGTCACTGCACAGGCTACGAACCTCAAATCTAGCCAAGCTGGCCATAGCTGGCTAATGTGCACTTGAAATGTGACTAATGTGTCTGCCGAAATAAATGTTAAGTCAATTTTAATTAACTTAAATTTAGCCATGTGAGGATAGCAGCTATATTAATGAGCGGTACAGACACACCCTAGGGGAAAGGGGTGTGATTAAAACAAGAACCCGCAGAGTTGGCCCTGAGTCATCTCTGAGGTGGGAAAAATAGAAACTAAGTTATAACAAAACTCTGTGAAGCACCATGTGCAATTAGTACTGCAACATAAACTGGCTCTGATCAGCAAATTCTAGTAAGGTGCTGCTAACAATGATCCATAGTTTTCTCAGATACTTTAAAAAAAAAAAAAACTCTTAGAAAAAAAAAAAAAGCAGAAAAGAAAGACCACTAGCACTAACAGATTGGTAATCATCTGAAAAATCTTACATAGCACACAATGGAAGAAGTGAGTCATAACTCTAGTGTTCTTGAATGAAAGAATTTGGAACCTCTACTGCATGTTGGTAAAAGTGAGATGTCAGGATGCAAATACTGGAGCTCAAAAACCATTATGACATCAAACGCTTGGAAGGAGCATAATAATCCCAAGGCCGAGAGGGTTTACTATTGCAATTACTTCAACAGGTATCACCTCTGAGAGCCAGCTACCGGCTGCAGGTACGGGGAGGCCTGCTGCTGCACGTAGCCACTTGGCTGCTGCTGAAGCTGCCGGAGTCTTTCCATCAGCGCTGGGCTGGAATGTGCAGCTGGGTAGGCCCTGGAGTTGTAGCTGGGGGAAAGGACCACACCACCAGGCTGCTGCTGAGCTGCCTGTTGCAAGGGCATCTGTGTTCCATACATTGTGTAGCCCTGGGGCATGGTCTGCAGGAAGGCATAAAGGAAAGGTCAGTGCTCCAATTAGCACCCATATTCCCATCACTAAGAAACAAGGGACAAAGGTAAGCGTAGGAGGTCCAACCTGAAATTCACTGCTCTCAAAGGCTGGGATGACTCAACATGAGGATGGCTACTCTTGCAGGCGAGAAACCTGACCAGAAATTTATAGAACAGACTGGTTGGATAATGATTCCTCAGAAGTCTCTAGTTCAAAGTAAGTGGATATTCATTTGCCTTCTAAGCTGAACTGCTTATTTGGGGGCTAGGAAGAGCACCTTTCTGTACAGAAATAATCAGTGAGGCATCTGTATATTCCATGCCCAGATGGCAGCAACATTCAACAAAACCAAAACAGTATCAGTATCATCTCCAAAGTGGGCCAAACAAGGTGCCATGCCCAGTGAACATCAACTGACAGGGCATACTTTTCCATTAATACAAGAACCTATTTCTTTAAACCTTGATACCTTATGTAAAAGACAAACATGGGGTTTTCTGGATCACAAGATAACAATTCTCTGAACAGAATGCTGTCAGTTCTCTGGATCTCCAAAATACCACACATTAAAGCAGTGTAAGGTCTCACTCTGACTCTGGAGACAAGAGTAGTCACTAAAAGGCAGACACACCCTACAGGTACCCAAACTCAGGTACCTGTCAGACAAACAGGGTTCTCCTTTTAGCTGTATACATGGAATGAATGGCCAGCCCCAACACAAATCGTATCAAAGTGGCACGTCTTTTTGTGTAAGAAACAGGAGTAAGGATGCAGAAAAAAAATCAAACTACTAAAGAGTTTGGGCAAAGGAGGAATAAAGGACTATTTTATCTCAGACAGGGTATCTCTGTGTAGCCTTGGCTGTCCTGGAACTCCTTCTGTAGACCAGGGTAACCTTGAACTCACAGAGATCCACCTGCCTATGCCTCCCAAGTGCTGGCATTAGTGGTATGCAGCACCAATGCCCGGCAAAGGTCTACATATTTTAAAGGTAAGCGCACCATTTGTTGAGCATTTACTGTATATGTGACAGTATGTTAATTCCATAGATTATCTTGGATCCCACATCTTTCCTCTTGATCTTTCAGAAAAGAAAGCTAGACCTCAGAGCAACACCCATGTCGTATACATGCTACTGAGTCAACAGTACCTGTACTGTGACCTGACTCAAACGCCCACTATCTTGTTCTTCTTCCATGATTCCCTATGGAAGTTATCTTTGAATATAAAAATTTCTACAACAACTTATACCATGAAACATTATATCATAAATGAGATTATTAAACATTTTAATTAATCGATTGGTTGATTGATTTTGAGATGCAGTCTCAACTACATAACCTTGGCTGGCCTTCATCCTCCTGCCTCGGCCTCTTGGGTGCATATTACAGGTGTGTGCCACCACCTTGGATCAAGTGCTTCAAGCAGCAGAAGAGAAGTCTCGATTAATTTACATTTATAATCTAAGAATTTCCTGATCAATCCTGAGAGTTACTCAATAATTAATTACTGTTCTGAAATCATGGAAGTAGAAATAATTAAGTTCTAGATCTAGTTGAGAAGCAGTTTCCTTGATCTCCTACTCCAAAGAAATAGCATTAAACATCAAGGAATCCTTTGCTTCAAAGCAGTGTGGGTACCTGTGCTTGTTGCAGCCCTGGATACTGAGGGAGCTGAGGGGAGGGCCGTGCTTGTGCAGTAAAGAGAGCAGCCTGGTCCCCTGGCTGGCCCTGGAAAACAAAATCATGACAAACTCTGTAAATGAAAGTGCTTGAGTTGAGCTTCTGAAGATAGAACTTACAGATTTCAGACTGTTCAATGAACACAACTTCAGGCTGCATTCTGAATATCACCACCAGTAGCAAACATAAATTTACAGCTAACCCTCTCAGCAAAGAGTTTCTTAAATAAAACTCTCTAGGAGGGCACACATGCTTCTCTGGGTATTGAAGAGTCTTTTAACTGGCTCTCCAGTCATAGGCACCACTCCGCATCTGTGCATAAGGAGAAAAAGACACATGGCATATTCTCACCCATGTAAAATTCCCATGGGTTCTTAATGAAGCTTTATTATAGTGATCAGAAAACTGTGCAGACTGTTTTCTGTGGAAATTTTAATACCTTCTAAGACTCTATAATGAGGTATATTTAATAAAATTTCTAAGTTAACAGCAAATATAATTCTAACCAACTACATGTAGAATAGAACCAGTTAATCTCCTTTTGCCAGCCTCAATTTAATATACTTTGGCCTTTAGGACGTAAATCAAAATGATAGCTATATATGAACTTCATATTCTGCTTACTGCTTATTTTATGGAAGCTTGCAGTGATAATCACAGAGGGGAAAAGCCTAGTTTCTCAGCGTTCCTGTATTTCCCCGTGACTTAATTAACAGGGTGAAATAAGTTCAACGTTTAATTATTGTACTACTGTCTCACAATTTAAAACGCTAGATTATAGTCGCATGGAATCATTTTAGAGTGCCTTGCAAGATCTAAACACACTTCTAACAAAGAAAAGGGTAAATGTTTAGTTTAGGTAGGACAATGCCAATGCCGACCACAGTAAGGACGTAACATCTGTCAAGCCTGGGCTGCTACAAAGCCATGACCTAAACTCCAGCAACTGGAGTCCCAAGTCCAAGTGTCCCCATCAAGAATAGATTCTTCCAAGAGTGAGAGTACGTAAACATTCATGGGAGCTTATTCTTTAAGGATTATAGTGACTTAAAATAACCCCATAACAAATTTGAAGAAAAATTCTCTTTGTAGTTGTAATGAGATACTGAAACCAAATGTATTATCCATCAAATGCATGGGTCTTCAGACCTCTCCGTGAAAATTAGTAGATAGCCAATGGAATATCTCAATGACATCTTTGGCGGTTTCTTGTCTCATGAAATTTTATAAAATTTTGTTTCTTTTACTTCCTTTAGTTTTGCCCTACAGGTCCCTTGTGTGTATAATAATGGCTTGTGTCTTTATGTTTTTATGGGATTCCCTGAGTAAGCACAGGAGGGGTTTTCTGTAACTATATTTGTTCCTTGTGCCTTTTCTTGGGCTTTCTTCCTTCTCTTTTTTTTTTTGCTCTACTCTGATTTGTTTGATTTTGTTATATTTTATTTAATTATTGCCCCCCTTAGATACCTGTTTGTTTCCTAAAGAGAGACAGAATGGGGTTGGCTCCAGACAGGAAAGGAGATAGGGAGGAACTAGGAAGAGGGAAAAGAATTCTATTTACAAAAAAGGAAACAGAGAGAGAGAGAGAGAGAGAGAGAGAGAGAGAGAGACAGAGAGAGAGAGGGAGAGAGAGACACTTATGAGTTAAATCTATCCAGACATGGTGACTTTTAGAGTAAGGTACTAAGAAGACGCTGTCATCGATCTCTTAAGTACAACTCTATCACCACATGGCTGGAACGAAGAGCGACCATTCAGATTTCCATTTGGAGGTCTTATCTTCTTCACGTATCCAAATAGGTCTTAGTCCTCCAAAGTCCATGCTGAGGAACTGTTATATCATTATAGATCTTTAAATATGATTCCTTCAATCTATAATTTTTAACATCAGTATTATATAAGGTCTCTGAAATAGTGCTGGGCTCTTGCATGGGATAAACACACAAATATCATCATGTTTGCAGACTGAAAGAACAGTTAACTAGCACTTGTAAGTTAGAATCCTAGGAATGCCAGCAGACTATACCCAGGCCATTCAAGTCAGAAGGAAATGCTTGCACTGCTAAACAGAGAAGACATAGTTAATGCTGTACTCTTTCTCTGAATACTAAAAATCATTATGCAATACTCTATGACTCATGGTATCACTGAAAATTATAATACTAATAACATTTATCTCAGTCATGTAATGGCATGCTTGTTGGCAAATAGTAATAGAAATTAAGAAAATTGAAGAGACATAAACTATAAATTACGTTCTACCTAAAATAATCATAAAATAACTCAAATAAAAGTATCATAAACTTTATAAGAAGCATGGGGAGGACTAAAGGTATGGCTTCATGCTTAAAAGCACTTCCAGATACCCCAGTTCAATTCCCAGCGCACACCTGGCAACACAAAACTGTCTATAACTCCAGTTCTAGGGGATCTGGTACAGACACACATAAGCCAAACACCAATTCACATAAAGTTAAAAAAATAATAATAAAAGCATGGAGAAAAACTGTTTGACATTCTGAAATTCATGCCAACCATTTATATCTAAAGATGAGCGAGTCGTGTGTGAATATATTATGTCCCAACCCCCATATCTAAGCATAACAGAGGTCTATAATATTCTCCCTGAGAAAGGAACATCCCAAGTTAATCAGTGCTCCCAAGTAGTTTTTGAATAGCTTTGATATCATACAGATTATCCTAGAAAGGAAATACTGTAATCACTCCCCTACCTGTTTTTCTTCCTTCCTTATTTTTTTTTTTTTAAAAGAATAATGCAGTGGGGCTAGAGAGATGGCACAACAGTTAAGATCACTGTCTGTTCTTCCACAGGTCCTGAGTTCAGTCCCCAACAACTACATGGTGACTCATAACCATCTAGAGTGTGATCTGATGCCCTCTTCTGGCAGGCAGATAGAATACATAAAATAAATAAATGTTTTTAAAAAGGATGCTAGGAACATATTATATTCAATTTGTAAAAAAGCAGTGGAATGGTTTTAACTTGAAAGATTTCATAAGTGCTAAGCAAGAACCACAAAGCCAGTTAAGAGGTTACAGATGGAGACTTAGTGAAGACGGTAATACAGTAGGAACTGTTTTAGCTGGACTAAGCCTAGACTATGGATCACCTAAACCACAGAGGGCCAGGACCACAGGAACACAGTGAGAACATGGCCAACAAAATGGGACATCTTTCCCTGCTCCTAGAAATTGCCTGAGAAAACTAAAAAAAAAAATCCCAATAAAAGTAACTTAAGGGAGACAGGATCTATGTTTCATTCAGAGTTCCAGATAAAGTCCCTTATGGTGAACAACTCTCAGGTCGTGAAGCATCTGGTCACATTATATCCACTTAGAGAAAGAGTATGATGACTGTAGGCCTGCTTTCTCCACCATTAGAGAGACCAGAACTTCACAGCTCAGGGTCCCAGACCAGGGAATGGTCCCAACCACAGTTACAGTTAGTCTTCCCATCTCAATTAACATAATCAAGATAATTCCCCCACAGCACCCAGAGGCCCATCTCCCAGTAGTTCTAGTGTTTGTCAGGCTGACAAATAACAATAACCACCATATTTAGCCACTGTCAGTAAGTTTTATTTCCAGAAAATACTCTTAAGTTTTGTGAAATCTATTTTTAATCAATTCCCAGCATTGTGCCTAGCATATGGTAAGAGAACCATAATGCTTGTTGAGGAAAACTAAAGTTTAAAAATCCAGAGTAAAGCTGGGATTTTATCTTGCCACGAACTAATTTACCAAGTCCTTTCTAATTGCCTCAATTTTCAGTACCATCTGTGTTGTGGATAGCCTTGGGGCTTTTTGTATTCTACTAATTCTGCCCTCCTGTGAGGGGCTTCAGACAAGGAGTGAGTTACACCTGTGACTTCTTGTGAACCAATCCCCTAATGAATAAAGGAGCCAATCACTGAGCTCATAGAGAGACTTCAAGGTTGGAGAGAGGAAGCAGGAAGGGGGAGGGGGTCCTTTTGGAAAAGGGACAGCATGTAGGTAAGATGTAGCTACTAGAGTCTCCTGGTACGGCAGATCCACAAGGACTGGACACCACAGGAATCAGATTTTGATAAGGCTTACAAGATTAGGTTTTAGTTGTTGTGCCCAGAGATTGACTTACATTGTTTCTGAGCTAAGTTTGTGTTGTGTTTTCCTTCACACAGTGGCTCATCTGGGTCCAAGAGAGAAAGGCACAGTGGCAAAGTGTGGGTTTGCCTGATGTGCACCACAGAGGCCATGGGGGTATTGAAGCATGGGAACCTAGTGAGCTACGGGAGAGATTGTGCAGCTCTGAGTCAGATCTCCACAAAATGAAAGCAGGCTCGACATTGCCTGCCAATTCATGGCTGGCCAGCCTGCCAGGGATGAGAAAACCAGGGCATAATTCGGAAACAAGTGCCTTCCATTCCATCTTTTTTAATACTTCCTGCAACACATCTGTTGTTTAAAAAAAATACTGAAAACCACATATCTGAGGCTAGAGATAAAGCTCTGGAGTTAAGAGTCCCTTGCATGAGCCTTGCTGAATGAAAGAATGCTTGATAATGCAGAAGAAGCATGGCCCGATGGGTTGTGTCTGTAGAGAATTCACCAAAACTTCACCTTACCAGATGCATGGGTTTCAAACTGAGTCAATCTTTTCTTTTTGTCCTCAGATACTTCTTTTCAATTTAAAAATAAAGTAGTAAGAGAGAGAATGATTCCTATGACGGATGGAAAGAGAGTTCTGACCAACACAGCTTCCTTAGGAGTTTCTAGAAAGTGAGATGTAATAAAACATGAAGGAACTACGTTTTGTTTATAGAAACAAGGCTAAGGAAATGTGCATACAAAGAGATGGTGTGGATTAGGACAGTGGCGCAGGAAACAGCGAGGAAATAGAAAGAAATGTTCATGTTCACTTTGGGGCATATACCCAGAAGATGCTCCAACAGGTAATAAGGACACATGCTCCACTATGTTCATAGCAGCCATATTTATAATAGCCAGAAACTGGAAACAACCCAGATGTCCCTCCACAGAGGACTGGATACAGAAAATGTGGTACATTTACACAATGGAATACTACTCGGTTATTAAAAACAATGACTTCATGAAATTCACAGGCAAATGGATGGAACTTGAAAATATCATCCTGAGTGAGGTAACCCAGTCACAAAAGAACACACATGGTATACATTCACTGATAAGTGGATATTAGCCCAAAAGCTCAGAATACCCTCACAGACCACATGAAGCTCAAGAAGAAGGAAGATCAATGTGAGGATGCTTCAGTGCTTCTTAGAAGGGGTAACAAATACTCAAAGGAGGAAATATGGAGACAAAGTGTGGAGCAGAGACTGAAGGAAAGGCCATCGAGAGACTGTTTCACCTGGGGATCCATCCCATATACAGTCATCAAACCCAGACACTATTTCGGATGCCGGGAAGTGCTTGCTGATCAGAGCCTGATATGGCTGTCTCCTGAGAGGCTATGCCAGAGCCTGACAAATACAGAGGCGGATGCTCGCCCCCAACCATTGGACTGAGTACAGGGTCCCCGATGGAGGAGTTGGAGAAGAGCTGAGGGGCTTTGCAGCCCCATGGGGGAAGCAACAGTGACAACCGGCCAGACTCCCTGGAGCTTCCAGGTACTGGACCACATGGAGGGACCCATGGCTTAGGCCAAGCATATGGCAGAGGATGGCCTTGTTGGACATCAGTGGGAGGAGCAGCCCTTGGGCCTGAGGGGATTTGATGCCCCAGTGTAGGGGAATGCTAGGGTTGGAAGGTGGGAGTGGGTGGGTGAGGGAATGCCCTCATAAAGGCAGGGTAAGGGGGGACAGGATTGGGGGTTTTCCAAGGGGAGACCTGTAAAAGGGGTAACATTTGAAATGTAAATGAAGAAAATATCCAATAAAAGAGAAAAAAAGAAACAGTACCCTCCCCCAAAAAAGAAATATTCAACATCCTTAATCATCAAAGAAATGCAAATCAAACCATCTTATGGCAGTCAAAATGGCTAAGATCAATAAAACTGATGACAGACATGTGTTGAAGATGTGGAGTAAGGGGAATGCTCATTCACTGTCAGTGGGAGTGGAATCTTGTACAGTTCCTATGGACATCAGAAGTACAGTTACTTCAGAAAGCTGCAAAGACGATCTCAAGATCTAGCTGTACTACTTTCCCTTCAAAGGACTAAGAACCAAGGATCCAAAGGACAGCTCCTAGTACTTAGACACTTTCTCAACCATGTTCATTGCTCCTATATTCATAATAACCAGAAATTGAAATCAGCTTAGATACCCACCAACTAATGAATGGATAAAGAAAATGTCATACATCTACACAATGGAATATTACTCTGCTGTCAAAAAAATAGCAACAACGATAACAGACAAAAACACAAAACAAAACAAAAACCAAACTAAACAAAAAAAACCCCGAAATCTAAAAATTCGCAGGTAAATGAATGGAGCTTAAAAAAAAAACAAAACAAAACAAAAATCCCCAGTGAGGTAAACCCAGATCCCAAAAGATAAATATGGCCTATATTCATGTATATGCGTTGTTAGGCCTTCAGTAAGCAGAACCACAGAGGTTTAAGTATAGAGTAAGGGACTAGGGTGTAGGGAAGGATCTGCCTAGGAAAGTAAATAAAAAGATAGTTATGGGTGAACAGGGTTAGGTAGAGGGAAAATGGGAGGATCAAATGGGGAGGTGCAGGGGAGAGGGGCGAGGAAGGAGCTGTAGGAGGACATATAAAAGGACTATTTGAAGGGGCATAATACGGTAGAAGCTTCATAACATACATAGATAGAAGAATAGGACTTAAATGAAATTGCCAAATAATGGGGGTGGGGGAAAGAGACCCAATTAGACATACCTCATTACTAAATGAAGTCCTGGTACCAGGAATAGGTCACACCTAGTTGAGTTTTTATCTAAAGGGAGCTCCCATGCAACTCAGGCCATTGCCAATGGTACTGGTTTCTCTTCACAAAACTGGAGGTCTCCATCAAATCCTTGCCCTTAGGTCTCAGGGGACCCCACAGAAGAGGAAGCAGAAAGATTGTAATAGTCAGAGAAGATTCAGGACACATGAGAAACAAGGCCTTCTAAACACAGCAGGACCATGCACATATGAACTCATAGAGAAAGACAGCACACACATGACCTACATGTTTCTGTGCAAACTGTGGTTCCAGCTGGTAAGAGAAGTGGACATAAACCTCCATAACTTACCCAGAAGCTATCTCCAATTGATTATAACTCACAGATGTGAATTTATTCTCTCTTACAGAGTATCATGGGATATAAAAACTACTCTTGTTTGGTTTGGTTTTTCAGGTCAGGGTTTCTCGGTGTTCCCCTGCCTAGCAATAGATAAACAACACAGAATTAATTCAGTGGCATCTTTGGAAGGGCTTTGTTTCAAAATGTTTGTGGGGGCATTTTTCTTTAACTTTACAAGTCCTTTGTGTATATGTTATTGCCTCCAGGTTTTTGTTTTAAGGGGATTCCTGTGTATACAGAAGTGTGTGTTTCTTGTGCTTTTTCTTTGGCTTTTTCTTTTGTCTGTTTGTTATTTTGTCCTGTTCTGGTTTGTTTTCTAAAAAGAAACAGAAAGGGTGTGGATTCAGATGGGAGGGGAGCAGAAGAAGGCTGGAGGAGTTGAGGGAAGGGAAACCATAATCAGAATATATTGTATGAAAAAAATCTATTTTCAATGAAAGAAAAATAAAGGAAAAAAAATTTTTTAAATAATTCAAGTGGTAAAATGTCATCTTACACATATTTTGTCATAATAAAAAGCATTTTCTAATAATACTACTACTGTTACTACTAATAGTTGTAACATAAGCCAGTACTGTAATGAATGCATAGCAAAAACAGGTTTACTTAAGACTCATTTGGAAGTTTCTAAGTATCCATGGCTGTAATAACATGCATTATATAAAGCAAAAGTTATGGTCCTCATAGTAGGCTCTTCTGTACTGACCAGAGAAAATAGACCCAGAGAAATACCACAAGGCCCTAGTGACAAATTACACACACGTACAATTTTAGAAGGCCTTCACTTGCAATATAACTTGACTAACATCAATTGATACCAGCAGTAGTTGCTAGAACTGCCTGATTCATTCCAAAGTAAACAAACTGCAAATACGCACCTTGTCTACAACATTGTCTATTAACATGCCTGGGCACGAGGGGCATACTATTTAAATACAGTCATCAAATTCCTAAGATAGGAGAGGAATAAAAAACAGGAGGAGAGAGCAATAACAATTTCTATTTGCTCGAATGAGTATAAAAACCAAAGAACCTCTTTTGACTTTAAACAAAACATTTTGCATACTGTAATTAACCCCCCCCCCGAAAAAAAACTGAGTTGAATGATTGGCAAATGATCCATGCCAATTATTTA
>JADRCH010000838.1:1231946-1306378 GCA_019843965.1 Rhynchomys soricoides | reverse complement strand
TAAAAAACTGAGTTGAATGATTGGCAAATGATCCATGCCAATTATTTTTTTCATACAACATTAGCAACATGGCAATAATGTTTACTTCAAGCTTTTAATGAATAAAATCCTTACATGTTTGATTCCTCATAAGCATAAAACTTCAAGAAAAATTAAGAGTTCAGAAGCACTTCCCGACTCTGTTTTGTCAAAACTAGTAGAGAAACTTCCTATGCAGCAAGCATGTAATAACCCGAATATTTTCAAAGTTGGAATATGCAAATAAAGGTACAGCAGCAGTATAAAATATTACCATCAAAATGCCATAAAACAGTCAACTTACGTTCACATGTATTGATTCTTTCTAACGTTTCATGGACTTATGTTGTAGGTTGGCTACCTGATACAGACACCTAATAGTAATGTAATGCAGAACATGTATTCTTGGCTAGCTCAGGCAAAGCAAAAGAGATGAGGTCTTATAACATGTACTCTCAAAAACTATGCTCAGCAACCAAACCAAAGCAACAACAAAATATATTCTGCATCTAGGAAAGAAAACAGAGGTGATTCATTTTGTTAGGAATCTGGAAACGGGTACTGAGTGGATGTGATGACATGGTTACTGGTAGGTCCACTCTCTCGTATCAGCTGACAAATCAAGCCACACGTTCCTCTATGAACAATGCAAATCACCACAGGGAGAAGTAAGAGTTCAAGAACAGAAAGATTCAAAACTAGGACTGGGGTGGAGTTACACCTATTGCCTATGTGCCTGTGAGTGCTTAGGATTTCTACAGCATACAAACACATGATAAAGATCATGAGGTCACCAAGGGGTAAAGTCTCAGAAGGAAATCCCATTAAACTGGGCATGGTCAGTGCACTCAAACACAAACTGAGTAGTAATGGAATGAAGACTATAGTTATTAACCACTATAGGAAGAAAGCCCACTTTTTATTTTGATGTCCAAAGGGTAATGCTGTAAAAGAAGGAAGAAAAGAAATGGACAGAAGGTGTTGCCACTATGCAGTCAGTCTTCCTGAAAGGAAGAAGCAGAGTTACACAAGTCCTACAGAACAGGGACAGCCTGAAAATGGCAGAAAATATAGATGAAATTTTTTAGCCTGTTATACATGCAGTCAAAGTCCATATGACAAGCTCACATTCTAAAACAATGTTTTAGGAAGTCAAAACTTGGGCCCTACGAGTTTTTCATTAATTTATGCCAAATGACTGGGGCACTGATAAACAGTATGGAGGTACTATTGTGGTAAAACTATATATCCTGAGAGTTAAATGGGGGTTATCAGATCCAGATATTTGCTGTGACTAAAGGATCTGGAGACCCCACTCACCATAAACAACTGGGGGCCAGCCTAGATCTAGTGGCAGAGCTCAGGCCATCTGGGTAATATTAAACAGAGAACATAGGAAATAAACCAGTCAGCAGGCCATGGATTACGGGACGTAATCAATTAGTTCCAAGCCCAGGAAGAACAGCATTAGGGTGATCACATGTTCAGTCAGCCACAGTAAACAACAAATGTAAATTTATAGCACCATCATCATTTACAGATTGAGAATATAATTTAGAAAAAGGCAGCTAACTCCCAGGTGAATTTCCTTGTCTAGTCATTTTAGACCTGTCCAAGACACCATTCCAAGAGAGAACGGTGACGAGGATCGTCAAGCCTCCTGAGTTCTAGAAACAGACACAAGAAAGAAGACTAGAGCGTTGCTTTACTAAAGATAGTGATGCATGAGAGGAATTTCCAAGCAAAAATTATCAATCCTTATCATTTTAGGCACCAGTGCATATGTCCAGCAGCCACCTTCTTCACGTTTCATTTCTTTGAACATTATCCTAATCGTTTGCCCTCTCCCGTTAAAAAATAAGTTGTGTTCCTTTTCCTCTAGGCTAAATCTTGGTACAGATCAACTGTTTTATTTCAATGTCAACATTCAGCAGAAAAATAATATATTAATAAGTAAAACCCAAATTCTATGTACATGTCTTCTAACAAAGAACATCATGAAAGGGTTTATGTATTCTATACTGGTTCAGTTGCTTCCTCTTCCTGAGTTCATGGCTGTACAGAAATATTCCTAAGTGACACTGAGTGAAAACATTAAAGTATAAAAATTCAAGAATTCCTCAGTAAGACTCTTCTGACTAACTTTAACAGCAGCAACAACAATAAAAACATCACTTAAAGTATGCTCAGTTCATGTGTTCCGGACAGTTATTCAACAGAAAACATAAATGACAAAGCAAATAAATGCCTAAATTTCATATCATCAGGAAAAATATAAGACATCTCAGAATTTAGCAACAAACTGTAATAAATTACAGAACAATAAAATACATGTTTGAGATTATTCATGTACTCTATGAGATCTGTAAAGTAAACCAGGACAACAATCTCACTGATGGAGTCAAGATCTCTAGTCATGTCTATAAAGTGTAGCCTTCAACAAAATAAGCATAAGAAAAAGCCATGATGGTGGAACACTTACTTAGTAAATCAGTATGAGGAAAGAACAGGGTACTTCTTTTCTTTTGTCTATAGTCTTTAAATACACAAATGAAGAGAGAATGGGAGAGAGCGAAAACAAAGACGATGGATTCCAAGATGATAAAACCTATGCCTAAGTTATGAGATCAATCACCAAGTCATGGGCCAGTGTACAATTTGAATGGCCATAGTAATCCATAAGCTGTGTATGTGTAAAGTCACAGATTGACTTTTGTCAAACATTTACCAATTCTGGAAGGCTCTGATTCTGCCTTCCTTAATTTCTCCAACCTCCTACCTCCATGATTATAAATAAATTTGCTTGCAAATTCTTATAACGCTTGCAATGGCCAGGCATCTCTATTTTCTGTCAACAATCTTCTCTTTGTGATCATAAAAGTGATCCATTTTTAGTTGTCAGTGCACAGGCAATTCCACTGGCCTGCTCTCAGGGACCTAGCTAATGCTCACATCTTCCTGCTGCCACTGCCAGGTGTGTGCCCTAGAAAAATGCCACCAACCACCCCAGCCCCCTCTCTAAGTCCTCTCCCTCTCTCTGCATGCCCCCCTCTTTTCTGCATGGGTATCCTCTCTGCCCCCTCTCTGCCTCATGGGCTCTCTCTCTCTCTCTCTCTCCCTCCTTCCCTCTCCCTCTCTCATCTGTCTGTCTGTCTGTCTGCCTGCCTGTCTACATATCCACTTGTCTGCCTCTATCCTTTCCCAGGTCCTCACTCTCCCCACCCCCACCCCACCCCCACCCCACCGCCAGTGAGCCTCTTTTGCACCAAATCTTGCCAAATTATATTTCATAACACCAGTATCCTATGATTAACTGCTTTCTGCCAAATTCATCTCAATAAATTTAAGTTAAATATCTTTTGTCTAACAACCTTGTATTTATAATATAAATGGTCTGGCTTCACTCTTACAAACAATGTCTTTACATGCTGAACAAAATCAGGAAAACATAACACTACGTACTGAGACATACATTTTTTTTTTCTCTTGAGTCAAAACTACTAAAGATTCCTTTGGTAAATCCCTTCCTTAAATGATTAACATCATAGTGGTAGGAGAAAAGTTCTTACTGCTAGAGAGAAATACTAACTGTAAGAAACCGGTATTGCATTATTATAATTTACATTCTATATTGTATATTTCTCATAGGGCATGCAAAAAAATGTGATACATCTAACACGGAAGTTGGAATGAGCCCATCTAGGTTTATGTGACAAAATTTAGATAATAAATATGTACTGTTCTAGGAAAGTAAACTGACTATCAGAAAATAAATAATCAAAAAAGTTAAATAAAATTGCTCTTACTTAATCCATTCCACTGTTGCCACAGAGCAGACGTGGCAGTTCTTATTAGAGATAATAATGTAATAATACCAGAAACACAGCTGACATGTTTTTATCCACTGGTAAGGAAAAAGATATTTCTGTGGGCTAGGAATCTCAAATAAGTAAGGTGTAAGCATGATGCTAATAAAACAGTAAGATTAGCATAGTATCTAACATCTTTGAGCCATCCATAGTCACCAGGATTGCTGTCTGTGCCAAATCATGAGTTTCACAGTCACACTAGCCCTGCATTAGCACCAGCTTCTGGTTGAAACCGAGGCACAGAGCTAGTGTGTAACAAATACTGAATCTCTTCTAAAGGGGAGGGGGGGGGATCGAGAGCTTGAGTGCAATAACAGAGGTCAATCACTTTCTAGACAATGTCAGAAACAGGGAGGAATGGAAAGAGGTTCCTTTGCCAAACCATCTTTGTTCATGCCAACAGGGGCTACTGCTGTAAGGGATACTCAGTTACAACTATCAGCATCTCATCAAGTAGTTAGAGACCAAGACAGCATCTTCAGACATTCAAGAAAAATAAAAGGTTGTCTGTGTGAGACCAAAGCCTGAACGCATCCCTCCCAGGTTGATGTCAGACCAAAACAGAACAGAGCTTACAGGGAGAGTTCCGTTTACAGCTAAAACAGTTTGCTTAGTGTTAAAATCTAGCTAAGAGATAAATGCTTGTCCTGTGTTGGGTCCCTGGCTAATTAAGGCTTCTACTTGCAATCGAGTAAGTTCCTGGTCTGATACAAACTGCCTGTAATCCCCATTCACTGCTGTCTATCGCTGCCGTTGTAGCTACTTGTAACCCTCACTCATTTGAGGCATAGCCTTGCTTTTGTTTCTCCCTTTTCATTGTGTCCTTTTAACAATGAAGAGCCACCAAACCTGTCTGCCACCGATGAACACATCATCCCTCTTAAGAACTCCAAGGCCAGGGGAGGGCTGCTCCCAAAAACCCTGACTGAGGGGGAGACACTGGAGGGCCAACCTAGAGTGCAGCCAAACACAGCTTGTTTTAATTTGGATAATCGTAGACTTGGTCCTTCTTTTCTCTTGTATCTTGGGATTAGCACCTGTAACAGAAAATTGCATGACTGACTGAAGCTCCTGTCTGACCTCCTAGTTCTAGAGGGACTAGAAGTTATTCACCATGTATCAGGTAAAAAGCAGGATTCTGCATAAATCATCTCTATTAGATGGGAAGAGGCTGCAGACATTCTGTAAGGACTGAGATACTTACAGACCTCAGCACTTATGCCTCTTCTGTTCATTTTGATTTCAAAATGGCCACAGTGGAGGTCATTCCAGAAGCACCCAGACAGCTAAGTCAGGATTGTGTGGGTGGAAATCACACTGCTGGGGGTAAGGCTACTGGGAAGCTCTAGATGCCTGAGAATGGCTCCTTACATCATGTATGCATCTATTCAACACTTCCTAGATTTCCAATATATCCTCAGTAGGTAAAGAGATGGTAAAAGAGACTCCAAGTCCCAATGCCTAACCCTGTAAGATAAGCCAACAAGCATGGCAGCAGAAGGAGCCACAGTGGAGCCTGGGAAGTGTCTGGCAAAATTCCAAGACCAGCTATAAAATGATTCCCAATATATCTACACCTAGGAAATAGATTTCTTGCCAGAGAGAATTATAAAGGAGTCAAATTATATCTTCATATTGTTATCTTCACAAAAAGCTTGTTGAAGGATACAAATCCAAACCAAAAATATTACTAGCTCTTGTATAGTTTGTGTGGGGGCATTTAATCTGAGAAAGCATTCCTTCCGAGTCAGAATCAGTATCTCTGTTTTTTTGTCATGAAATGATTAGTGCTTTAAAAAGCCTATTGTGGGCTGGAGAGATGGCTCAGAGGTTAAGAACAACTGGCTGTTCTTCCGAAGGTCCTGAGTTCAATTCCCTACAACTACATGGTGGCTCAGAACCATCTATAATGAGATCTGGTGCCCTCTTCTGGCCTGCAGGTATGCATTCAGGCAGAACACTGTACATAATAAATAAATAAAACTTTAAAAAAAGCCTATTGTGTCCAGCATTATACACTTTACCAAGTTATCAATATGACTTATATTTCACACAATTCTACCACTGCTCTAGATTTCAAATAATTACCGAAAGGAGATTCTTTTCCCTCCACAGCAACATATTTGGCTACATTCCAGACATATTAATAACAAATATTACTGTGGGTAGATCAAATAGAAATGGCCCCCACAGGCTCCTAACTCATCATTAGGGAGTGCTGGTACCTGAGAGAGATTAGGAAGTACTGTTGGAGTAGGTGTAGCTTTGTTGGAGGAAGTGTGTCACTGGGGGTAAGGCTTTGGGGTTTCAGAAGCCAGACCCAGTGGCTCTCTCTCTTCCCACTGCATGTCTGCCTGCATGCTACCATGCTGCCCGACAGGCTGATAATGCACTAAACCTCTGAAACCGTAAGCACGCCCCAGTTTAATGCTTTCCTTTATAAGAGCTGCTGTGGTCATGGTGTGTCTTCACGGCAATAGAACAGCAACTAAGACAACTTCCTATGAAGAGAGAGGGGAGAAGCTCATCATCCCACAAAGGGTACCTCAGCACCATTCAGACACACCATGTGCATCTTGTTTGTTTATTCTGAAGGGTTCCTACCCATATGGCTGCATAAATATGCCTTTCTCTCTCTTCTGAGAGGGGTTAGAAATTTAGCTCAGGGGTAAAGCAGTTGCCTACACTGTCACAGCAAGGCCTAAGCTTGATCTGTAGCAGAGTTCATATCCTGCTCCACTAGCCAGCACATGAAGAAGAGTGACACAAAGGGACTTAGGTTAGCCCTGGGAACTTCAAAGCTGTTTTTAGCTGGGGAAGAATGTGAGGAGCGGGCTGATGCTATGAACCTGACTGTCTTAAGAAGACACGTAGGACCGTGAAGGGTAAAACAACTGGGATGACGAAGAAACCAAACCAAAACCAAAGGACTGGCCTAGAACAATTAGTACAAAACCACAGATGGTCCATCAGCTCCGGTGCATTTAATCTGCACAACTCTGCAGGAGACAAAAGTCACTGAGATCTAGTTGAGTGTGCTGGGACGAAGGCCTGTGCAATGCCTTTGACTACGCTGCTGTCTCATCGAACTCCTTAGTTGCCATGGTTACCTGTATGCCAGTGACCTTTCCTAATGCTCAGAACCACTTCCAGTAGTAACTCAAAGCTAAGTTCAGCAGTGATTGTTTGAAAGCGGGAAACAATTAACTGGAGTTTAGGGCTGTGATAAAATAGCAGGCAAATGAAAAAAACTGAGGCAAAATTAGTTAGGTTGTATTTACCTTTTAAAAAGAAGACTTAAGTTCATTAAATGCAATGGTTTATCAGTACCTTGTAATATTTTAAATTCCTCTTAAGAATTTGAAGCAAGATGGGCTGGAGAGATGGCTCAGTGGTTAAGAGGACTGGCTGCTCCTCCAGAAGATCTGGGTTCAATTCCCAGCACCACATGGGAGCTCACAACTGTCTGTAGCTCCTGTTCTAGGGGATCTGACACTATCACACAGATATACATGCAGTCAAAACACCAGTTCACATAAAATAACGAATAAATAAATTATTTGAAAGCAGAATTTGAAGCAGGAGCAAGTGTGTCTGCTTACCCTCTAAGAAAGAACAGCTAAAACCTCAGTGAGGATTTTAGTGGCTCCAAATGTGCTGCTTATTTAAGCAAAATCAGTATTTTAAAGCATTTTACTCAAGTTCTCATTAGTTGTGTGTACTCAGCAACTCTGCTCATCTTACCTGATATGCAAGGAGTTTAAGCCGTTGATAGAGTCAGGGGAAAACAAGCCCATGATAATTCTGCTTAAAGTCCCCACAGAGGTCAGTTTACAGAGCCTTTTAAAAAGACAACTTTCAAGAGTGCATAAGGAGTCTTTTCATCTTATCTCCCTGTCACCAGGTGGCCATGAAGACATGCTCAGTCACACAGGAGCTGGGGGTGGGGGGTGGGGGGTGGTAGTGGTGTAAGTCAAAGCCCTGAAATCCATTGTAAAGTGTTCTTGGTTTGCTTAGAGCAGGACACCTGCAGCCTGGCTGGCACATTTAAGGTCACAGAGGCACTCACTCATTACGGGATTCTGTGGAATCTAAAGAACTAACGCATTTAAAGCGTGCATGGCTGCTTTGGCTTCTATTGTCACAACAGTGAGATTGGAAAATACAGGAAACGTTCAGACACTGGAAAAGGCAGCTGCAATCCTACCGCACTCTTGTCCTCAAGTGTACTTGTACAGAGCTACAGGTTTCACGTGTCTACGTCAAGGTAGCACAGGTCATTCTTGCCACTGTCCCCCCCCCACCCCACCCCATATAAACACTGACTAGAAAGAACAGTGAATTGCAGGACATAAAAAGCAGAAAATCAATCAAATCAAACTCAAAAGCGGGGCACATGGTGAGGCACTCTCTTAATTCCAGTACTCAGGAGGCAGAGGCAGGTGGATCTCTGAATCTGACGCCGGCCCGGTTTACAGAGTAAGTTCCAGGTCAGCCAGAGCTATATACTGAGACCCTGTCTCAAAACACCAACAAAGCCAAACAAAGAACCCTATGCAAACTAGCACAAACTACACCCAATATTCATGCACTAGGCATATCTTTCAAGGGTAAAGTGTTTACCTAGCATATGGAAGCTCTGGGTACAATCTCTAGCACTTCACACACATATACAATTTCCATATATAGGTCACTGTTTATACTTTGCTTATTGTCTGATACAGGCCTTATTGAATGGATGCTTAAAACAATGAAGGAGAAAAACATCATGACATTAGAGACAAGAAATAAAAGGCATACGTGTAAGGATATGCATAAAAGAAGTGTTAAAACGAACATAAACAGTATAGTAATTACAGCAAAGAATGGAGGCTCGGAGGGCCACCCCAAAGGAAGAGGGCAACATCTCCTGAACGATGGCAGAGTCCTTAGAACTTTTTGGCTTCCTCTTAAAGTCAATAACGAAATACAAAAGAAGAAGAATATTCATAAACCTGTATAAAGGACAAATCCCTCTGACCACACATGTACAGAGATATGCATGTAGTGAAATTATGCACCACACCCCAAACTCATTCCTAGCTGTAAGGAGGATGCCAAGGCTGGTTCTGAACAAACCTGTTGGAAAGGTCGAGTCTGGGCCTGCCTGAGAAGCCGCTGCTGCTGCTGCTGCTGTTGCTGCTGCTGCTGTTGCTGCTGCTGCAGAAGCTTCATCTGTAGCAGCTGCTGCTGAGACGTGACTGCATGAAGGGAGGGTGGCTGCAGCATGGCGCCTGAGCGTCTCTGCAGCATGTTGGATAAAGCTTGCTTGGTATTGGTCGGGACAAAGGAGCCTGCAGGGTCCAATCTGGAGCCACCTATAAAAGCAACCAAACGCAAGGTTTTCAAAAGCAACAGGAATTCTTTTATTGACAACACGGAAATTTCACCTTTCTTACTTTATGAGCAAGACAGAAAATAGGATACTGCCCTACTAGCTCCAAGCACTGATACTCTGCCTAGAGCTGCCTACTGTCCATAAGATAAAAGGCAATGGTGTGCATGAACAGCAATACAACTGCTACATGGAGGCTGCACTTGAGGGGATAAAATGCAATGCCTGAAATAAAAACGGGTCAGCACGAAACACCAGCCATGTGGGCTGGAAGCCATGCACACCACTCGGGAACATATTGCTTGAAGGAAACGGTGCCTTATGCTGTATTGTGCGAAGTTTCATAAGGCAGGAAAGGACTGGAGAAGGAAGATGAAGGAGGGTCAAAGAGCACTGAGGCTGTTGGATAAAGTCTCAAGCAATCATGCTAGTTTATCATTTTTACCTAAAAAAAATCATATACAATACATACTTGTAATACACACACACACACACACACACACACACACACACACACACACAGCTTGATGTTTGGTTTCAGACCCCGGGACAAGGGACTGAGGTACATATTTCACACATCAAAGCAGACCTGGTCTCCAGGTTCTCCCAGCATCCTGGTGACCCTATCTGGCCTATCTCACCCCCAACAATGAATTTTCCAGCCCAAGAGCTGGGTTTCCCTTTCCCTAGAGGCTCTTTCCAAATAATCCAGACAGTTTGGTCTCTCCCTCTCTCTCCTTCTCTCTCTGTATGCATGCTCTTTCTTTCTCTCTCTTCCTCCTCTCCTCTCCCTCCCTTCCCATGGCAAATTACCTGGCCTCCTTCCTTGGGACCAGTGAATACCCCTGCCCAAGAACAGCTTCCTAATAAACCTGCATTTAATATAATCTGGCTTGAACTGGCTCATTTCACCAGTGAAGAAAATAACTTATCACTTACGTTATATCAGCTAGGCTGACAATGCTCCCCACAAGAACCATAGACTCTAATAAATATTCCAATACCAGGTATGAAGATCTCCATTCAGCTTGTTGGTTAAGGTAATCCAAATGACTTCAAACCACATAAGCCATTGCTATTGGCCCTGGTTACGTCTCAAGGTGCAGAAGACTTAGAACATAGAATTCAGAGAACTCAAACTGGATCTAATGTGAAAGCTTCCTCCTTCCTGTGGTCTAACTTCCACAGCACTAGAAAGTACTATAAGCCACAGTAGTGACCACCATGGCAAGATAACTGGACAAGTACAATGGTAGGGTTAATATGTTGGTAGTTATCAGCAGCTGTTGGATGTAAGGACAGAAATAACACCTGGTTCAAGAAAGCTATCAAGTGTCATGGCTCTCAGAAGAGAGCCTATTACCAGCACTTACGAGACCAGTCTACGTCCTTACTACATTCTAAATGGCTTCCTTATACACACAGATGAGTGTCATTATTACCCTTCCCAAAGAAGCCTTTCCCTACACCAAAAAGAGACGCTCACAGAAAAATATCACAATGCAAGAAGACATTAACAGATTGTGGGAGCCCAGCCCTAGCAGATACAGCTCCAATGCAACGCCTGTACCTAAGGCTCAGGGGACATCATGGAAGAGTGAGAGGATCTGCTCGGAGGTAGTATTTTCTAGAAATAGCTGCCTAAACAAGATCCGAACAGTGACAAAGTCAGCCACCATGTTAACATACAGAACGGGGGAATATCTTGTGGGATCCAACAACTATTCAAAGAATTACAGGCCAGACGTGGCTGTAAGAAGGCAAGGGAGGAGGAGCACATTCCCAGCACAGAGGCCCCTAATCAGTTATCTGTTATAAAATCGTTAGCCCTGAAATCACACACACAGACAATGAAGATGGACTTGGCATGCTGTGCTCATGTTTGTGCATCTGTCCTGTACGGATGTGGAACAATAATAATCAAAGAAAAAGGGCCATCAAATTGAGAAGTGGGGGTGACATGGGCTAGGAGGAGTTAGAGGGAGGGAACATGGGAGAGACAGACTGAAGGAAAGACAGAGGTTGGAGCAAGGAAAGCGAAGGGAAAGTCATGTGATTTTACCTTAATTAAAATATATTAAAAATAAAGAAAATGCCTATTTTGTAAAGCAGAACAATGAAAACACTTTAAAACCTTGAAACACTTGAAAACTTCAAATTCTCCCTGTCTATATGGCGATTTCCCTGACCTCATTCTCTGAGACCAGTGAACACGCCTGAGAGCTGTCCCCAAGAAACCTGCTTTTATTATTAATCACTATTAATTTGGCTTGAATTGGCTTATTCCATCAGTGGAGAAAACCTATTATTCCAGCCTTCCTGGGCCCCAAAGATGACATCCTAATTTTGGCTAAAAAACAGTTACAGAGGAGATTACAAAGGCCGGAATGTGATGTCCAACCTCCCAAAGGCAGTGCAAATACCGAAAAGTAAGCTCAACAAAAAGACAGCATCACCGAGGAACTTGTGAAACTGATTCCCACCTACCAAAAGGTGTCATTTCCTTATATTTGGTGGTAGGGATATATGGTTACCTGTGGTGCCTATTACCATATCAAAGCTCATGCTGGCCTCCAGGTATCACAAATACCAATTACACATTTCAACGTCCACCCTAGCCTTTCTTGGCCCACCTGCTAGACTCCCTCCAGCTCTTAGGCTTCCCTTCCCCAGCGATTGCTTCTCCTTATAGCCCTGCTAATCTGACTATGTTCTCTCTAGGCTCCATCCCTGATTTTCTTACTGTGTTCTCCATTCACTTTCCCTGTTTTTTTTCCCGCTCTAGCAGATAGCCCGGGCCATGAGCAGTCTACTTTCTCTTTCTGCTCTGGATTCATCCAGATGCCTTTGGCTGTTCTCACTCTCATGTCTACAATAAAAACCTTTGCCTTACCCATACCATGGGACAGGCATGCCGACAGTTTATACAGCCTCAAAGTCCTGAAGTCAGGTGATCTTCCTGTCTCAGCCTTTTGAATACCTATAAACTTGCATCACCATATGCAGCCAACAGTTTATATTTAAGACTGAGTCACTGTTCTTACGTGTAAGGACATCATTGTGAACACAAGAGCAAAAGAACCTATCTTCATAGAGCTTACAGTCTGGGGTATGAAGATAAGTGACCAAGGAAGCTATTCTAGCTACTGGTGCTATCCAACAGAAAGAAGAGAAGAGAAACACAGAGGCCAGGAAGAGGACAGATATTACAACTGTGAACAGGCTTGGTTGGACGCCAATGGGAAAGTAGTCTCAGACCAAACCCTTTGGAGGCAGGCAATAAACTCTGTAGATAGGAGAACCTGTATGCTCAGAAAGCATCAAGTACAAGGACGTAGGAGATGTTCAGCTCATGTACTGAACCTGCCTACTGTGTGAGCTATGGTATAAAGGCTATAAACATATTTTTCATTGAATGTCAAAGCACATGTATGTACATATAGGTAAAAGTTATAAACATAATTATATATGCACATATCTGCACGTGCATAAAATTAACTTTTTTCATCCTTTAAAAACATTTTTCCCATTAAATTAATTTCTAATTAGCAAATATTTCTATCTAGGAAAACATTCATTTTGATTTTAAGATGTACTTGGGGCTTGAACCAAACAATACTATAATCAGGAATAATTACTATGTCTGTGGTAGCTTTCTGTGTTAGGATGTAAATCTACTTGCCAAACCAATCTTCTGAGCTGCTTAATGATTTAATTTTAAAATTTACCATGTAAGAAAGGGAAGCTACAATACTTTCTGATCTTTTAAAACATGTGTGGGAACTATAGCTAATAAAAGCATATGCACATTTTATAAACATGAAACTTACCAACCTTATACCTGGTAGCTCACACTTCAGACAGCGAAATCCCCTTCTAACAAATTCTACAATCCATGCAGGTAAGCAGCTACTTATGAACATTACTTAAGGAGACAAGCTCTTGCTAGGTTGACAACGCTCAGTGATTTTCCTGTCTCATCCTCTGCTGTAGTAGCTGGGACAACAGAAACAAGCTACTGGGTCTAGCTGAAGCCTTATCTTAGTTGTCAAGAAGAAAAACAAACTGTTAGGGGTGAGGGTTATGAACTGGGTACCAGAGTATCAAAAAATTCTCATCCTGTAGAGGATAAAGGTGGTAAGCAAGGAGAACCTCGAGATGGTGCTCAGAATGGCCTCACAGTGTCACCTGTCTCATACCTACCTGGGTTCAGAGACTGATTCTGAAGAAAAAAGCTGCTCTGCTGAGGCTGGCTCACTAGGTTGTATCCCCATAGCGCAGGCTGCGGATGATGCATCATTTGGGAGGCCATGGGGGAGCAATTAGGAGGCACTCGGTATATGTTGGTCTGTTGATACTCCTTTGACAGAAATATTAAAAAACACATTAACTTGACTGTGCCAACACTTGGTTAATCAACGTAAGTTCTTCGTATTCAGTTACATGAGATAATCCCATCCCAGAACTCAAGGCGATTTTATTTATTTATTTATTTATTTATTTTGGTGAAAGGGGAGAGAATATATAAATGGTGACCCATTTCCTTGAAAATGCTCAAGTTAATTTTTTTCCTTTGATTTAAAAAGTGCTTATCTCAATAATATTCACTTAACACATATAAGGCCCTAAGCTCAATCTATGCTACCATCTTCCCACCACCATCACAAAAAAAAAAAAAACCAGAAAGAAAGAAAAATGTATATTCCTTACAGCAGACGTAAAAAATAAGATAATGATAATAACAGAAGTCAAGTGAATTATCTAACACTAACACCGAACAATGCCTGTCACTGAAAGAAGGCAACAGCTGCAGAGTCTCCCGCTGGCCTCATCTTGGAAGGCCTTACCATGAGTCTGGATAAGAACTGAGTAAGAACAGTCCATAAATGCTAGAAGGGGCATCCATAGTGTTCTACCCACAGATTTCAAGGCAGCACTCAAAAACACCATTCCCCAAGTGCCCATGCCTTCTCCTCCTCATAGCAGAGACAGACTCTAAAGATCGCACTGGGAAGTCTCAACTCCCTCACCATCCATCCTTTCTCTAGCATGGCCCTAGAGGATGAAGGACAATGAAAATCCCAATATCCTTCGATTTTACAAAAGGATGTAATCTGATTGGGAAGAAGAAACTTCAGGAGGATGGTTGTGGATATATTTAGGTAAAGCTTTTGTATATGAAAAGCCACCCTCAGCCACGTGGCTTGGCAGGCCAGGGAGTCCCAGATTTGAGAGAAGGCACTGGTATTCAAGTGGCATCTGAAAGGTGACAGCAGCCATCTCTAAAAGTATTAATCACCAAGCTAGCATCCAAGTAGAAGCATAATTCAGTGTTGTCACAGGTGAATGTAACAATTGCTCATGAACTCTGAGTGCCTGCTCTAAGTACTACCTCCCTGCCAATCAAGAACATCCTTGCATTCTACAGAAAATGTTCTGAAATCTTCTCTCAAGTAAAAATAATTTCTGTGGCTGGAGAGATGGCTCAGTGGTTAGGAGCACTGACTGCTCTTCCAGAGGTCCCGAGTTCAATTCCCAGCAACCACATGGTGGCTCATAACCATCTGTAATGGGATCCGAGGCCCTCTTCTGGTGTGTCTGTAGACAGCTACAGCATATTCATATAAATAAAAATAAATAAAAATCTTTGAAAAAATAATTTCTGAATTATCATCTAATAGGTATCAGGTATTTAAAAAGTAAGAGTGAGATGACTTTGCATTAGGTTTATTTTATCTTTTTATAAGATCTGAAGATAGGTTAAAGAATACTCAAGGGGTAGAAGATGTAATGTCAAAGAAGGGAATCTCAAAGACCACTCTGTTGGGTAAATCAGAAGCAAATTCATTCAGAGTAAAGTAGAAGGAATTGTAAAATGTTAATTGACGGCAAATACCAATTATTCAAAATAAGATATGTAGGCATACTTATTAATAATGGTGTTTAAGAAAGTAGAATCTTATACCTCTTAAAAAGTTTTGAACCCATGGAAATTATGAGGCTTATTAACTCAACATTACTCTTTACTGAAGTTTGACGTTAAATAGTTATTAAAAGTATATGGTGAGCCAGAAGTGGTGGCTCATGCCTTAGTCCTGAACGCAGGAGGCAGAAGCCGGCAGATTTCTGAGTTGAGGCCAGTCTGGTCTACAAAGCAGTTCCAGGGCAGCCAGAGCTATATAGAAACAAATCCCACATCCCCACCTCCACCCCCCCAAAAAATGGTGAGTGGAAAATGAAAAGTTTTGTATCTTTCACCCATGGGAATTCACAGTGTGACATTTCGTTTATTAGTACAGAAACTTGTTAGGAATCTCTATATAAGCTAGAAACTCTATATAAGAAAGCTGATACCATTCTTTGTAATGTTTCTAGGTATACAGTTTGGCCGCAGGTAAATCCCATGCTAGGTGCCCGTGACCCAATCTTTTCCTTACGTCCCCACTCACATCGATGCGTGAGCTTGATTTTGTCTTACGCTTCCTTCCCTTTGTCTTCTTCTCTTCATCAGCTGTAGTTTTTCCTTGATCTGACAACTCAGCTGACTTCCTTTCTGGTTCCTGAGAAACTGGAGATGTGGGTTCTTCCTCTTCCTCCTCAGGAGGTAGGGGCAGTGGCTCGAGGTAGTAGCTTCGGGGCTTGGGCATGGTGTGAGTGTGGTACAGAAGGAAGTGGTGCTGCTCCTCGTACTTGATCACCTTCCGGTCCACACGGACAGTGCCGAACCAGGCCCAGGACAGAGGAGCTGGGTTTTTCTGACCCTCAAACAGGTCCCATGGGGACACTTTCTGTTTCGTAGAGACCTGGAGACCCTGTGAGAAAAGAACGTTCTATGACAACACAACCTGGCCTGTTCCCAACTCACAGGGCAAGCTTGCCATCATGTGGTTGGAATGGGTTTAGGGAACTCAGCAGACAGGAATAAGTTTGTATGAACTGGGGTTCAGAAGTTTGGAAGTTCAGTTCTCCAGTTCTCTGTATCACCTGATACTCCCATGATGCATATAAAGGTAATCTACAATATTTTAGTATAAGATGACACTTTTTATTAAAGTATGTTGTAGAAAATATAGTTTCTCAAGCTTCCTGTAAAGTTGGTGTTATAATACTAAATTGTAACAATCTCAGGAATCCATTATTTTTAGTATTATATAAGACTTAAAAAAGTCAACATATAGTCTGCCTCTGATTAGATTCATATTCACTTCAATCCAACCTATACGGACTCGATTTAGTATATGTTTCATGTGTAGGTACTTGGTCTTCTCTGAATAAAATGTTTTGAGAGAGCTTAATTACAGACACAGGTACAGCACAAATTAAGTCTTTTGATTCCAAGTTATCTTTACTGCCTCCAGGTAAGGAATTCAACTCTGTTTTCGGAAGGTAGAAAGCTTTCATTTGTAATACTAATGGGGTAACATTTCTTGGTAACTTCTCAAGTATACCAATTTAAAGACATTTCTCCTCTAAAACGGCCAAGGTAGCTTCCCACCTCCCCCTGGATGTGAGCACTTCTGTTCTTGTCTGTCTTCCTCTTTAAGAGTGGCTTCTTCTAAGACTGCCAGTAATGCCACCACTTCCTGCTGTCTGCCATGGGATGAAAGCATTCTCCTGAGTAGAACTTTTCTGTATAACTCTTAGTCTGTCGGAATGGTCTGTGTGTCAACTATTGTAGGAACCCTGTTCTGACTACCTCTACCTGTGTGACCTAAATGGTTGCCCTGTCAATGCCTCCTAATCCTCTCTGGGCCATGACCTGTCCATCCCATTGCATTTGAAAGTGCATCTACTTCCCACTAAGGGCGGGGAGTTCCTCTGCCATCTATCTCTGTTGCCGCAGTGCCAACGGCTACTCAACGTGCTTTGAAAGAGAGGCTGACCATTCTGTTATTTTAAAGAACCTTCTAAAGTGTATTATGGAAGCAAATTCCCATCTAATACTGCTTCTTGGAGAAAATGTCGTGTTGTAACCCAAGTTTGACTTAATACTGCTTACTGGGCACTTGAAAATTCTTACCAACACACATTTTCTTATATAAACATATTCTGTTTCCTATCCTGATGTAAAATAATAATTTTACTTTACTTTTATTTTTCATGCTGTTACTTAACCTTTTTGGTTAAGTAACAAAAACTTAAAATTTTTAAATTTTTAAAACTTTTAAAACTTAAAACTTTTGATTCTAGAAATTTCCTTTAGTCCAGATAAGCGTTTTAAATGGAGATCTTCGAAGATAATGGCTCTTTTTGTAATGTCAATAGCTACTGTGTTTTGATGACAAAAAAAAATATGCCATTGAACATTAAGAAAAGTCATTTGGCTTCTATAACTAGATATATTTATATATGAAGAAAAAACATTTACTCTTGCCTGTTTTTTATCAATGGAGTCAAACCCAGCAATTTTATTTCCCTTTGTATCAATCAGAGAACCCATGGGTTCACACGTGATGACATCGCAAGTCTGCTTTGGCAAAGGCAGCAGCTGTCGAACTTTGTCAATGCTTTCTGACCTCTTGTCCCCTAGTTCTTTCTAGAAGAAAGGGAGGAAAAGGTAAAAGCAAGAGAGAAGTGAGGCAAAAATTCTGACTTTACAATGAAGCAAAAGCTACCAACAAGGAAGTTCCCCAATGACACATTTCCTTTTTTTAGAGCTAGTATGTCTTCAGTCCTTAGTGCAGTCCATGAAACAGCTGCAAATTGAACTGGTGAAATGTTTCATTTCTTCTATTCAAGTAGAAAATCAGAGTGCACACAAAGGCAGTCTTGTTCTACATGACAAATCAGAGTGCTGAAATGACAAAACGCCAGTGTTATTTGCTGTCACACAGCAGGAGCTGCCGCACGGACACTTTCTCGTATCCAGGGTCAGACCGCAAGGTAACCATCAGTTATTTTACTGTAAAGTCTTCAGATTATGTATTTGCAATGTCTATTTGCCGTTTATTTACAGGACCATCAGTGGGATATAAGTGAGTCAGATTTACAAATTCAATTCAGAGCTCATTTTTTTTTTCCACTTGCATGTGTAAATCCAAGCATGGGTATAACCGGAATCTGACACTGGAGGTTTGGTTAGATATCTGATAATGCATTTTTAAAAATCTTAAAAACTAAAACACATTTTATTTGCGTACACTTTTTCAGAGAAAAATCGTTCAGATATCATACTTGTAATTTTGAAGGACTGACAGCCTAGGTAAGATAACAATCACAATCTGTTGAATCAATTATACATGTAAATTAATGAACAGGAAATTAGACAATAATCCATAAACAACTTGATTTCAGAATAGAGGCTGATCACAAGCTTACTTTCAGTTTCTTTACTAAATTCATGTATGCACGTTTGTTCTCTTCTGATCCCCCGGGGGAAGCATTTGATAGGTCAGAAGCCAATGTCCCATTGATTAAAACACCCAGCATGTCAAGAACCGTTGTGAATAACTCACTGAGAGGAAAGAAAGAAAGAAAGAATAAGAATTTTATTCTTAAAAACAAAACCAGGATACATGTACACACATAATTATCTAAGCATTTAGACTGAAAGTGCTAAATTTTTAATGACAGCTAAATCAGTAAGAGGCAAAATTTACTGTCAGTGTACCAAAGCTTGTACCATACGTGCATGCAGCAAAAAAAAAATATATATATATATATATATATATATATATATATAATGATAAAAACCACGACAACATACTTGTTAGTGTGCATGTCAACAGTTCCCGAAGTAATTATCTGGAGGAGTAGGAGGGCCCAGTCTGTGGTCCCCTGTGTGCTCCGCTGTACCGTGTCAAACATTCCTCCTACCTAGCATACAAAATACAATAAAGAATTTGTATCTCTAGGATAAACATGTAGTAATACCCCTATTACTACATGTACCCAAATGTTGATTTGTTAAAACAAAAGAGATATTAAGAACTGGTTCTTGCTAGCCACCCTATGGATTATCCTATAACTGTCTTTTCTAGCTATGTGGTTATCACTGTTTATGGTTCTTTCCAGAGTATAGGCATTCAAAACCTAATAAAAAGAGCAATAGTTGAATGTGAGCACTCACAAAATTAGCTTTCTTTCCTTATCAGTCTCTCATGGTACTTAGTTTTAGACACAACTGCAGTTAAATTAAACCTGAATAGCATCAAACCTGTCTCATTACCTGCAATTGTGTGATATTTGATTATTATTGCATCTAAGCCTGCCATTATAATACCCTGGAAATGCTCTTTAACACGGAAGGAATGATCAGGAGAAGGTATTGTAACAGGTCTGCCAGCTCCTGTGAGAAGATCAGCTTGCTGAAGGCCAGGTGAGCAATCGCCCACGGAGGTCAGAGTGCCAAAAGCCAGAAAGGCAATCACCAGGGCAGATTCAGGGTTTGTCAAGAGAAAATTTAAGGGAATACAGACCACGGTGAGAACTTTCAGATTTCTATAAAATATTCTTGTGAGATTTGTCTTTTTCTGATCAATTTGACAGAATGTCTCTGTGTGAAAAATTAGAGTTGACGGATTTTTTTATGGTTATAAAATAAAACACAGAGAAAGCCAACATTCGTACTAAAGTAAAAGTTTATCAGACCTCCCCTGAGCACTGCACAAGGAGAAGGAGAGATGAGCCAGATGGAGTCTCCTCAGTGGAAAACACAAATAGGTGCTTAAAACACTACTGTCTAGAACTCAACCCAGACAGGAAGGACGGCAGCTAAGGAAACAGAAGGTTTCAGAGAAAAGGAAGTAGATACAGAGTCAGAAAGAGGAAGGCTTCACTCTGTCATGCAGATTCTGTCCACAGAAGAAGTTGAAAGCTGGTATTACTTTCACACAGAGAGAGGTGTGACTGAAATGCTCACCACGGTCCTTACCAGATTCAGGCGAAGCTGCAAAGCCTCGTGCATCATCTGGCGGGCTTTGGTATCGTCTTGGTATCTTTCTTCCCTCCAGTTACTTAAAATCTAAGATTGGGACCAAAGAAAGAAAAACAACAGAAATCCTTTTGTTCTTTGCTATGATGCCTTTTACATGTTTAAAATTAAGCTTTACAGTGACAGCTAAAACGTCTTAGCTTTAACAAGTTAACAAAGTTAAAATTTTTATTTTCTTTTATCTTCCTCTTCTTCCAGACAGACAAAATATTAGCTATTTTGTAATTTGTTTCCTGGGTAGCTGGGAGAAAAGAGTCTTACCTAATTACACACACACACACACACACACACACACACACACATTCAACAGGTAAAGAGCTTGATATGCAAATCTGAAGACCCTGGATTCACTGAGAGTTATGAATGTCACTGGGCAAGATTTTACCTAAAAATAATAAACTAAGAAAAAAACAAACGATAGCACTCAGTGACAGAGAGCGTATCTAGCATGCATAAGGTCCTAGTTTCAACACCAGCATGCGCGCGCACGCACACACAAACACATAGACACAGGGAAAAAAGCCAAACAGCTATGACTACGGCAAGGGCAAAGGGACAGAGAATGCTGGCAGATCTGCTGAGGAGGCAAGGTGAACAGAGACCTGCAGAAAGGGCTGAAGCAGGTCTGCTTAACATCTGGCAGGGATTCTTCCAGGCAACAAAAGAAGGAAGTGCTCAGGCACATAAACCAGAATGCTGGCCCAGCCCAGGGAGGCTTAATGACAGGGGAAACCCATTGGAAGAGACAGCAAATGCCCAGTCAGTAGTGGCTCTATTGGTCCAGCCCTAGAATTTGTAGTCTAGGTATGAGGAGAAACGTGAGTGCTTTATATTTAAATGGCTCACTCTGGAAGCTAGACAGAGAAAAGACCTGTCCAATGTGGTGGGTGTGATGACAAAGAAACTGAGTAAGCCTGGTGCCCTTGTGCACCTCATCAACTCTCATTTAAAGCCACCGGGCAGGGTGCACCTGGAATTGTGTCAGGATAATCTGTCTCATGAAACCAATTTAAGATCTTTCCTTGATTCCATGTTTCCAGGCAGGTGCAACAGAGATCAGTAAGCTAGCTGCTAAGCAGTGTGCACAGAGATCAGTAAGCTAGCTGCTAAGCAGTGTGCAACAACTTAGTTTTATAGCCTTACACACTTGTCAATTCTGTTTGTTAGCCTTATGGTGACCATGACTGTGGGACATGGATTGTGTTTCCTAGCATCTCAGTGATAGAGACATTAATTTGATGTCATATTATGACATTACCATGGAATCATAAAAGGGAAATAATGAATACCATCAGAAAGATACTGGCCTAGCATAATATTCCGCACTTTACCTGATTGACTTGATTCTGCAGAGATGTTAGGAGGCCTTCCCGTTGCTCATCTTGCCCTTTAAGGCACGTAAGGACCAAGGAGAGGAAAGGTTGCTGACTCAAAAGAGACATACTACAAAGGAAGTATTAACAGATCTAGTTAGAAAGAATGGCTTGCCCCTGTTGAAACAGCTGGTCTTTCCAGTAGACTCACTTACTGCTCTAATTTATTTACTACTAAAGGACAGGGTGGTAAAGCACCAGAGAACACTTGGGAAGGTGACATCTTCCTGTTCTTGCAAGATTAAAAACCACTGGTAAAGCTTGTGAATGACAATACTCTATTGCTCTGCAAGGTATTCCCAAAGCAAGAGAAACTCACAGTGTATGTGATGAACTTGCTTTATGTTACTAGGGGAATTTTTTTTTTTTTAATATATAGGACAAAGAATATAAAGGTATGCAGAGAAAAATAAAACAAAGAACAAACAAATAAACAAAAATACTGGAGAAATTCCTCAAAGAAAATTCTTCTTTAGGAAGTGGATCTCTCTGTGTACCTTGACTATTTTGGAGGCCTGTGGTTCTTTGCTGTATATTTCTCAAAGGCCAACAGCAGAGTCTTGGTAAAGTTAGGGGAAACACAACAAGATCTGAGGCCTCCAAAAAAGCAAGGTGCTTGCTGGAAACATCATGTGCTAGGCTCTGACAGAGCCCATGGCCTCCATTGGAAAGACGGCAAAATTTCATTTATAATTTTTATGTTAGTAAGATATCTTCCATTACAGAACAATGGGCAAACTAATTGATACAGTAGAAAGAAAATTTTCCTAAAAAATAGGTCTAGGCCAAAATGTCTGAGTCAGGAGCTGCACAGGTAGCCAATAAAGAACAGTTAGTTGTGGTAGTATTATTAGCGCTGTCTTTAAATTTATAGAATGAAGAAATTATGACTTTTCTCTTTAAAACTTCTTGGACATTAAATGTATAGTATGAATATTCATCCTCAATAAGATGATCTATTTTCAAAAGTATTTATTTGAAACCTTTTCTTGGGCACGAAATAGTTTTGGCAGTTGTTATGACTAGTTTTAATCAAGAGTCTACAACAAAGTTCCTAAATTTAGAAAATCAATAATTATTTTAAGGTATAGGAGGTCAGAATTAACAACAAGCCTATGTATTTCAATAGCTTTGCAGTGATTGGACACACAGGCAGGGATGGGACCTGGTGCCCTATACAGATCCTTGCTAAACAGAGAGTTTGCTGTTCTACTCCAAGCCCCACCCCTGTGGCGCTGGCTGTGATGAGTGTGATGTAGACTCCTAGGCTTCCTCCAGGTCCTTCAGATGCCAGCCTTGATAAAAGATGTCTGCCGCCAGCATACCTTTTCTGCTTCTGCCTATCTCTTTCCTTCTTTGAAGAAGAGCCCAGGTGCTGTCCCTTCTCCAGCTCTTCCCCAGCAGCTTTCAACACTCTTCCCTGCACAGATGTTGGCAGCCTGGCGATGAGGGGGGCCACCAGCCACACACCCCTGCGTTCAGAGGAACTAAAATCAGAAACAGGCGTTACACCTGAGAAAGCAGCTGTCTCTGCTCTCACAGCCAATGCAGGCACCCAACAGTAAACCACTGGTGTGTAAGGCACAGACTTCTAGAATTCTCATTTCATGTTTTCACTTTCTTCTTTTGCCAAAGACCAGACATTTGCTTATGCTTTATACCCACATCTGATGAGGAATAAGAGGTGTTCTGGGAAGTATTTTTGCATAGGAAACTGTTTTCAGTGAGTCATGGATCCTGCCTTTCTCACCAAGAACCACCGTATGTTCTATGAACAATATACTTTTCAGTCGTGGTGAATGGTATACATATGCAATGGTACTGTGTTCAAGGTAAGGAATAAACTATCTTTAAATTCTAAAACTCACCATTTACACTTTTTACCAAAACGACGATATGCAAACCAATCTGTCTTTCATGATGAAAATGATTACTTTATGATTTCAAAAGCCTACTAAGTTCCACCATGAATGCAAATTACTGTATTTGTACAAGACCGTCATTAAAGACACATAGACAGTGTTTTATATTTAATGAACAACCCAAAGACAGTATTACTATGCATCAAACTTAAGTCCATCTGTGGCACTGAGGTATCTGAACCTACAACAAAATACGTAGCGTGCCAAGACCTCACCCACCTCACTTTTCCCTCCTAACCGGCTGAATAACAGGACTGTCACTTATAAGTTATTATTTCTTTTACATTTCCTGAAGCTTAATGAAAGCATTATGCTAATCAAGATTACTGTGACATATGAAATATCAATGGTAGTCTAACAAAACTATAAAGCAATACCTTAAGAATGTCTTTATTCCATTCTGTCTCGTGCTGCTTGGATCAACACTTCCAATGGTGTTTGGGTTGAAGAGGCTCATGCCAGAATTGGAGGCATTATTATTTAGGTCTGCAGACTGCTGGAACACTTCTATTGTTGCCTTAGCGATATTGTCCAGTAAGTTATTCATCTCGGCCACAGAACCAGAGCTCTAGTGTCAGGGAAAAGAAAACTAACTTGTCTATGCTCTCCTTGATTCTCAAAAACCAACAACGTTCCGCTTTTTTATGCAATTCACATGTGTGCTTTCAGTATATACTCACAGGGTCCTTCAAGCACTGTTTGATCATTAGCTGCAGCTCTAGCCAGGACTGTCTCAACGTCCACTGCTCAAGATTCTGAAGAAAATTCAGAGAATTGTAACATTGCGAACACTGAACGTATGCTAACATAGCCTTACAGTTTCACTCATACCCAGGGAGGAAATTCACATGCATTAAGGACTTCCAATCTCATGCCAGATAAAAGCAAACATACACAACAAAGTAGATTCAAGCATCAAAATACGTTCCCCAGCAAGCCAGGAAGTAGAAATCAGAGAAGTATGGGTTCTCTCGGAATCTATTTACCCATTAGCCAACCTCACTCAAAAACAATGTATCTCGTGAATAACACATTTAAAATTGAGCTATCATGAATATTATGTATCAAGTAAATATACCACTGACTTAAAATACCAATATATGCTGTTTGCTACTGCCTGTATCTACTGAGTAGTGAGAGGTGGCTGTGAAGAAAATTACAGAAGGAAACAAAAGTCAGAATTAAACAGCAACAAAGTAGTTCTTTCTAGAGTCACATTGTGATGGATGGTCTGACCAGTGTCTCTGGAATGGACCACTTACCTGAAGAATGCGCTTAATGTGCTGTCTTTGCAGGTTGTCCCCCTCTGTACACTCCTTGATGCCGTGAGGGTAACAGATAAGCTGCAACAATTTCTGCGCTTGCATGTTTGAAAGCACGGGGTCCAATATCAGTTCTTTGTCTGTACATAGGCGCTCTGGTTCTTTTAAGCAATGTTCTCCTACCCATTCCTAGAAACAAGCTGGCGGTTAGACAGGCACACACGGATTCTACCTGACTATTGACTATTGACTATTGAGAACCTGACTCGGTTCTCAGAGTAAAATGATATAAGGCTAGTAAAGGCAATCTAGTGAAATGAAGTTAACAGAAAAACGGATGGAGAAAAGTCTGCATCTAGATATATATTGATTCTTTTGTTGCTGTTCTATTTTTCTTTGTTTGTTTTGAGACAAGGTCTTGCAGGATGGACTCCAAGTCACTATGTGGCCAAGAATAATCCCGAACTACTGATCCTTCTGCTCTGTCCAGTGCTGGGATGACAGGCCTAAATACAATGCCATGTCTTCTGCCTACCAGAGCTCCCTGCCACGTTCAGCAAGCACTCTTTATCAAACAAGCCATGTCGACAGCTAATGGGAAAATTTCAAAACAAAATCATAACATCTGACGTCTTAAAAATTACTAGAAGGGAGGGGCTTGGATTAAAGCAAAAACCACTTAAATCTGTGGGGCAGAGAGTTAAAATTCAGAATTTTTTTTTTTTTAAATAAGGACTTACTCTAAGGTACTATTTCATAACCAGGTTTTTGTTCATTTGTTTGCTTTTACTTAATATTTAGGAACAACAATTTTATGCTGTATCATAATCTCTATGTGATATATTCTGCTAAACAGGTGAAGTGTATATATATTTAGAAGGTCACTTCTTTTGGACACTGACATCTTTACCATTTTTCTTTTATTAAATGGCATTAAGAAACTGTCAGTATCAGAGCTCAATCTGAACCCAAATCTGTTTCAAATGAAGTCTCCTTTACCACTATGTCAATTGCTCAGCTCAGGCTTATTGAAGTTATATAATTCCACGCTCCATATTAGCTGCATTAAATCAAACTCAGACAAAGGCACGCAGATACGGCATGCTCCTTTTCTAGGTATCACAGTATTATTTACTGACAAACTGATTAATGGGTCATTTTGGATACTGGCATTGTACAGTAGGCTGGAAGCGTCCCATAGGGCTTGGAGCAGAGTCTCTTGAGACACTAAACCTGGCCAGCTCCATCTGGCTCCAGGCGTCTAGAGAACCTACACAGTCCAGTGACGCTCACTGTGTGCTCACAGTTGGGGACCGATACACAATTGCCATCAATAACTGTGGAGCTGGTTAAACTTACCACAGTCAAAACAAATCTAAGTAATCATGCATTTAATACAAGCTACAAAAATATGTAATGTATGGCCTTTTTAAGAGAAAAGGTTTTTGAAAGTATGGAAAGATAATCAGAAAATATGGAAACCAGTCATCTGAGCAGAGTCAGACAGGAAGAAGGTGAAGGTGGGGACAGGGCACTGTGTACACTTTTGTGTGGGCGTTTGCATGTATGATACAAACATTAGGTGGGACCAAATTCCAAAACAAAAAGCTCTAAAAGCAAAAATCAAAAACAAAACAAGCACAAAGGAAAATAAAACAAAGCCAATAAAAGAGATTCTAATTTTAAAGGAAGAACATGTTTACCATATGTGAGGAACTGCAGAAATATTTTCGTTTATTTTTCCCTTTCCTCATTTCTCCAAATAATGTCTGAATGTATTATCTTAAACCCTTCAGAGAAAAGGAGCTGCAAACCAACCCTCAGCTCTCTCAGAGCCCCTTTTCCTAGTGGTATATGCAGAACAACTCTGAAACCATGTTAGGTGCTGTATGGGGGACAGGGCTGTTACCTTGCAAGAATGTAATTACTAATATAAAATGGGAGAATGCAAAATACAACTTTAAAGGATTAGAACTGGAATTATCAATATGAATTTATAATTACACACACACAAACACACGTGTGTGTGCGCGCACACGTGCGCAAGCACAAGCTCTGTCTGCAGGAAGAATTTAGAGGCAGTGATGCTCTACAGTAGTGGGGATATATAACCCAGACCTTGTTTTCTTTTTTAGTGCCTGTATGAATGCATGGATAATGCTCCTGTGTGAATGTGTGTAGAGGTCAGAGGTTGATGTCAGGTATATTCTTCGGTCACTGTCCACCTTACGTACCAAGAAAGCATCTCTTAGATAACCCCAGAGTTTACCTATTCAGCTACTCTCCCTAGCCTGGTTACCCTAGGACCCTCTATCTCCATTTCCTGAGTGCTGGGATTACAGGCAGGCACTTGTGCATGCACGCGCGCGCACGCACATACACACACACACACACACACACTACATATGTGAATTACAGGGATCTCAATTCTAGGCTTTATGCTTGCATAGCAAGCCCATTACCACTGACCTCCCCTCAGCCCCCAGGCTCTGCTTTCTGAGCACCAGTCTCTTCACAGGTAGAAATGGCACTCTGTAGAGTGGCTGAGCAAAACTGTGAGGCAGGGAATTTGGGAGACAGGTAAAGTAAGGCAATGGTCCTCTGAAGGGATAGAAACATCCCAGTTATAACAAGAGGTAGGACGGGATATTCCAGTATGTCAGCCTCGAACGTGCTGGACATAAAGAAACTACGGACCATAGATTATAATCCACATAGATAACTAACTAACTAAATACAAATGAACAATCACAGGAGAGGGTAAGGTCTTTGCAGAACATAAACTGATCATGTGGAGGGATAGTAGGAACTCAGAAGAAAAAGAAAACATTTCCTGGATGATGATGATGGTAACATCTTCCTGAAGATTACTAGTTCACTGAAAACAAAGCATACTAACAGCCCAGTGGATCCTGCCTCTAGAGATGCCTTCATCAATGCTAGCATTGCCTATTGGTGAACAGGGCAAATGAGTAAGTACAGTATGCAGTCAGTAGTGGTCATCTGGAATAATACAGTTTCAGCTCTGAAGTTAATCTCCAGAACCTTATGCAACTCTAACAGCACTAGAATCGATCAGAGAGTCCCCCATAGATGAGAGAGATGAAAAAAAAAGCACCAAAGCTTAGATTATGATTTTTATTAACTAAACTTTGGTTATGACAAGAAACGAAAACGTTAAGTATTCAAAAGTAATGCAGAGCACCAAAAGAGAGGGTACAAACAGTACCATCTACTTTTCAAAAACTGTTTAAGAAAAAAATACAAAATGTCCAAAATTAGTGAAGAGTACGCTAGAAGTCTTCATTATTGCAACTCTTTAACAAATCTGAAATTGCTGGGGAGAAAAGGACCACTTAAATACAATAATGAAAAAAAAAATAGTGGACAGTTGCCTCTCAAAGAATGGGTACATATTCAAAGTAGAAGCCATTTGAAACCAAATGAGTACCTGCTGGCAGATCGTCCTCAGCACGTATCTGGCATATTCTCTCAGGTTGGCAGTTTCTATGGAAATACTTTTCCCATAGGATTTTGAGTTCTGCGAGGTGGCCCAGGCATCCTCAGCATTCCCATCACGTCGTAAACCCCTCATGCTGAAGTCATCATTCTTTAACGTGTTGACACTGTTACTACCAATTTTGGCATCTCCTGAATAACAGAATCACAAAAGCAAAAATCACAGACGTTCAAAAATATTGCCCCAAATATGTAATAAGCAAATTAGGCTAGGTTTCAGGGACTCAAGAGGTGTGGAGGGTATTAGTTTTGCATAGCCTGTTGTCCAGGGACAGAATGGATGGATCAAGAAATACATGAAAGGAAACAAAACCATTGGATACCGAGAAAAGTCAAAGCCAAGATTCATTCTTTCTTCTCGTTTACAGAATTTAATATTCTTTGGCCAGCCTTGAAAGGGCCATTATGAATGACATTTAATAGTCCAAACACACTGCTTTCACCAAAACTTAGGCCATGATTATAGTCAAGTTTATCTGAGTACAGACAAGAAAGAAAACGGGTTACTCACCCTGCTACGAGTCCCCTTTCCCATTTCTTCTCTTATAATGACTTATTTTCTATCCATAGATCAAGAGAAAAATTTTGCCTTAGCCCACCTTACTATCAAGTTCTTGCCAAGAGAGATTTGTTTCCCTGGGGATGGAAAGGGCAATGCACACCAAGGAGGCTCTGGGGAGCAGCACTCTCTGCACACAGCCTGTGTTTCCCACCTTCCTCTCCACATTAGCAGCTTAGGCCTTACCTGACCAATCTCTACTACACTGAGTGAGATGAAGCTAAGGAAGGTACTTCTCTTCCCAAAACACTCAACAGGATATACCTGGAGGAAATAAAAAATCTCTAACCATGAAAGAAAAAAAAAAATAAGTGAGAGAGAATTTGGTAGTGAAATTACCAGAGAGCAGCAGAGACTTCAAACTTTTGCCTGCTTACCTATAGAAATCAAAACAAGCTTTGACAAGATGATTTCCTGAAACCAGCAGCTGACTTTAGGGGAGGCCTTGTGGAGTAAAAGCAAGCCCAGGACAATGCAAAAAGACAAGCAAACAAAACCAACCAACCAACCAAACAAACAACCAATTTAAAACTGCAAGGTCATTTGCCAAAAGGTTTTGACTCTGTTGAAAACAAAAAACCCCAAAAATCAAAACTCTGTTCTTGAGAGGAAGAGTAATCAAAACGTCCTAATTAATGTCTACTTTCAAAAATCTTAGAAGTGGAGGGGTTGAAGCTGTCACTCAGCAGCAGAGTACTTGACTATCATGCACGAGATCTTAGCTTCTATCTCCAGTACTGTTAACACCACCACCACACATTAACAAAGCAGAAAAACATTAGACACAAAAATTAGCAATATATCTCAACTTAGCAATGTATAATCATACATTCATCATATACCTTAAAATATAAAAACCAGTGGCTTTACCCATGGAAGTTTATTTAATTGAACAGCGCTTTTCAAAAGTAGCAGACATGTGCGTTCTCCACTTTTAGTTGATGTAAAACATCTTTTTCTACTTCAAGTTAAGCTACTAGGTAAATTAGGAGCAAAGTTCACTATAATAGTCCTATTTTCCCGTCCTAATGTGTATTTTGGTAGATAAGAATTGGGAGAAAATTGGTTAGAACCACTAGAATAGTAAAACCTCGGCAAGAGCAAGAATAAGTCCATTTCTTAGACCCCCGGATACATCTCCATTACTTTGGATATCGGGAGGACTGAAGTCGGCATGACTGTGCTAGAACCTTCTGTAATTGTATAGTCAAAAAAAATCAACGGACTATCCTACGTGAATCTGTCTAAGGCTTCACTAGCATATAACTGTGCTGATTATAATTTCTCAGACCAAGAACCTCCCACATTATTTGAATATCTGAAAAGACTGTAAACTTTACTTGGGATTAGACCAGTTCTACAAACAAGGGGCCACTGTCTAGATGAGACTCATCTTGTGGATACCACTGAATCATGCTACTGGGCATTCATACTTCCAACATAAGTTTATTGAAAATATATTTCTTATTTTCTCTGAGGAGACTTAGAAATAGCTGAAGAGAGCCTTGTCTTCATGACCCCAATGATTATTAATCTGTAAAGTGGACCTGTTCTGCTTACCTTAGCTGAAATCAGCAGTTATATAACAGCCTATATAATATTATAAGCTCCTAAGCTCATTCCTCCCCCTTCCTAGATGTCTTGTTCAGAGTCACAACACAAAGAGAAACGTAAAATTAAAATACAGGTTTTCTGAGGTTTTATGCCTGGAATATAATCTGTCTGAAACATAAAGCTTTTATTAAAAATATGAAGTGCAATTTCTGTCAGTAAATAAAGGCAACACAATCCTGTGGGTCAGAAATAGCACACAATTAAAACCAAACATGAGGTTCTTATATTGTAGTTCTCCTAGGGCCACCATAGTTAAGAGACAGAATCCTTGAAGTTCCCATTACTTGGGCTTAGGGAAAGCCCAATTTTTTTTTTTTTTTTCCAGGACAAACCAAACAAAAAACAAAAAGCAAACAAACAAAAAACAAAAAAAGACCCATGTTTCCATTAACATTACTTAGAATTTACAGTGAATATAAATTATTTTGCCTCCACTTCTGGTGATTAGCCAAGAAGCGAAGGCCAAGACAGTCTTACCAAGCATCATAATTGCCTTTAAGACAGCAAAAACAGCTCCCACTTCTATGCTGTTGTGAGCTGCAGCTAAGAGGTGTCTATCACAAGATGATCTTATTCCGGGGAAAGGTTTGCCTATGAAAACAACAACAAGCTTCAGTGGGCTCTTCATCATCATTAACCATCTTCTGCAATTACTTATAGTCAGCAAGACCTTTCATTGGTAGGTTGTGGGCACTTAATTGACATTAGTTTGCATTAACTGATGCTCCATAGAATCACTAAGAAACACTGCCAGTATTCTTACTTAACCCTTTCTCTTTAATTATTATTAAAGCAACGTTTCTGTTCCTCAAACAGATGTGGTGCAAAGATCAGTAGGACTCCCACATAGATGCATCCATCTATGGAAATGACTTAGTGCAAGACTTTACTAATGCCCTCCATCGCCTCAGGAAAAATAAATGAGTGAGTTGTCATCCGCTCAAGCTGAGATGGCATGGCCCTGAATCAACACAGGGTACACATGAGGATGAGACTTCCCACCCTCACGGAATTTCCTAAGAGCCCAGGCATTTTTATTGTTTATTAATTCCTCCTTTTTATTTCCCAATATATCTTCACATTACATCATGGAAGGTGCTGACAGCCCTTTTAATGGCATGATCTCACTCCTCCATCATCTGCAGATCAAGCCCATGAAAATCAGGGAGGAAATTACAAAGTGGACAGCCCACTTGGTCACAGTAGAACCAAGAGTGCCAAATAAACCAAGAGCTTACTCTTAAGGTCAGCTCACCTGATGCCTGAGGGAGAAAGCAGGCCTGGGGGGCTCGGAAGAGGTGAAGCAGGAGCCGGCATGTCATTCTTGCCCCAGGCTCTGCATCCGCATCTCCACAAGCTGGAAGGAGGAGGAGGAGGAGGTTTTAAAGCAAGCTTTCTCACTTACTCCACAACAAGCTTTTCAGGTTTGCTACTACTAAAATTTCTGTAATACATTAAATAACCCTTCTGTTAGTAAGGTCGTTAGCTCTATCTTTCCAAAGAACTTTCATGCTGCCTTAAAGCCCGTATAAAGCAATGGCAGTTTCTGTCCCAGAGTTCCATGCCACTCTGCATAAAATAGCTACTAGAGCGAGCTCTACCGTCTTTTGCAGGTACCATGCTACCACACAATGCACACAGCCTTAAAAATGGCCATTTCCCTGTGCTTAAACGGTCACAAGTGACTACCAACCAGCAAACAATAACAAATGCAGCTCGGGACCAGCTTACCTGCCGCTAGGAGAGACGGAAGTGCGACATGCTGCACGACATCTTCCAGGGAGAAACACTGTCGTGCTATCAGGATAGCAATGAAAGTAGCTAATGAGTCATGGAATGAAAGGTCACTCACCTTTAAGGAAAACATTGACAGGTTTTAATACCCAGCATCCTTTAATGCAGTGTCAAAGACCACTATGTAAGAGAATACCAGCAATGCCCATAAGATCTCACATCTCCACATGAACCCTCAGAGGGAAACGACTTGCGATTATCTTCTTAGGCCTATTGCTACTATCATAAGACATAGCAAGTTTACTCATATCCTAGTATTCTAGGTAGATGTTGACCTTTAACCTGTCAGTTACATGTGCATGCAGCTGAGAGAAGACAACACGAGAGCAAAATGGAGACACTACTAAACGGTGTAACATGATTGATGCCTTCCAACGGGCATACAATACGCCATTTATGGGAAAGGCAGAAGGTGAAGCCTCCCCTGGCAGGAAGACATGACCCACTGACACTTGAACATTCTTTCCTATCACAACTAACGCATGTTTTAATGTGAGAGAATTCATTTTAAAAGAATTCTGAAGGTTTTCACTTGGCTGCTAAATTTAAAAATGGAAGATGAGAGAAAGGAAGGGGAGAAAAATTCATTCGGCCACAGTGAAATCTCTACATTATAGATCTCACAAAATATTGGAAGAAAATACTAAGAGAACACAACTACCACAGTAGCAAGCTTCCTAGCGACTGGCACTAGGTGCAGCAAGTCACAAATATATATTTCCAAAAAATAACTTAGGTCTTTGTTGGTGTGGAAAAGCAGTGTATTATCAATGTATTCTGCACAATTAATATCTTAATCTGTGGAAAGCAGATAAGAAGGCAGGCCTGTCCATTCAGCACTGAAGCAGCAGAAACAGGAAATAAGCCTTCAGCTCTACAATTGTCAAGTTTCTTTAATAAGATACACAGATCTCTAACAAAGATCACCCCAAGAAATGATAAAGGCATAAATGGATAGAGAATCCACATAGATGTTTAAGGTATTGTGTGTGTGTGTGTGTGTGTGTGTGTGATGGGTGCAACATGGAAGACCAGGAAGTCATGGCACATGATTTGGGTAATCATTCCATCACTCTACAGGCCTAGTCTGAGAATACTGAATATCCTGTGTCTACACACAGGTTTTCTTATAAAAAAATAATCAAAATCTGTATACTTAGACTTAAATATATGCTAGTTCTCTTCATGTATGAAATGTTTTATGTACTGTGCTTGAGGGATCCATGCTGGAAAAGAATGAAGCTGTTGAGACTTAATATTTAAAACATTAGGTCGTGGAAATCAGGCAACAGGGAACACACTGGGATTCCTTCTGTTACTTCTATCTATTTTGTTTTACTTTAATTTACTGAATTCGTGGTAATGACATCACTTTTGGAAATAGAAAAATATGTTGCTGTGTTACATAATCAAGTCGTAAAAGATTAAATTATTAAATTAGTAATTGATAAATTAAGAAAACTTACATCCACAGTGCAGAGGACATCATTAAATCCCCACACATGATTTGAGGAACAACAAAGAGCCTTCAGAACCCCCAGCCACTCCGAACTCAGAACTGTACAGCAAGCAGTTAGCTCAGAGGAGAAATTGGCTATGTCATTTATCCTAGGGGGAAAAAAAAGAAGATAGCAGAAAGTGAATTGGTACAAATAAGAAATGATTACACTTGGCTTGTTTACTGAATATATATTTTATCATCATTAAGCATCACTTAGATTGAAGGATATAATAAATACCCCCTTGTATTTATACAAGGTATAATGATACACAGCAACATATAATTAAAAGTGAAGTAACATATTTTTGATTCCATGAACAAATCCTGTCTACAATTTTACATTTTATAGAAATCAAAAGTTAAGGACACAAGGCTGGAGATATTCTGGGCGCAAGATCCTGGAGTAAGTCAGTAATACCACCAGGATAAATAGTTAAAGACATTATGTAATGTAATGAGACCCAAGTACAGTTTATATCAAAAGATAGTATTGTTTTAAAACTGTATATGCTTTTCAGAATGGATCACCAATATAAAATATCCACAGCCAAACCAAGAGCCCCAAAGCTATGATTTCTCAAGTTAAGTCTTTAGTTAGGATATAGTGGGGTAGAATCAGAAATTACTAAAGAAACCCCAAAGCAGCTCATCCTTGATCACTGATGCACTCAAGGTAAAGCAGCTCACCGGCCGGCATCCTGGTGTCCCATGCACACATTCATGAGGGTGTTGCACACAAAGCTGTACCGGTTGGCAGCATTGTCATTGAGGATCTTGCCCAGCATTGAATAATTGATGCTTCTTGCTGAGGGATTCTCAATAAAGTCCATCATAAAGTCTGGATCCCAGCGTAAGTTGGAGTTTGCAGGCATTACGTTATTATATATGGTCTGCTTTACTTTTGAGCAGGCACTACTAAGGTTAGAAAAAGATAGTTATAAAAGGGGAAAAAAAAGCAAAGCAACCAAGAAAATCACTTCACTTATGGACTTGTTAAGCGGTAACTACTCTAAGTCTTTCTTAGACCATCTATAGCCTACTATTATTAATATCGAAATCTTTGTAAACCAGCATTGGTGCAATTATCTGAGATACAGTCATTGCTTAATGAAAGAGTTTTTGAATTTATAGATGGAAACAAAACTCAATGTATTTACTAAGCCTTCTAACAACTGTTTCTTTCTTAAGAGTAGTTGTAAAATGCTATAACCTAAAAATAAAAATGGATCCAATCACACAAGAAGAAAAATGTAGTGTTTTAATTCTAACTGTAAACCCCAAACCCTATTCCTTTGGGTGTAGTATGCCCAGTAATAGCCACTGTGCCAAGGCTGCTGTGGGCTCTAAGCTACAGCTGGGACAAGTGGAGGTAAAACTCTTAACACTGAGCAGCTCATGCTCTCCAAGGGGGATACAGATAATACATTGTAGTGTGAAGACACTGTTATAGCATGCCTAAAAAGCACTTGAAAATGGAGAGGGCTGTACGTTCCCACCTAGCTAGGGCTATGCCCTGTATTTCAAGTCTTTCTGCGAAACAAGCAAACACGTCTTAAGAATGGAATATTTTCAGTGGGCAACATCTGAACAGATACAGGTATTAGAAATAAGAGAGAATTAGATTGTATTCTCCAACGTTTCTCTGCAGACAAGACAAGCAATGGTGTAATCCCAAGCTTCTGATGCCATCTGAGCTCGGCTGCTCATACCCTCTTGCTGTGGACGGTAAATGCACAAGCAGCATCCCATTTCCTGCTCAAGAGCTCTACTATGTAGTAGTCTTTTGGACCAAAATCCTGGCAGATGAAGGTTCTGTTATTAGGTGACACACAGATCTACTAAACTGCAGAAGCTTTTCTTCTTTTCCTTCTTAAGTTTTGAGATCTACTTCACTCTGCTGTCAAATTCAGACTTCTCTGGAGAGCCCCTCTGGCTGGACAGCCTAACATCTCTGAACTCTGAGTCTCCGCACCGTTCTTCTCTAGACTTCTTATCTTCTTTATCATACTTCTCAAGAGGAGCGTCTCTGTTTTGAGAAGACGCTGGCTGCCATTGAGAATATGCTCTCATTCTTCCCACTCTCTGCTGCCCACACATGGGGAACTGAGCCAAAAATTGAGGCATGTTCCTTCTGTAACTGTGTGTCTCAGGAAAACCTGAGAGTAATGAAAGCAACGCATGCCTTGAGGTCAGAAAACTTGTTTTTAAATTCGGGCTTCATCATATGTCAAAATTTATCAGGAACAATCATTTGTGCAAAGGAAACTTACTCTACTTCCCAGGGTAATGACAATTCAAAACTTTAAAGGAAAAACTAGCACAGTTTTGTGGCACGGGAGCACAAGCAGCAAGAGACAGGGTTAGTGCTATGCTTGCCTCAAACTTCCTCCCTACACAAGATAAGACTGTTACACCTTCTCCTTCCTATCGCACCAACAGAGATCTCCCTGCACATGTAGATTCTTTGTAAATGTTTTTCCTAACCTCCAAACAGAACTCTGACTATACACCATTCCCAGAAAGCTGCATTCTGGGAATTTTCTGTTTGTTCTGGAGGACTGTGCATTCATTATCTGTGATGCCTACCTTCTTGGTGTTAAGAGCACCTTAGGCCACTGATAATCACATAAACATAAATTCTATGCACTTAATGAACCCACATAGCCCATCTGGTACTGCACTGCAGGAATAATAGGGGCTGTTCACCATTAAAACCAGGGCTGTTGCAAAAAAAAACTATCTTGGAGAAATGTAAACTAAAAATTCAAAATGCAGCAATAGAAGCATTTTTATTGTTATTTCATTCCCTTGAAAAGTTTCCTGAGCCTCATTCAAATATTTTACAAAGGACTATTTTAAGCCAAATGGTAACATGTTCTCGGTTTTATTTACTGATGCCATTAATCTTTCACTAACAGCAGTGTAACAGTAGTATAGACAAATGTTCTTGTAGAAAATGCAATATTGCCGGTTAAGTGTTACCCTATCATCAAATTTTTGGGATAAAAAAAGAGAGAAAAATATACACTCTCAGGAGATTTGCATCCTAGAGAGGAGCTAAACTACAAGTAATTATATAATGTATGTAGATCAGTCAATATTGAGGTTTTCAGAATGACCGACTGACAATGGGTTGTCATTGAACACAAGGTTGTCAGCGAGCAGGGTCACAGATGCTGTATAACAAGCACACCCAACCACACTGGGGAAGAGAACCACAAGCAAGGAGAGAGCAGCAGCAAACAGACAGATCTTGGGGTGGGAGGACCAGAGCGGCAGAAGAGAATACACTAAAAGAAAGGAACACGAGACAGATGGAAGCCAACAGATGTCAAAGGCCAGATCAGAGCTGTGAGTTTGATATTACATAGATGGTAACCATGGACACCTCACAGTCATCCTTGTTTGAAAGAGTCACTTTAACTGATGAGCTCAGAATAAGCTACAGTGAGTCTGGGTAAAGGTAGTGAAGCTAATTGGAAGGACTCTACAAGTTGGTCCAAGCAAGAGATGCCTGTAATGGCAGCGATTGGGGTACTGCAGAGAGGTCAACTGTGATCCACACGTGGAAGTCAGAGCTCACAGTATTTCTAAGCAAACTGAATATAGAACGAGGTGGAACAGAGAAAACCATTACTGACATGTCTTCTGGATTTCCAGTACCGTCTGACACATTACTTCCTTCTGTAATTCCCCAAAAGGTACTTAATGTCTGGCACACACAATGCTAAACAACAGATGAAAGGGACTGGTGGCTCTACTTAAACAGACAATTAAGAAAGTAGAGACACAAGTGAAGAAGCAAGCTTGCAAAGAACTCTGAAAGAATGTTCCAAGTGAGGTGAAAGCAAAGGCAAAATATAGAATTTTTTACTCAAGAAACAGTAACCACAGTTACACAAACAGTAATGTGTACTAACAGGAGGCCCCAACTTCTGCAAAAAGTGATTATGAACTCTGAATCAAAGTTCTGAGAAGATTAAAGTACAAAGTTTATAATGCTAAAAACGTTTGGACTTGTTTTAAAAAAATGTTCCCTACGCAACACAATCAATTGACAGGAGTAAAATTCTTGGCAGGAGAATGGCTGCCATCTAAAGGCTTAAAAATGAGCAAGCCAGGTGCATATTTAACAGCACTGTCTCATCATCAACACAGGTTCTCCTGTGTCATGCTGCAAACGTCAGGATTTATCACACTGTAACTCAGTTGAGCAAAACCAGGCCATTCAAATGACTGCTTTTAATGCGTGTTGGCTAAATGGTATGTAGAGAAGTGCTAGCCTTCCATTAAAAGCTCATCCATGCATGAGGAAACGACTTGCTAAAGACTAAACTGATTTTAAAAAGAGAAGGAATAAATTTTGAAACACCAGGTTGGGAGGTAGTGTAAAATTAAGGGTATAAGAGCTTTAATGGATCACTGGGAAGGAGGAAGATTTGCAACTTTACGATGCAGAAAGAATGCGGAAGCCAAAGTAGCAGGAAAAGCTAAAAGGGGGATATGGGAACAAAAAGGCCACACGGCAAATGCACTGTGAGCCTTTTAGATTTTAAGTTATAATTTATATACCAGATTTTTATCATGACTTCGATGTGGCTGATCTAAAATTTCTGAACGAATGTGAAATCTTAAATAAGAGACCTTTTCACTGGTGATGTACAGCTTGTCACCTAAGATCGCTGTTATCTACATACTAAAAAAAAATTTGCAATCACACACCTTTACTTATTGTCACGAAGTATTTGAGTATCTGTCTAAAGGAGTCTCGGGTAGATCAAACACTTTAGATTTGGCTTACATTAGTACACAGGACACCAACAGCAATCAGACCATTAACAAACGGAGGTGTGATCATGTCTGTGGTTCAGGTTTTTGTGTTTTTTGTTTTGCTTTTGTTGTTTTTTACTTTTTCCTGCTCACCTAAAAAGGTCTCCAAATTTACTTCTGAGGTGGCTGCAGGATACATAGAGGTCATAGAGGTAGGCCAAGATACATCGTTCAGGAGAAGAGCATTCTGAGGGGTTGGCAACATGCTTCACCACACCACACAACCTGAGGGGAGATACAGGAATAAGAAAGCCAGGTCTTGACAGAATGTAAGTAATGCATTCTTTAATGTCTACCTAATACTTAGAAATAGGTACCAGACATAAAAAGAAACCCAATTTCTCATAGAAATATGGAGTTGTTACACTGAATACTAAAAAAGTTTTTTTTAAAACAAAACCTCAGAAACATCACTTAAAAGAAACATACATAAGGAAACGAATTCTCCACACTATGATTAAGAATTAAAACGCCGCCAGGCATTGGTGGCGCACGCCTTTAATCCCAGCACTTGGGAGGCAGAGGCAGGTGGATTTTTGAGTTCAAGGCCAGCCTGGTCTACAGAGTGAGTTCCAGGACAGCCAGGGCTACACAGAGAAACCCTGTCTTGAAAACCCAAAAAAAAAAAAAAAAAAAAAATGCCATCACTTAAGCTGCTGTGACTAGAAAAGAGGAAAGGCTAGGCAGAGAAGTTTAAGTCAATACAAGGTCACAGATTCAATCAGTTGGCAGAGATGGCCAAGCTCACTAGTTTGGAAAGAAGTAATTTCTTCAGTGCAGGAAATCTGCTGAATTTGATGAAGCCGTGGCTTGGAATCCCTTTCCTCTTGTTTGTACTAACTGTTATCTTATGTAAGCAGATGAAAATCCATTCTCTGGGTAAAGGATGCAGAGGCATCCTTTATAATACTGCCTTCCTTTCAAGAGTACCAACACCACAGCCCTTTTCCTCCCTTCAAAACCATGGACTCATCTGTCCATACAACATGGCTGTCAGTACGGCATAGAAGACAACACCTATGGTCCATCCATACGTGCGTCTGACTCCACCACCACCCTGTATCTGACATAGGACTCCACCTAACAGGTCACCCATAGTGTCACAAATGGCTGAGACTCTGAAAAGAGTTTAATAATAATCCTCCATCACCTGACCATCACTGAATAAAGAAGGCTATTAGGTGACGTGACCAGAAAGGAGAGATTGGGTTCATAATGAACCACTCTCCTCCATTCAGAAGACCAGGGAAATCAAGAGATGGTAGTCTGCAGTGTTCAGGCCCATTAGGGATAGGCATTCTCCAGCATCAGAGATGGATGCCAGGAAAATAAGGAACGTCAGTGCAGTATCCCAGGTAGTCTGGAGGAACGTCACCCAACAGGGGCACTTGGTGATTAGAAAGGAGAACAAGATACTATGTTTGTCTTTCTGGGTCTGTGTTACCTCACTCAGGATGATTTGTTATTGTTATTGTTCCATCTACTTTCCTACCAATTTTACGATGTAATTTTTTTCCCCTAACAGCTAAGTAATATTTTATTGTATAAATGTACCATATTTTCTTTATGTAGTCTTTGGTTAGGGAATGTCTAGGTTATTTCTAGTTTCTGACTATTATGAAGAAAACCACAGTGAACATAGTTGAGCAGGTAGGATGGAGCATCTTTTGGGCCTCTGTCCAGAAGTGGTAGAGCTGGGTCTTGAGGTAGATTCTGAGAAACCACCACACTGATTTCCATAATGGTTGTACAGATTTGCACTCCCACCAGCAATGGAGGAGTGTTCCCTTGTTCCACATCCTCACCCATATGAGCTGTCACTTGTGGGTTGGTTTTTTTTGTTTTTTTTTTGTTTTTTTTTTTTACTGTAGCAATTCTGACAGGTGTAAGATGGAATCTCTGGGTCATTCTGATTTGTATTTACCTGGTGAACATTTGTTTAAGTGTATCTCAGTCACTTGAGATTTCTCTGTTGAAAGTTCTGGTTTAGATCTGTATCCCGTTTTTAAATTGGATTATTTGGTTTGTTGATGCTTAGTTTCTTGAGTTCTTTATATATTTTGGATATTAGCCCTTTGTCAGATATGGAGTCGGTGAAAATCTTTTCTTATTCTATTGGCTGCTGTCTTATCCTATGGAGATATGTACTCACTTATAAGTGGATATTAGCTGTAAAGTAAAAGATAAACATGCTACAATCCACAAACCCAGAGAGGCTAAGTAACATGGATCTCCCTATGCAGCGGGAATAGAATAGATTTTGCAGGGGGACTGAGGGTAGATGGGCATGGGGACAGGAGGGATCAGGTGTGGGGGATGGGTACTAGGAGAGGGTACTGGGAAAGACAACTGTAATAGGGAGCATCTGAGGGGCGAGGTGGAAATCTAGTGCAATGGAAACTCCCCGGAATCTACAAGGGAGGCCCTAGCCAAGACTCCTAGTAATAGGGGACATAGAGCCTGAACTCAAACCAGGCATGGCGTCCAGTGGCAGGACTGGGACACCAATCCAGCCAAAAACCTTCCACCTACAATTTGTCCTGCCTACAAGATATGCGGGGGTAAAGGTGGCACAGAACTTTTGGTAATGGCCAGCCAATGACTGATCCAGCTTGAGACTCACTCTATCAGAAGCCCACACCTGAACTGCCTGGATGGCCAGGAACCAGAGGCTAGATAGCCCAGAGACTTAGGATAGAACTAAACACAACTGGAAAAAAGTAGTGAATAAAATGATTCCTAATGATATTCTGCTGTACTCATAGACCAGAGCCTAGCATAACAGTCATCAGAGAGGATTCATCCAGCAACTAACGGGAGCAGATGCAGAGACCCAGAACCAAACATTAGGAAGAATGTTGGGAATCTTGCAGAAGAGGGGGAGGGAGAAAGGTAGAAGCTAGAGGGGTCAAGCACACAAGAACATGGGCTACATAATCAACTAAGCAGGGCTCATGGAGGCTGGCAGAGAATGATCTGACAACTAGGGAGCCTGTATGGGTCTGATCTAGGTCCCCTGCATATATGGTATGGTGTGTAACTTGGTGCTCTTATAGAATTCCTAATAGTAGGAATAGGTGTTATCTCTGACTTTTTTGCCTGCTTTTGGGACCCATTTCCTCCTATTGGGTTGCTTTGCCCAGCTTTGATATAAGGGATGTGCCTAGTCTTATTGTAGGTAACCTGTTCATTCGATATCCCTGGGAGGCCTGCTCTTTTCTGAAGGGAAATGGAAGAGGAATGGATCTGGGGGAAGGGCCAGATGAGGGGAAGGAACTGGGAAGAGTGGAGGAAGGGGAAACTGTGATGGGGACCTTAAAAACAATGGTCCCACAGTTTAAGAGGGAAGCAATGATTTAATCTGCTGGTTATGCAGAAGCAAAGAGATCCCAATATAACATGGAAAGTAAAGAATTATCCTGTGACTAAAATCAACAAATACAAACTGATAGTAGCACTCATCTTAACAGTAGTTTTCCCTTGCCAAGACTAAAACCTTGCCCTGTGGTCTGACACTCTCGGTCACAGTAAGGGGAAAGTATGATTTGGCAAAAAAAAAAGCCCTACTGTGTATCATAGTTAGAGACAGCTGTCAACCTCACACAACCCTTGGGAGTCACTTGGGAATGACCTTATAGGAAAGTTAGCTGAGCAAGACAAATGAAGCATGCCAGTAAGCTCCTGCACCCAGCGTCTTCCCTTGAGCTCTAGTCCTGGTGTGCCTTCAATGATACACGCTATAAACTGAAAAATAATCCTTTGGTAAAGTTGAGTCTGGACACAGTGTTTACCGCAGTAACAAAACGCAAACTAGGGCATTATAAATAACATAAAAATATAACATAGTTAAGCCACACATAATTTTGTGAGTATTTAAGTAGATATTTTAAATGTTAAAACAAAACAATTTCAAACCAACAATTGGAGAACAAACAAAAGTACTTTTTCCAACTCAATATGAGTTCATGACCAGTGACTGAGTTATTGAATAAATTATTATTTTAAAATTTGAATGATTTTAAAAGAATGTTGATAAAACAGTAACAGCACCACTTTAGTTTGCAACATTTATTAGCTGTGTAATGAATGGGGGCATATCACTCCCAAACTCTTAACCTGTTGAATGATACAAAAGAGTGAGGCCTCACATAAATGCACATCTCCTCTCACGTTAAAGCTTTTGAGGCTTGTAATAGTCTACTTCTTACACTAGATATACATGTAAACCAAAGAAGAGCCCCTGCAAAACTGATGCCACCAGAGAAATACTATTTATAAATTAAATGCATGTGTTAGGTTACGGAGGGGGGAAAAAACCAAGAAGATGAATGAAGAGATGTGAGAATAAAGAGCAGGTTGTCTTTTCATAGAAGGCCATAGAAGGGCAGGTGGGGAGTGGGCAACCCGATGTTTGCACAGAGCTCCTGGTATTTCTCTGGCCTTTTAAACACAATCCCTTGCAGATACACTGGGCAGCTCCTCAGCCCGATCGAACCACAGCAGAATGAGCCTTTGTCCACTAGACACACAGACAGACAGCTTTCATTAATCAGAAAGAAGATGGCCAAGTTTCTGCAGTACAAACGTGTTGCAAGGATTATTTAGTATCTGATTTTTTTTCAAATATTCACTGAAAATTGATGACTAGTTACTAGTACTCACTGCTTGCAGTAAATTGTTGGGTGGCATAAACAAGTAGAGAACTGTTCATGACCAGGAGATGGAGAGGAAGGTAGTCAGTAAATAGAAAAGAAACCAAACACACTTCCTCCATTTATTTTTCCTTCTCTACACAATAGTTTTGGTAAAACTATTTTAGGTATGTTTTCATTGAAAATTTAATAAGACATCTAAAATATCAAAATAAATGGTATCAAAAAAACAACTTCAAACCAACAGTCTAAACAAAAATACTTTTTAGAACTCAGTACAATTTTTCTCCCAAATGCGCTGTATTTCACTATGAAGTCTACCTTTTAGGATTTGAAAACAAAAAACAAAACAGAAAAAAACAATGCTACTTATATACCCACCCTTCAAACACCTGGGCTGTCTGATCAGGATTTAGGATCAAGCAACTGTGGTACCGCCTGAGAACAGCCACGATGCAGACACACAGTCCTGTAGTGTAACTTCCTGCCAGGCTAGAAGACTTCAGAAGCAGCTCTGCTTCTACAACACTCAGTTCATTCAGCAGCTGCAGCAGAAGCAAACAGAGAGCTGTTCAGTGACCCACCAGGGCATATCCTGTCTGCTATGGGAGCAGCTGCAGCAGAAGCGGAGGGGGGAGGGGCAAACAGGAGAGCTGTTCAGTGACCCACCAGGGCATATCCTGCCTGCTATGGGATCACAAAGCACACTAGCTTCTGCTGGCATTTCCTTTTAAGCCTTTGCTAATTTAAACAAATGCTTTTCTGTCTAGACACCAGCATGTACACAACCAAAGTCCTGGACTAGGCTTTTAAAAACCAACCAAATTCTTTATTTCTTTTTATTCCTTTTCATTCTTTATTTCTTTTTCTTTCTTTTCTTTTTTCTTTTTCTATTTCTTTTTGGTTGCTGTGCTTCCTTTTTTTCATTCCTTTGAACGCAGCACAATTAATAACTATAATAACAACTTTCTTACTTATAAAGCTTGGAGCAACTATACAATAGAAGAAAATCAAGTCTAATGTTTATTCATTAACATGAAGAATCAATGAACTAAAATGTGTCTAATGACAGTGGGACAAATGAAACTATAAGGAATATTTTAGAAATCATTTATGCTGTTCACTGATTAATTCTACAACAGAGAATATAGGGCTTCATTATTCCCCAAGCAAAATAATAAAGTATCCAAAAACAAAACAACCACCACCAACAACAACAAAATCCTTCCACTATATAAAGTTTTAAATAAGAGGTGTATTACTAGCACTAATTATACCTTCACAGGAAAGCTATCAACTCAAAATGTCTCAAACACTTTAAGACATACTAGGTGCATAAAGGAGTTTTAATGTAGTGGAACTGGCAAACGTTCAAAGGCATGAAGTCCCAGGAGGTCAAAGAGAGTTGGGGCAGAGAAATGACTAGGAAAAGTTAATCAATGGGCACTAAGTTCAATTAAATAGGAGCAAAGATATTCTCACGTGCTGTATATATGGCAGGGTGGTTGCAGGTAACAGGATGCATTGTATCTGGTAAAATTAGGGAAAAGGACTCTGACAGTTTCTACCATCGAGAAAGGATGTTTGAGGACATAGGTATGGCTAACTTGCTAGAAGAATATATATATAACATATACATGTTTTGAAGCATCATATGGTACTCCATAAAACTACTTTTTTTTACATATTTATGCAAGTTAAAAAAAAATAAGGGGCTTGAAAGATGGCTCAGTAGTTAAACAGTACTAGCTGTTCTTTCAGAGGGCCCATGTTCAGCACTCAACATCACATGGTGTCTCATAAGCATCTATAACTCCACTTCCAAAAGAGCCAATACCCTCTTCTTAATTCCGCAGGCACCAGGCACACACATAGTGCACAGCTGCAGGCAAGATACCCACGCACATACATAAATCTAAAATAAATAAATAAATAAATAAATAAATAAATAAATAAATGTAAGCCAGGTCACAAGCTTGTGGCCTTAGGTACTCAGAGGCTGAGTAGGGTGGTCACTTCAGATGGAAGGTTCAGACCAGCTCGACACTATAGTGATATCCTGGTTTTTAAATCAACAAATAAAAAGTATAAGGAAACAAGATACATCTTTAATGACTGGTAGGTTTGCTTTCTTAAATGTGAGAAAGGTACAGTACAGTCTCTTTGACACCTGTATTGCAAAGTCAATTAGCCCATTGATGTTCAGCGCTGGCTCCATGAGGTCAAAGATGAGCTGAATATGGTGAGCCAAAGGGAGGTGATAGGATGTTCCAGACGCAAAGCTTGTGATTTGTTCCAGCACATTGTTAGAGATCTGCTCAGACAAAAGCAAGGAAAATCACACAACCAATAGTCAGGGTGATGCTTCAGCTCGACACATTACTTTGACCTTTTTTTTACAGTAACACATATGAATTCATGTGATTCTATTTAGAAATTAGTATTTCCAGAGAAGTCAAAACATACACAAAGCAGCATTCTTACGATCAAAATTCGAAATTTTCAATATAATCTATATACTGGTGACCCCATAGGAAAAGCACCCAAAAGTATTAGTCATCAGACACTGAGATGTGTTAACTGAATAACAATGGATTTCTTCTCAATTTCACAGCATTTTAATTAAATCATCAAAAGGTTTCTCCTTCACCAACAGCGATGCTGGGCCATATAATAAGCACATTAGGAATTACCTTTATGTATTGCTATTTAGTATAAAGCTAAAATACTTACATGATAAAAACAGGTGTTGAAGGAAACACCTAACACTCACAAATGAAGTTTGATATGCTTCCAAGTCTATAAGGGTCATTTATAAAAATTAAGGCTGGAAGTAACTGCTTGAGCTTTTAAGGAAGTGGGAATATTCAAAGCGTGTGACAAGCAGCCTCAAATGGATACCTGAGATGTTACTTGATGCTGATCAAAGTAGGAGAGGAGCTGGAGTTTCGTGAACACATTTTCCGGGGTTGGATAAACTTCCTGCTTGTTCTTCCTGGCTTTCTGTCCTTCATCCCCAACTAAAGAAACATGAGATGTGTTAACTTCCGATTAAATCAATATCTTCATATTTTTAAAGATTTTTTTTGATATGTATATGTGTGTGCATGCTCAGTTGTTTGCACATGTGTGTATGGAGGCCAGAGGAAAACATCTGGTGTCAGCCTTCAGGTGATAACACACTGGAGTTTACCGTACTTTAGGATAGAGTCTGTTACTGACCAAAACTCACCAAGTGAGCTAGCCTGGCTGTCTAAGGAACAAGGGGTCTGCCTCTATCCACACCCCCACAGCAATGGGATTACAACCATGCTCCATCACGCCCAGCTATTTTTATATGGTTTACCTGGAGCATTACTGAGTTACCTCCCCGTCCTAGCTTTTTGTTGTTACTGAAGTATAACACAGGGGAAAGTAATACCTACTCTATGCATTTTCACAAACAGAAGGAGAGCCACATCATGAAATAACACCTCAAAAGCCCACCTACCCAACTCTGATCTCCTCTCCCTCCCCAAGGGACAAAGGTTTGGACAGCTTCCATTGTGGGTGGGTGGAAACTTTTACTCAACATTATGTTTTAAGATTGGCTCATTATTTAGGTAATTTTAATGTGTACTAAATGTTAATAATTCTCACATAAATTATTCCAATGTGTGAATATATGCCACTATTTACCAATTCTTGCAAATGATGACTTGATTCTGGCTATCGTAAAGTGTCTTTATAAGCATTCATCATTAAGTGACTTTAAAAATATAGTAATGAATTGCCATGATGGGGTGGGGAACACCAGCCCACAATGACTAAGCAGGACATGTTATAGGCTTTTTAAAAATATGGATTATTTTTAAAATGTTGACAAGCTAAAGGGCTATAATGAAAATAGTAATGTTCAGTCATGCTCCCCAGTGCCCAAGAGAAGCAGGTACTGCATTTGCTGTTTCTTTTTGGTCTTGTCAACTGTATGTAACACAGATGGGAATCTACTTCACAGACCAGACACCTGGAAGTCGGTGATTCCTCATCTTTTGTTTCCTCTTCTAAAAGCAAGCCTCAGCACCCAAGTCATGTAGCATTGATGTGCTGCAGAGGCAGAAATGCAGTCTGTTTACCTAGTGGCTGAGCACTGCAGCTGAAATTAACTAGAGGAAGATGCCAGTTTGAAGTGGTGTTTAGGTGACTGATACTTTGAAAACCCCACCCACACAGTGAATATCTCTTTTGTAGTCCATATGGAAGAATGTCTACTTAAGGGGCTGGCACAAAGGCAAAACAGACAAGTCTGGTATTAAGGCAAAACTAGGAAGGAAGGAAAGAAGGAAGGAAGGAAGGAAGCTTAACAGCAAGACCGCTTCTTTCCCCTTCCAACTTCCTTTGGTCTTTCTCTACCATAAATTTCAGAAATGTGCAAAGGCCCTCTACACTAATTTAGGTAAATTAAGTGTGACTGTGCCTCTTATAGGTAGGTGTCAGCACTTCCCACCCACATTCCAACTCTGCCGAAAGCTGAGTTGGCTAACTACTGGGGAGGCTTCCTTAGTCAATCTCCTACCCTTGCCTAGCTACTGGGGAGGCTTCCTTAGTCAATCTTCTAACCTTGCCTAGCTACTGGGGAGGCTTCCATAGTCAATCTCCTACCCTTGCCTAGCTACTGGGGAGGCTTCCTTAGTCAATCTCCTACCCTTGCCTAGCTACTGGGGAGGCTTCCTTAGTCAATCTTCTAACCTTGCCTTGCTACTGGGGAGGCTTCCTTAGTCAATCTTCTAACCTTGCCTAGCTACTGGGGAGGTTTCCATAGTCAATCTTCTAACCTTGCCTAGCTACTAGGGAGGTTTCCATAGTCAATCTTCTACCCTTGCCTAGCTACTGGGGAGGCTTCCTTAGTCAATCTTCTATGCAACTCATTTCCTGTTTTCTCTGAGAGAGAAAAACAGCACAATGTGAGTTTTCTTAGACAGAGCAGTTTCCTTTTCAAGCTCAACAAGAAGAAACCAACAAAAGGCAGTTTCATTTCCCTTGGTCTTTCTCATGGTGTTGGTGTATTTGAAGGTCCTAATCAGGCAAGGGAAGGGGACCAAGGATGGAGATCACATGAGGGCAACTTCCCCACTGTGTTCTCAAAAGCCCATCTGGCAGACACTGGCGCTCCAGGAAAACAGGCTGAAACACAGCCGGGCAGCCCTTCTGCTGTGTCAGGCAGGTTTACCCATGCTGATGGCAGAAAAAATTCAATTGTTTCCACTTTTAGGAAAAATCTAGTATACAAAAGCAAGCCCTAGTAATGTATCCTGTTAAAGTCATTAAAAAAAAATTAAAAAAAAGGAAAGGTTCCTGGGGGTTTTGACATAAGCAGGAAACCCAGCTGTGTACACAGGGCAGACGCAGCCCTTTCCTCCTTCATAGGACTGACACGTTAGAGAGGGAGAGAGCAGCAGTGGTGCTAAAGTAGAAAATGATGTCACGCTTTAAACCATGACTACCAAGTAACGCAAACCTTAAAGAGAGTAATTGAGCAAATATGAAGTAGAAAATAGCAGGACTCCAATCTTGCAATGTGATGACACAATACAAGGGCCACACTCTAAAAAAAATTACTGCGTGAAGAGAACAACGGGTAAAGAAAATTTCAAGTCAGAAAAATCAAATTGCCTCTTTCACCTGAAGTTATGTGGTGACAGATTTAGCCATCGATACTATGGCAATTACCTTCTGAATAATATGAAATTGGAATCAATATCATGATTTGAAGCTCATGTGAAGTATGAGAGGACAGAGAAAAAGCAAACGATGCAGAGGATAGGTGAACTGGCTGTTTGCAGGCAGAATGTTCCATCTGGTTATTCAGAACCTCACCCACAGCGATGACCATAGAGAACTTGGCACAAAGATGACAAAGTACAAATCTTACCTGCATCTCCCTACAGTAGGTGGCTAATTAATACGAATGTTGATATTAATGAATGCAAGGCCTTAGGATGTAAATGTGCCTATTCATATTTCAGTGTGACAGTCATTCAAGAGAGGAAATACTAGGGACAGTGACATGGAGCATTCTGATAAGGCCTGTGAGAACAGGGAGCACAAACAAACGCAATGGGAGCCAGGGCACTGAGGCTCCTTACCCCCTGATTCTGTGGTGCTCTTCTTGTTCAGGATTTTGAGGATATCTTTGGTAATCTTCTTCAGCTGATGCCTGGCTTCATCACGCTCTTTTCCGACTCCATAGAGAAGGATTGTGCGCTGGTTACATTCATGACTTGAAGATTCATCCTGAAAAACAGCAATAGCCTCTGAAGCCAGTTTGCAGGGCTGGGGGTACATTTTATACTCCAGAAATACACGAATCACAGCCTCTCCATGCCTGCTTGCGAGGGTGGTATCTACCTGCTCAGCCAGTCACCTCCACCAGCACCACCCGTTTTTCCAGTTTGGAACATGCTAAAATAAAAATAATAACGTGCCAGCTGACCTGAAGCATTTGATGTGGGCATACCTTACAGAGTAAGTTCTGGCTGTTCAAAGATTTTTTTGTTGTCTAAATTTGAATATGGTATAAGATGATACTATGCTCTTAAGGAAAATGTCATTTCCTTAGTGAGCTTGGTCTTAGATATATATACTGCAATAGCCTGTGTTTTATATTTAGGAAAAAATACCTTGCTAGGATCTTCAAGCACCTTCAGAAAAAAATGTATGACACTTACTTCAACATGACTGTATATGATATATTAGTATTTACTTCTAAATGACAAAAAGCAAAGTGTTGGGATCCCTGGGCATGAGCTAAGTGGCTAGGAATACAGAATCAGAGATGCTTGCACTAGGTTTTAGACCCCTATCGCCTCTAATGATCACTGGAAATCCAAGCACGACCTTTTTTCCTGGTGAGAAAATAAATTACCTGAGTAATGAACAGGGATCAATTTACCTTTAGTCAAATATAAGTATCCAAAGGCAGATCTTCACTCACATGACTGGCTTAAAGCCCTCAATGCTAATTTCTCCCTGACACCTTTTGTTTTCCATTTTGTGAGCAAAGTTATGATTTTTCAGTTGGACCTTTCCGTGTATCTCCCCCTTTGTCATTCTTTGTATGACACCCTCTAAAGGGCATCACCTCTTATCCTAAAGAACTCCTCCCAGGGGAAATGGATTGCATGTGTTCATCATTGGTGATGGCTGCAACAGTCAAACGAACCATTCAGAAGTTGGGGTTTGGGGGGGAGCACAGTGACACTCAGAACTCTGTGTGTTCCGGGCACACAGTAACAAGCACCATGATTCTGCAGCTGAGGAAGCATCACGCTCACACTCCAATTCTTGCCTTCAGCCCCGATTCAGTTACACTCCTTTCATTTTTTTTTATACATTGCTAGAAATAATATCCACATTTGCGTATCCTGTTGACTTCTCTTTCTAGGCCCCTCTGCTAATTCTTAATGTTCAATGTGTCTACAGAGGCTACAGAGAGCCAAGTAGGGATGTTGAGAGATAAACGATCCATGTGCCGGTAACAACTCAAGACAGCCCCAGCCCCATAGTGTATCATGCTTTGCAGAGAGAACTTTGTAATTTATCCTAGTCATGAAACTCAACAGCTCCATAATCCTGGGTAATAAGCCTAGTTCCTTATCTCATATTCCTCTTCTGAGAATAGTGTGATGCCACCTTGCATTTAAGGATTTGTGAGAATAAACAAGAAAATGCATGATTTCGATGGCTGGCATCTGTCTACAGGTGCAGTGTTATGACCCCATCAATGGCCACGGCACATGGGGACTAGGAGGAGGAAGAAGAGTTTGGAGCATCCATCAGACATCATTCATTGATTTTTCTAGGTCACTGGGGAAGGGGTGGCAGGCATAGATGGCTATCTTCCTGGGTCCTTTAGTATCTCGTTTGTAAGCACCAAGTTGGTGAGCACACCAAGCACAAAGGAAGCCAGCAGACTAAGGAACAAACTCATGGACAAAAGACAGAAGGGAAGAAAAGAAGACAAAAGCATTGTTTTGTAGGAAACAACTAGGCTGCTAAGGTGCTAATAAGGCTGGAAACGTGAGGGGCAGGTAGGCAGTTCCTGTCTGTGTGGCCAACTAAGTCTTAGTTGTGGGGAGGAGGAACAAAAGCAGATTTTCAGAGGTACTTGGAAGAGAAAAGGGTCAGACAGTAGAGTCCAATGAGTGAACTTGCATCCCTCTGGATTTCAATGAACCACTTTGAAAAAGTTGTTGGAGAAAAAAAATGAAAATGTATATAGTTAATGTGTAGTTGGTGTGATGTGGAACTAATGCAGGTCAGAAGTGAGGTAGTAATGGAGCACTGAGTTCTGAGAGAGGTGCAAACCTTCTACGTCCTACAAGAGCAGAAGGTAGGCAGCTGAAGTGGTGAAGAATATGAGCAAGCCACGAAGTGATGCTTGGATGCACTTCCTCACTTACGAAGATGCTAATCTTCAGGGCCTAGAAATCAGGCAGGGAGACACAGCATAGGGACCATCAACTAATGATCCAATAGGGACCAAACAGAGGTAAGGAGCCACTTTAGATGTGGTGTCTTTGGTTTTTGCTTGTTTGTGCTTTCTCTTTTGATTTGTTTTCAAAAAAAAAAAACAAAAAACAAAAAACACCCGAATACCTCAAAAGAGGAGTTTCTCCAGACTAGTTGTGAATATCCCATCACAGCAGGAAGTGATGGGTTGAAGCTTAAGAGCTGCTATGAAGGAATGAGGAACAGGTGGCAGAGAATGAGTTTACTAGAAGCTGAGTGTGAAGAACGAGTTAAGAGAAAATAGACTTGATTTGGGTAATAAGTAGCAAACTCTAGTTTCAAAGTTATGAGATAAATAAAGAAGCCTCCATAAAGGACATCAGGTTTGCAGAGCAGGTTACTGGTGAGAGCTGGGCCACAATGGAGCATTGTCTAGATTAACAAGAAGGACAAAGACACTGCTTTACTCAACCACAGGGGGAGAAAAGAAACTAAGGAAAACAGAAGTGTGGAGATGAAGAAATGAGAAACTTCAAATTCCAATCAGCCTACTGCTGTGCTTGGGCAACTGAGCCAGGGAGCACAGCCCTGATGGAGAGAGATGAAATACCATCAGCATGCGATAAGATGGGGAGGATTGGAAGACCATACGGACTTAAGTCAATATCAGGAACGTAGTAGTAATGGTTATTGCGTTTCTGACAGCAAGGGAGAGACATTTTGAAGTTCCCAGCAGGCTACATGATTCCTTTATGTCTATTTTTTGTATAAATAGAAAAATGTACAAAACCTCAAACAGTGAATTGATCAGATAAGAAGCAACTCAACTTACAATTATGTATTAAATACTTGCAAATATGGCAGTGGATTTCTACTCTTTCAACTAAGCATCCTCATACTGTATTCTCTGAGTAATATTAATGATCTGAGACCAGAAACAAAAATTATTCTAGTATCTATTCTTTGAAAGGTATATTCACTGGGCAGAAAAGGACCAACTGAACCCTGGACAGAAGTTCGTCTTTATTTTTAAGATAAATGCTGAGAACTGATTGGTCATGTCCCTGTAAACTGAGTTTTGAAAAGAACATCCTCCAGATCAGTCACTCCTTTCTCCAGGCAAGCTCACAGGGACTTATCTGACTATGAAATTAGAAACTTGAAAACCATAGCACTCTCACCCACCATGGAAAGCCTGAAAATGTCTTCTCAAACAGACATCCTTAGGAGGAAATAATAGAGCTGGCCAAACTAAGGTCTTCTTTAACTCATCTTGACTTCTTTAAAATAAATGTGGAGAACAACTGTCAAAACGTGTGTTTGTTTGTGATGTATCTCACACTGTGTGATAATAGAGATGAGACCATCAGACCACGAGACCTGGTCCTACTTTCTGGTATTTATATAATGATTCCACGAGCACAGAATATTAGAATTAGTTAACAGTTAAGGTTAAGTCTTTAAGTCTTGTAAATGTGTTTCATTTCCTGGAAGACTTAGAACGAACAGATGACTTAACACAATTGTCTTCATAAACAATACATAGAAGTCACACCTTGAGTTTGTATTTCTGAATAGTTAAGCGGAAGCCCACCGTGCACTACAGTAAATGGAACACAGTGCCCCACACCTCATGGTTAGGAAAACAGTAAAATCCAAATTATAAGAATGAAGAATTAGGGACAGGGAGTAAAGCCCAGCGTTAGAGCATCTGCCAAGCATCTGGGAGGATCTGGGTCCAATTCCTTGTTCTACATGAATAATGTATACATTATATACATGAATGAATGAACCAAAAAAAAAAAAAACAAGCACTTACGTCTACAAATATAAATGATTAAAACAAATGATTAAAAACTTGCCTTAGAACACGACCCCCTTTAGCTGAATCTCACTAAACCACATTATTTCGTTCAAGAAATAACTCAGACAAATGTTTTATCCGCAGTTACCCTTGTGCTGGAAGAGTGAATGAGCACACAAGGAGAAAGGCTGTGTCCCTCGGACAAAATAACTGCCAGCTTCTTTTTACTGGTAACTGTTCCTAAATAGAAGTGCCCTTTTTCATAAATGAAGAAAACAGATATATTTTTGAAGGAAATACCTGTTCTCCAGTAGTACAGAGTGGACAATACGCTACCATCTATTCTAGCAAAGACAATATTGGCAGATATTTGAATTATGAGACACAGCCTTCTTCTTTCTAAATATTCCCAATGCCCAAGATGGCTTATTTTTGAAAGCTATTGTTTATACAGCCTAAATTACTATGACCGATAAAGCTAAGCTCCACCAATATAATGTAGGTCCTCAATAAAAAATCATTGATATAAAAATGATAAAAGTCATGAGAACTGCAAGACCCCAACTGATAATCAAATGTCTAATTACATCTTCATTCTTCTGCTAAAACCTGGGTGTACAAGGGACCACATGCACTTCAAGGAATGGCCTCTTGGGCTAAGAGTAATGCCACGATTTAAACAGATTTCAGATGAGCAGAAAGTATTGTTTGTCTTCAATGGATTTGGCAAAATAATTAACCATTGGAAATAAAAGTTCTGCTCAGTTTTCCAAATTATCTTGCCTATAAATAATCAGATTAAATTTCATTTCCCTAGAATACAATTATAAACCATATGTGATGATGGTGTTTACTGATAGGGTGAGAATGATGTGCCCACCTAATTATGTTATACAATAATAGAGTTTTAGGATGACTCACTTTCTAGCTAAAACTTTCAGCTTTCATGGTAGTCAAAGAGGAAATTGGCGATTGTCCCCAAGGAGAAAATGTGAGAAGTTCAGAGGGAGATGTTTGTGGCTGCCACTTCAACTCTTGGAGACGAAGCTGGTTTCCATCAAAGTTCTTTTTATTCTTCAAGTGCCTGCTGCGAACGTTTTAGGGATTTGAAATTTTCTCTCTCTCTCTCTCTCTCTGCATGTGTGTGTAAGAAAGACTTAGAAATCTTGAATTGATTTTCTTTTAATATGTGAGACTTATTCACTGAAGTAATCTGTAATTCCCCTTCAGAAGACAGGTTTCAACAGAGGTCTCAGAAACACTATAAAGGCAATTATAGTGCGTATTTGATCAAAATGGAGTGCAGCCACCTCACGAGCCATTTAGTCCTTAGTCCTGGGCCCTGAAGGGGAAAGAGACTACAGAGATGGCATGGGGATGGTTTTAGAGACAAGGGTGGCTCTGGAGCAGACAGTGTAGGTTTGGATAGGGTCTTCCATTAATCTGGCTGTTCTACTAAGTTTCCTTTACTCAAAAACTGACAATAAAAAAATGAGTACTGGCTAATATAATAAATGTGGGTTGTTTCATGGCAGTATAAGAAATCAAATGCTGCCAAGTATCATTTTGACGCATAAAGCTCCTTTTAAAAAGTATTTCAGGGGCTGGAGAGATGGCTGCTCTTCCAGAGGACCTGGGTTCAATTGCCAGTACCCACATGGCAGCTCACAAATGCCTACAACTCCAGTTGCAGAGTATCTGACCCCTTCACACCAACATCCATGCAGGGGAAACACCAATGCACATGAAATAAGAGTAAATTATTTTTAAAAAGTATTTCAATTATCCAAACCAACAAATAAGACAAATTTAATTGGCTTTGTTTATATACAAAGGTAAAACAACCATATAAACTTTCCAAAAAGTTTAAAATCCAACCAATACTTCTAGGTGATGAAAACATTGTAGCCAGCATGTAACTGAATGTTGCTAAGTGAATGAGGTCAATAACTTGACTTCAAATTTTAGTGACAATAAAAGTCCAATGTCCTTTTAATTCCCTGCTGACCATTGTAGTGGGCCTGGGCATCACATAGAAGAAAGATTAAATACAAATGGAGGTTTCTGGTTCACAAAACATAGGCAGAGGCCCCTAAATGCACATTTTAAACAAATGTTCAAGTGATGCTGAGCTGCTGTGATACATCATTAAATTTATTTAACAAGTATACACACACTCAAAATTCAGAATAAATGGAATGTATGTCCCTAGTAGAAGCACCTACTCAAGTGGTTTTATTGCTATCAGCCATTTCAGTTGGAAATACTGTGCTTTTGCAAAAAAGCGTGCACTTTTTCTCCAAACGCAGGAGCCAGAAATATTTATACAAATATAAAGCAGAACAAATTTATCCTACAATTTCACACCAAGTGTATATTTTGCCTTTTTTGTTTAAAAGTTAAAAATTGCACATAATAGTGTTAACAAGATGATTTAATTCAATATCACCTTTACCCATAAACTCAATTCTAAAGAAACACTGTTCGTTACTTAAGTTCTGTTCACGAAAACCATGAAGGCTATTTCATGCAATCAGCCTGGTAGTGGATACAACTGCTTTCTTTCCTAATGTAATTTGGGAATCTAATAATTTATAATGGGATGATGATGTTGTTTTACTCACAAAGATGATAATCAAAACCAGATTGCAAATAACGAAATTATGAACTAGGATAAAACAAGAACCAGAAGGCTTACCCACCCCAAAGGAGCTCATCTTTGAGATAACAGAATGACTCATTAACAATGACACACAGTCCACTTTGAGCACGGTATGCTTTCAGGTGAACAGCCATTTGTGAAAGCGAACCTGCACCCTTCTCTGGGAACACATTTAGAAGTCTTTCAACTTGGATTTATCATTTATTTGCATGGAAAATAGCCACAAACAAACAAACAAACAGGACCCCTCTGCCTTAATGATTCTTCTACAAGTTTTAGAAAGAAAAAAACAACAGTTATCTTAAATTGCTTTTTAAAAGACAACTTCTCAGCCACCTTCGCCTCACTATTTTCCATGAGAAAAAGGAGAAGTCCTAAAAACAGACAGACTCAGAGTCTGCAAAGCTCTGAATATTCACAGAAGGTAACTTTCTACTGGGGGGGGGGGAAGGGGGGAAGGTTGCTTTCCTCCAGTCTCCGCAGACAGACACAGAGTCTGCACAGCTCCAAGCCTGTATGGAAGGTGTGCTTTCTTCCCCTCTCCCTCCTCTCTCTCTCTAGAACACTCAAGACTGCACTGCTGAAATCTCAGCAGATTCTCTATCACAGAGGGCTTTGGCAGCTAAACCAAGTCACTGAGAGGAAAGCACCAGATGCCAGTCTGCAAGTTCTACTAACTAGTATTACTGGAGACATTCATATCCTTCGGATTCAACAGAATAACCAGGTAATGTTGTTACATTGGCATTTAACAGAAACCTCCTTATACTCTGAAATATATATTCCCAAGTTTGTTCTTGAAATTAAAAGTCTTATATAGCAATCAATAAAACCAGAAGCATATGTTTGGAATGGCATTAAATTAATTACGTCTCAGTGGTGTGACAAAGTTCTTCAGTTAACATATGTTAAGCATGGAGAAATGATGATGTTTGGACTCTAGAATGAGAATTAGATATAAACGAAAGGAATGGAAGTTCCCAACGTCAAGAAAGTTGTTACATGATTTGCCTACTCTACACAGTGTGCATTCCTAAGGTAGAATGATCAGAACTATCCAGGGATGAGTAAATTAAAGGAACTAACTATTGCACAGAGGGGTGAACTCAGCGGTGACCTCAGTCCCTCTAAGGTGTTGAATGAGCGGCTGAGAACTGAGCTCATACTTCTGGTGGTATTCTTAACTGTATTGTTTTCGGCAATTAAAGGATCCCATTGACATTTGAAGGGAGTATCTGCTATCTCCATTCATCATGTTCAATCTTCCGTGAGAGTTATGGGGGGTGGAGGGGCTAAAACTGTACATTTGCATAGGAGGAATCCCATTTTATTTATTTCATGGAAATTTGAGAAGTTTTAAATTTCATCTTAAATTTCAAGTTAGGTATGAGACAGTCAAGTCAACTGCTACGATTCCTTAAGCTGTCTGTTGTGTGATAACCTAGGAGATCAGACAAGGATCAGTTAATGCTATTTTATACTAGCTACCATTAAATATGCTGGGAATGATGTTCTGGTTGCTTTGTGTCAAGCAATGATCACAGACACAAAAGCTGTTGCCTACATCATCATTATTACTATTTTAGGATTCACGCTGAATGGTATACAAACTTCAAATATAATGAACAAGTTGAAAATAACAAATGCATGGGCTAAAACTATTCTAAATCATGAGTCTCTGTGAGGCTAATATTTTATTGCATGGCTGAACACAGGCAGAAATGTTTCCTGATGCACAGGAAATTTTTTTTTGATTATCTTCTACCATTTACAAGTTAATATATGAATAAACTTCCCAGCAGTGATTTTATACCAATTCTTTGAACTTTTCCATTTCTAATTCTAACTCATAAATAATCACTTCTCTATTGAATTCATCAGTGATCCTAACGAACGAAACCAGGAATATGGGCAGAGAAGGAAAGACAGCTGTAAGCAGACACAAAGTCTACTTGGCATGCAAAAGAAGATGCAGGGGAAATAAACAGAGCATCCCTAGAGCACCTGTCATAAGGCTTTTCTACATAAACACAGTAGGGCTAACACTAAGATGGCAGTGTTGTGAAATACAACCTTCAACCAAAACAAGCACAAGGCTCCCATGACATCTCACAACGCACTTCAGATCATTTTATGTTGCTAGAGATGGAATACTTGTGTAGATAAACTATTCATGGATTCAGTTGTCTATTCATTCCTCTTAATTGCCACGGAAAAGATAAGAACACTCAAGCTTTAAGCAACACTATACTTCTAAAATTTATGTATGAAGATAACAACCAAACCAATGACCTGTGACTAAATGTAATCACCCTCCCTCTCTCTCTTTCTCTCTGTCTCTCTCTACTACAGGACCATGGACATGCCTGGCTTCAACAACACTTCAGCCAATACAACCTCCTCCCCTGGGACCAGCACCCTGTGCAACAGAGACTACAAGATCACCCAGGTTCTCTTCCCATTACTCTACACCATCCTGTTTTTTGCTGGGCTCATAACAAACAGCTTGGCAATGAGGATTTTCTTTCAGATCCGCAGTAAATCCAACTTCATCATTTTTCTTAAGAACACGGTCATCTCTGATCTTCTTATGATTCTCACTTTTCCATTCAAAATTCTTAGTGATGCCAAACTGGGGGCCGGGCCTCTGAGAACCTTGGTGTGCCAAGTTACCTCGGTCACATTTTATTTTACAATGTATATCAGTATATCATTCCTTGGATTGATAACCATTGACCGCTACCTGAAGACCACCAGGCCATTTAAAACTTCCAGCCCCAGCAATCTCTTGGGTGCAAAGATTCTTTCTGTTGTCATCTGGGCCTTCATGTTCTTACTGTCACTGCCTAACATGATTCTCACCAACAGGAGGCCAAAAGATAAGGACATAACGAAATGTTCTTTCTTAAAGTCAGAGTTTGGTCTGGTCTGGCATGAAATAGTCAATTACATCTGCCAAGTCATTTTCTGGATTAACTTTTTAATTGTCATTGTCTGTTACAGCCTCATTACAAAAGAACTCTATAGGTCCTATGTCAGAACAAGGGGTTCAGCCAAAGTTCCCAAGAAAAAGGTGAACGTCAAAGTTTTCATCATCATCGCTGTGTTCTTTATTTGTTTTGTTCCCTTCCATTTTGCACGGATCCCCTACACCCTGAGCCAAACCCGGGCTGTCTTTGACTGCAGTGCTGAGAACACTCTGTTCTATGTGAAGGAGAGCACCCTATGGCTGACGTCCTTGAACGCCTGCCTTGATCCATTCATCTATTTTTTTCTCTGCAAGTCTTTCAGAAATTCCTTGACAAGCATGCTGAGGTGCTCAAACTCTGCATCAACATCTGGGGCAAACAAGAAGAAAGGACAGGAAGGTGGAGACCCAAGCGAGGAGACGCCAATGTAGAACGTTACCCAAGGAGCTGCTTCCGTCTTTAGTGTTCAGACTCCTCCAAGAAAAATCACTGCACAAATATATTAACACTCACTAAAAAGAAACTGAGTTAATGACTCTTTAAATAAGCAATAAACTAAGGAAATAATTTTTAACTACTTTCCCTGTACATATATGGGAAAAATCCTAGTCTGCAGGCATATATTAAAATGAACTGCATCCCGTTACTATAAACCAAACCCACCAAAAATTAATGATTTAATTTCTTAATCTGGTTTCTACAAAATTAGTAACAATGAAATGTAATATCTATTGTCATTTAAAAATACATTACCAATCAAAATATTATTTTTGTAATAAGTGAGAAATTATGTTTGATGTGATACATCAAGCACAGTAATGACCAACTTCCCATTCATAACAAGGACAACAACAAAATCAGAGACTTAAATCAAATGAAATGACGTTGGATAAGGCCTGAATTTTTTATATATATGTATATATATATATATGTGTACTAAGATGATAGAGGTTTAAAAGATGTATCTTACTATAAAGAACATAATGAATAAAATCATTAACTTAAGGAGAGTAAACTTTCATAACACTCTAATATTTAAAAAATGACTACTCCCTTAACACTAGAGAAAGCCATTTTACTAAGGGTCTGAGTTTCCTGGGTATAGTGCCTTTATTGGTACTTATCTGCTAATTAGCTTTGGAAATGCCTGATGCTTGAATGAAAAGAACACTTCTTAGTAAGAAAACACAACTATAATTACCAAATCGCACGTCACATCTACCAATAAGAAAGTGATTGAACTACTTGAGATTACCTGTTTATAATCATGTGTATAATATTAAAATGCATTTATTCTGTATCATTTTGTCAGAAATTCTTTGTTCAAAACTATTAGATACAATGGTTCAATCTTCTTCTCCTCTATTAAACAGTAAATGTATTTAAGAGCTGTGGCCAGTACAGCTTTATTATATAATTACATGGCAGTTTCTCCAGGAAAGTCATGTCATGTTTATAAGTCATGTGACTATAAAAGAGCAAAGCACATAGTCAGAATTCATGTTTCATAGGTGGTATTTTTATTTTATTTTCATTAGTTAACAACACAGAACTGATGTGTATTTATTGGGTATGGTGTGATACTTCATTTTATGCATATAAGCAATAAGACCAAATTGAGGTCATATTTGATAGCTTTAATATAAACAAAATCTCCAATGTGTGGAAGTTCAAATCATTAGTTTCAATTATTAATGCTCCTAAGGGGGTATTTTCCAACAAAAGATGGCCTAAATACTAGTATCTAAGTATCATGTACAAGAAATGAAAAGGGCAGATTATAGAACACACAAGATGGTTGAACATCAATAATGTTTACATTACTGACAAGTAATTGATTTCCATTTGGGGACAAAGCTAAGGATACGCACCTCTTAAGGTGGCATCTATTCCAAAGTGGCTGCACTTGCTATGCTGCACTGCTACAGTGAGGACAAGATGTGGGAGATGCATGGAGACTATCAAACATGGGAATGTGCAGGCTAGGGACACAGATCAAAGAGACAGCTCTGGCCTAACAATGCATGGAACCCAGGTTCCATCTCCAACACAGCAATATGAAAAGGAGTATATTCTGTGATCCAGAGTGCTGAACACACAGCTAGTGTCAGTTCTGCCATGGTACTTCTCTCTAAAACTAGACACACATTTTTTTTTTTTTTTGTAAGAACTGACAAGAGTGTAGGCCACTCTTGCCTACAAGAATCTAGCGATCAACTATCCCCACCAAACTTTACTCTGCATGTGAGATGAACAACAGGCAGCAACATCCCTCAAACTGCTCAGGTATAGAATGAGAAGTGTACAAAAGTGCTCTGTCAAGTTCCCACGAATTCAGTGTGAACATGGTGAGAGACTACTGGGGGGACAGACTAGCTGGACCGACTCCCCTCCTTGTGAGGCTCTACCCATTTATGTGATAGTTTTCTACAAGAGAGACAATGTCATGCTGATAGGCTTATGGCACCTTAACAAAAGAAGTGCAAGGTGTTTGGAATTACCTGTGTGTGATAGTTATGCATACACAGCATGAAATCAGCCGGGCAGTGGTGGTGCACACCTTTACTCCCAGCACTCACGAGGCAGAGGCAGGAGGATCTTTCTGAGTTCAAGGCCAGCCTGGTCTACAGAGTGAGTTCCAGGATAGCCAGGGCTACACAGAAAGACCCTGTCTCAAAACTCCCCAAAGCCGACAGCCTAAAAAGAAAGTTAGTGCTATTAAATGCATACTACACAGAGAGAACATGCCACCATCTCCAACTGTAAATACTTTGACATTTATAAAAAGCAACACAGCTCACATTATTTTTAAGGAAAACCAAATTTGGTATATGTGAAGAGATGAAGACATGAGGCCATAAAACGTAGTCCTGTTCCTCAGCTCAGTGGCTTCCCAGGACTGAGGATCCTAGTAGTTAGCAGTTTTTCCCAGAGATTTCTCACAGAAAACATCTGAAGCAGACCTTGCTGAACCACAGCCCCTGTTTACAGTTCCCAGTTCAACACTTGTTTATAAAAATCCTATGCTCTTTAAAAGCTTTCTATATTTTAAGAAACAATTCTGTGTTGTGTGGGATTTATAGGGAATGAAAACTCCAAGGTTAATCAATAAACCAAACAGTTCAATTAAAAGTCAGGGTAGCGATCTGAACAGAGAATTCTCTACGAGGAATCGCGAATGGCTGAGATGCACTGGAAGAAACGTTCAGCATCCTTAGCCATCAGGGAAATGCAAATCAGAATGACTATGAGATTCCACTTTAATTCCTATCAAAATGGCTTAGGTCAAAAATTCAAGAAATAGCTCATGCTGGTGAGGATGTGGAGCTAGAGAGCAATGGAACATTTTCCCATTGCCGGTGGGAGTGCAAACTTGTTCAGTTACTTTAGAAAGTGGTTTCTCAGAAAATTAGGAATTGATCTACCTTAAGACCCAGCCATACTACTCCTGGGCATATACCCAAAGTAGACTCCACCATCCCACAAGAACACTTGCTCAACTATGTTCTTAGCAGCTCTATGAGTAATAGCCAGGAAACTGGAAACAATCTAGAATTCAACTGAAGAATGGGGGGAAAAAAGCACTACATTTACATAATAGAGTATTATTCAGCTATTAAAAACAATGACATCATGAAATTTGCAGGCAAATGAATAGAACTAGAAAAGACCATCCTGAGTGAAGTAACCCAGACCCAGAAAGACAAATATGGTATGTACTCACTAATAAGTGGATATTAGCAATAAAGTACAGGATAACTGAGCTACTGTCAACAGACACAGAGAAACTAAATAACAAGGAGGGCTCAAAAGGGGACTCAGGGATCTCAGAGAAGAGGAAATAGAATAGACATCATGGATGGATGAGGGAACTGGATGGGGTGGAGGTAAGGGAACAGGAAGGATCAGGCCGGGGGAGGATGGAGAGACAACTGGAATGGGGGGTGGAGCATGTTTGGGACAAGTTAGAAACCTAGGGCAATGGAAATTCCCAAGAATCTATGAGGGTGACTCTAGCTAAGACTCCTAGCAATGGGGCATATAGAGCCTGAACTGGCCATCTCCTGTAACCAGGCAAGACTTCCAATGAAGAAATGAGAGCACCAACCCAGACACAAAACATTCAACCTACAATCTGTCCCATCTACAAGATATGCAGGGGTAAAGACGTAACAGAAACTGAGGGAGTAGTCAAACAATGACTGGTCCAACTTGAGACCCATGTCATGAGATGGAGCCTACCCCTGACACTGCTAATGATATTCTGCTATATTTGCAGATAGGAGCCTAGCATAATCATTGTCAGAGGAGCTTCACCGAGCAACAGATGCAGAGATTCACAGCCAAATATTAGGCAGAGTTTGCAGAATCCTGCAGAAGAGAAGGTGAAGGACTGTAAGAGCCAGAAGGATCACAGATACTACAAGAAAACCTACAAAATCAATTAACTTGGGCCCATAGGGTCGCACAAAGAATGACCTGGCAAACAAGGAGCCTGCATGAGTCTAATGTAGACCCTCTGTACATATGTTACAGTTAGTTATATAGCTTGGTCGTCAAGTGTGACTCCTGACAGCAGGAGGAGGGGCTATCTCTGACTCTATCACCTCCCTTGGGACCTTTTCTTCCCACTGGCCTCATCTAGCATCAATAGGAGAAGATGCACATAGTCTTACTTCAACTTGATAAACCAGGGCTGGTTGATATCCATGGAGGGCTCCCCTTTTCTGAAGGGAAAGGGAGAAGTGGATTGGGAGAGGGAGTGACTGGGAGGAGATGAGAAAGGTAAAACCAGGGTTGGGATGTAAAGTAAATAAACAATTTAAATATAAAATAAATATATTTTATATATTTATATAATATTTATATAAATTTATATAAGTATATATTTATATAATATTTATATAAATAATTTATATTATAAAATGAATATATTAAAAAATATATAATTTCTCCAACTTTGGGGGAAAAAATGCAATGTCTACTGTGAGGCTTCCCAACTACACGGCCACACTGTGCAGACTGACTGTCTAAGACTTCCAGGTCACGGCCACACTGTGCAGACTGACTGTCTAAGACTTCCAGGTCACAACAGCAGAGCTGAGCTGTGGAAAGGAAGACCATTTACCCGGAATCACTTAAACCAGAGCCCTTTAAAAAAATAAAATAAAAACTTACCAACCCTTGAACTACTACTTTTACAACATAAATAAAACATCAGAACCAGACCCCTCTCACCACACCTGCAGCTATTTCATAGTTTGTGAGCCACGGCCATGGTGGGATTAGGGTCACCAGTGAGAACTGAAGATATGGATGCACAACTGTAGTCACAAGCACCAAGAGATGGATGGATTTAGCAAAATGGGAAGAAGATTAAAAGGCAATTTCCAGAAGGAAAGTAAGTGGACAATATGAAAATAAAAGGAAATATATCCTTATATTATAAATCTATATATACTTATATGGCATATATAAGTATATATAGTATACTTATACTTTACTAATAATTTTCAAATTGACTTAAAATATTTTAGTAAGAATTAGAGAACTCTATCTTCAATGGGATTATACATTGATGCACTCCTTATAGAAACCTTTTTGAAAATATATAACATTCTGACACATAACTCTTGATCCAGCCATTCTTACAAATATGTTAAAATAAACATACAAGAATACCTGAATACGTATGTTCAGCAGTAACAGCTCAAAAAGTCAAACAAATTAAATGTCCATCAAAAGCAGCTTAACTAAAATATGGAAAAGTTGTGTTTATTATTATGATCAGTGTCTATGTACTAACATAGACTAAAACAAAAATCCAATTTATGCTTATTTAAATAAGCATAAATACTTACACACTAGTATAAATATAGATGACTTCTTGCTGTCTACACACTGGTATTTAGAGTTTTCAAATAGTTAGTTGGTGTGTGTGTGTGTGCGTGTGTGTGTGTTCATGTGAGTGTGGGCCTGTGTACACCATAGCACACATATAGGTATCAAAGGACAATCTCGGGTGTCAGACATCATTTGCCATTTTGTTTGAGACAGAGTCTCCTTTTCACTGCTGCATATACTAGACTTACTAGCCTGCATGCTTCTAGGGAATTCTGTTTTCACATCTCCAATCTCGCTACAGAAATGACAGAATTACATGTACAGAGTACTGTGTCTATCTTTATATGGGTTCTGGAGATTTAATTTTATTTTGCCATGCCTGTGTAGCAAGTGTTTTACCTACTGAGGCATCTCCTATGTGTTTAATTTTGTAAAATGTATGCTTTCTTTTATGACAAAATCCTTGTGAGAAAATATTAAGCATTTCATGTATTATAAACTTATTGCCTGCTTCTACTTAACTGAAGAGATAGTTCTAATACTGATTTTCACTTCCCAATAGTTCAGGACTTCTGCTTGTAAACTGCATAGTATGTGTAACTCATTATCACTTTTGATTATGCTAATTGGAAAGTTTAAAATTTTTCACATGATCTAAGGAAAGTACCTCAGTATATTTCAGAGTAAATGAGAGGTCTCTCCTAGGAATATACGAGTTCCCACTTCAACTTACACCCTTAATGAAAATGAAAGCAAACACTTCAACTTTTCCAGTATTATTACATGATACATATTAACTACATCAGCAGAAGTCCTTTTGCTCTTAACCTTGATCCAGCTCAGGAATCCTGGAAGACGAGAAAATGAAGTAGGAGCAGACAACTTCCAATAGAGACAAATTTGCCCCATCGGACCATACTGCTTGGACAATTTACACTTCTAACCTTAAACGGGACTTTGTAGCAGACAGAACCACAAGTCTGTTCAACTTCTCTTTCCTGTATCAACCACTGACTCTTGGCATAAGGACTCCAGAATGAGGTAAACCATTCCAGATTCATCCTGCTGCTGTCTCAGGGGTGGGGTGGAGATGAGACAAGGCAGGATCTAAGCACAAACTCTAGAGCCAGTGGTGGGTTTGTGGTGGTCTCTATCAACACTATTTTGGGAAGGTGCTTAATTTCTGCATTTTGATTTTCATCTCTCAAATAAGGCTGGACTATGTTGTTATTGTAAGGACCATGATAACAGAGTTACCTATAATACCATAGCTATTTTGTTTTTATTATTTTTGACTTTATATCCTCAGTGCATACTAAATTCCAATCTTTCATTTATTACCTCTCGGCAGGCTCCTAAATTCTGAGACTGTTCACTGCATATTTTTTTAGTTCTTCCCTCCTGGCCTTCATGAACTAATGAGCCTATAGTATTCCAATTTTCTTTTTTTAGTTGACTTGGCAAGCTTGCATGACACCTCCCATGACAGGCATCATTATAAGCATGTGCTGGATGTTCTTTCATCCTAATTTTATAAAAAAGGATACTGTTGTGAATTTCATCATAAAGAGAAAGCAAATATTTCACAGAAAAAAACAACAACAACAGGTGGACAAACACTTGCAACAGGTGGACCTAAGCCTTACAGCGTTGAGATGGTAATTCCACACAGCCCTAGGGAGCAGTGTGCAGACAGGCCTTTCCAAAGGGAATATGTTTTCCAACAACTATCAGCATTAATGGGAGAAGCTAATGTACTTACCAAGAAAAGCACTTTGAAGCTCTCGTTGAAAAAGTATGTAATATGTTAGGACCAGGAAGATGGTTCAGATAGAAAGACCAACCATGACCAGGCAGAGTTCAATCCATAGGACCCACATGTTAGAAAGATAAAACTAACTCACTGAAGGAACACACACACACACACACACACACACACACACACTATGTATTTCACAACCAAAAGAATGTACCTTTGTGACCCTAGAAATGACCATTGCTAATCAGTTCCTCTTTTCAAAGTTTCCCACATTTGGCATTTTGAAACTTGACCAAAATGTGATTTCTACTTCTCATATTATGAAATTACCCTGTACAGAATTTTCCTTGTTCAAAGTAAAACTTTCCAGGTCTTCATTGTTCTATTGGATTGGGGGCTATTGAGAAATTTAAAATTGGCTGTGGAAGCTAAAAATAAAGCTAAGCTTTAAAACTGATTTTGAGAGGTTTTTATCCTCTTATGAAGCAAAAAGATACACATTTAAGTTAAGGGGCACTACTACATCAGGGAAAACCTAACATATTGTAGCTGAAGAGAAAAATTTTTAAATGGGCCACCCATTCCCTAGAGCTAACCAAAGTTCCCAGGAAACACAGTACATTTCGGTTTCCAATATTCAAGTGTGCAATCAAGGTACTCCAAATCCTCAACTAAGTGATATAGGATTTTCTAGTCAGCCCAACCCTGAAGATGTCCATTTCTAAGTAAGCTCGTGGCAAGAAACATGAAGTGAAACTTGTCACACATCCTCCATAAGAGCATCTAATTTCCTCTTTTCTTTTATCTGTCTGCAGGGAAGCACACTGCCACACATGCGAACTTTCTGCACACTCCCTGAGATGTAAAAGGAAACACTGTCCCGATCGTAGTCCAGCACTGATTCAAAAATTCTTGAAGTCTCAAGAATGTAGGTGGTTTCCCAAAAGGGCTTCCTAAAAGTGTCAAACTGTATCTTCACTCAAATTGGCAATTCTGGAAACCAAAGCAACGAGAGGCTGGCATTTTTGGTTTTCTTTGATATGCCCAGTGTTAGGCCATCAATACCCCTCCCCCACGCTCCTATGAAGATGATTTCAAACTTTCTACATAAAGGAATGAGATGTACCAAATAATGCATAGGTCCAGGGACAGTAGTAGCTACCACTTCTTAGGAAATATGTCACATAATCTGCCAGAGATCTGGAGATCAAAACACTAACAGCAATGTCTGCAGAAACAAAATAAAACAAACAAACAAACAACAACAAACCCTATCCTTCAACATACAAACCCCTTGCAAGGCCAGGCTATAAGGGTACAGAAGATGATCTGATTTCAAATCAAGTCTTATCCTCCTACTTGGTTGTGATTTCATACTATTTTTCTCATCATTTTAACTCCTATTATTACATAGGAGATATTCAATAAGGTCACTGCACATGAATAATAAAAACTAAACACTGCGGCTGGAGAAATAATTCAGCAGTTAAAAGCATGTTCCTGGCACCTATTCCAGTAGCTCACAATCACCTTGGACCCCAGCTCCAGGAAATCCAACACCTCTGGCCTCTGTGTGCACCCGAATGCATATGCATATAATTTAATATAATAAAATATCCTACATGTTAAGAATACGGCCGAGTGGTGGTGTGCCTGCAGAGCCAGTGAAAGCACTGAATTCAATACTCAGCACACACAACCAATAACTACTACTTTGAGCATTTTGGGCAAATGCTCAAAGATAAAGAGGTTCTAGAAAATGTGGGTATTACAGAAGCCCGCAAAGGGGAATTGAGGAAGGAAAGCCAGTATAAGTAAGCAGGGCCTTTCCTGCACAAGCTGTTCGTGGGTTGAGCTAATGATTGCCACAACTCAGACAGATAAGCGTCTTCCCAAACAAAGGTCAGTTTAATTTTTCTTAAGAATTTGCTTACTATAAAAGGTAGAATGTGGTAAAATTTTTAAAAGATCTAAGTATTCTGTAATTACAGGCTATAAGCATAAGGAACTATATAACGTATGACAAACTGCTCTGCATTCTTACATCGTAAACTGGGTTCTGTTACTGCCATGTAAGGACTAGTGCCTGCTGTTTGGATTTCACAAGGGTATACGTTAATGGGACTTTAAAAAAACAAACTAAATAGAAAACAAACAACAACAACAACAAATTAAGCTGTGTGCTCACAAATTCTAGCCAAAGAATCGAATCTGCCAAATGAGTTAAATAATAAATTTGTTTTTACAAAAAGTAGTTATTTGCCAACTCATGAAGATTCTTTGTTTACCTTCCTTTGTGTGCATGTTTATGTGTAATAGCTGATGCTCGGGACAGTCAACACCACTGGGATGCAGGGCTTCAACAAGTCTGAGCGGTGCCCCAGGGACACTCGGATGACACAGCTGCTGTTCCCAGTGCTCTATACTGTGGTCTTCTTGACAGGCATCCTGCTGAACACCGTGGCCCTCTGGGTGTTCATCCACATCCCCAGCAATTCCACCTTTATCATCTACCTCAAAAACACTCTGGTGGCAGACTTGATAATGACACTAATGCTTCCTTTCAAAATCCTCTCTGACTCACACCTTGCACCCTGGCAGCTCAGAAGTTTTGTGTGTACTTTCTCCTCTGTGGTCTTCTATGAGACGATGTATGTAGGCATCATGATGCTGGGCCTCATCGCTTTTGACAGATTCCTCAAGATCATCATACCGTTTAGAAAAACTTTTGTGAAAAAGACTGCTTTCGCAAAAACAGTCTCGATTTTCATCTGGTCCCTGATGTTCTTCATCTCCCTGCCAAACATGATCTTGAACAAGGAGGCAACGCCAGCATCCGTGAAGAAGTGTGCATCCTTAAAGAGTCCCCTTGGGCTGCTGTGGCATCAAGTAGTCAGTCACATATGCCAATTCATTTTCTGGACTGTGTTTATTCTGATGCTTCTGTTTTATGTGGTGATTGCCAAAAAGGTATACAACTCCTATAGGAAGTTTAAAAGTAAGGACAGCAAGCACAAACGACTGGAGATGAAGGTATTTATCGTCATGGCTGTCTTCTTTGTCTGCTTTGCCCCATTTCATTTTGTCAGAGTACCATACACCTACAGTCAAACCACCAATAAGACCAACTGTAGATTAGAAAACCAGCTGTTTATTGCTAAAGAAGCGACTCTCTTTCTGGCAACAACTAACATCTGTATGGACCCCTTAATATATATAATCTTATGTAAGAAGTTCACACAAAAGGTACCATGCATGAGAGGGAGAAGGACAAGGACAATAGCGTCAAGCGAAGAGCACCACAGTAGTCAGACAGACAACATGACCCTAGCCTGACCACTTTGTCCCACAGGTTAATTTCATGCATGGCTTCACGTCTGTTTATGGATGGCACTACAAAAGATCATTTACGTGGAGACTTCATTTAAGCATTACAGCAAAAAAGAGGGGAAGAAACAGTTCCCTACATTTTATTATCCTAGTGTATGGAAAAGATTATGCCCATTTTAGCCACATAGATGTATGTACAAGCAGGATGAATTAACATTGAGAGACCTGCAATAAAGCAAATGGCCACTAGATGTCACCATTTCGAGAGCATTCATGTACTATGCAAAAGGTTAATGGGAAACAGGTTTGCCTGAAAACCCTATTAGTTACCATCCCATGTTCTCTCACAGGGTCGTACAGCCTTCAGAATGCTGACACTTGTGGACATAGACCAACAAACTTGCATTTCCAGAACCTGTGCAGGAAAAGCTAAAGTGGGGGCTGAAAGAGATGCAGGCTAAGGAACCAAAGTGGGTCAAAATAACCCCAGGAGTCTCAAAAGATTTCTCCTTACAAGTGCAAAGGGTCCTACATCTAAACCGAGCACCAGAAGAAAGGTACATGCGACAGGCAAAGCCAGTTCACAGCCATGAGCAATCTGAGAGGGGGGAGGTGGTGTCAGTCAACAAAACCTGGGCAATAGCATCTGCGCCTTGTTGGAAAAGAATTCTTTCCCTCACTGCTTGTCTATATATTGGCTCCTTGTTATATATTGTCTTATATTAGCTGCTTTAATTCTTGACCACATTTCCCAAAGACAGGCTTCTTAAAAAGACAGCTAACTCCTATTATCTTCCAGTTTTCCGCCACACACACACACACAAAAAAAAAAGGACTGCAGATATCCTAGACAGGATGTAATATACTATCCTGAGTGCATATAAGCAATGGAATGGTTGGTCTGTCCTTAGTAATGTCCATGTGGGATGATTTTTCAAAGCTTGATTCATTTTATTTGGGCCCATCTACTTCCCTGGATCTCTTCATGGGTTTAAAAAAATAAAAGTAAGTTATTGGCTGGTGATGATGGCTTTTCTAGAGAACATGAGGACACTTTCTCTAACTGTGCCTGTAATATGAAATCTAGGCTTCTCTCCTTCCATGGCCTCAAAGGCCACAGGGGCAAGAGAACTTCCTTGCCTTTCTGGACTCATTTGCTAACCTTGACCTTTACAGAGTCAGTTTAATATGACAGGATTTTCTCTGCACTCCACTGTACACAAAGCCTTCCATCTGACTCACTTTATAAGTTCCTGTGAACTGGTGAAACCCAAAGCTGGTATCCCTTACTCCAGGTAACCTCACCTACCCAACCGCCCCCTATTCCTCCAGCCCAGTCACTGCCTCATCTGTGTGACATCATTCCTCAACTAGCCATCGCACTGATTTAAATTCAGTAAATATGCACTGTGTAATTAATAAATGTTTGCTAAAACAAATCAAAAGGGGCTTTTATTTTTGACAGGGTGTCACTATTTGTTATGGTTGTTCTGGAACTCACAAAGACCCACCTGCCTCTGCCTCCCAAGTAGAGTGCTGGAATTGATTGCATGCACCAAAATACCTAGCCCAAATGGGTCTTATTTTAATGTACTATAACTAACAGCAGCTAACTCCTACTGATTCATCATTAACAGGGTAGGTTTCCAGGGCAGGTAGTGTAGCTCAGGAGTAGAAACTGTGCCTAGCATGTATAAGATCCTAGATTTGATCCCCAGGACCCAGAAGAAAAAGGAAATATTTTTAAAATGGAAGCTTAAGTTCTTGAACTCTCTATAGTTGCTTTCCTATCCTGTGTGTGCAAGAGCTGAGGAGCAATGCCACCCACCTGGGTTAAGAAAGACCACAAATGAAACAAGAAGACTAAACCACTCACCACTGGAATTTTAAGGCTACTGACACAATGCTTTAGTTATCCAGTAACTGGGTAAGTCAAACCTGTAACTGCAGCAGATTATAAATCCCAAAGCTCTCCTTTAGATTGATTCTAGTCTCTTAAATAAAGCAACGAAATCATTTGTATTACATATATCACTAAACCTATATACCATTACAGAGCACATGACACAGGAAGGCCCTAACACTGTGTTACACATAACTGCATCTGAGCCACAGTTAAATAGTAATCCATACTTGGTAGTATAGCTTATATAGTTTACCTTAGATGGGAATTTCAATTGCCTCTACATACTTATCACTAATAAATACGCTTTTAAGAAAGGTATTTCCAGACAGAACTTTAAGAGTAAATCTGTGTTTCACAAGTTCAAATACTTCATTCCATTATCATACAATAGACAGGATTGGATCGCCTAGTCAAGTGTTGTGGTGCACACCTACGTAATCCCAATACACTAGAGTCTATGTGGGGACACCAATCAATACTAGCTTTTCCAGGTGGCAAGCTTCTCTCAAAGCAACAGCAACAAAAGCAGAGTGTCTGATCTGTACAAAAAAGTTGCCAGGGACCTAGAGAAGGGGTGTGTTAGATTTATCTTAAAGTTACATTCCCTAAGGGAACCTCCAAGCTCTCGAGGTAGACTCACAACTGTAGAATACTTACAGAATGGCATGATATATAACTTGGCCATAAGCAAGTAGCAAAGAATGAAAAGAAGTGCTGAGCCTTCAGATGCTTGGTCTGCCCTGGAACAGAGTGCAGCACCGTGTAATCCTGTCTTTTTCAGCTACCTGCAGGCCTGTGCTTAAATCTGTACTAGACCCTTTCTTAATAAACTCCAAAACTCCTTTTTTAAAAAAAAAAAAAAAATAGCACTGTGAGCTGAACTCACAGCAAAATTGTGGGCTTTTGTCAAAAGCTAAGATATAATTATTTGCACTGGATAATTAGGGTGAGGCCTCCAAACATCTTCTAGGAGGGGAACAGACGGGAGTGTAATTACCACACGGGGAAACACTGTAGAGAAACAAACCACAGGAAGTTACACTACCATGGGCACAGGGGCAGGGCAGAGATGTGATGATGATTCTCAGCTCAGTGACATGAGAGAAATGGCAGTGACAATGTCACTGTACGGAGAGGAGCCCTGCAGGGCAGTTCCCACACAGGAGAGATCACCCAGAACAGAAAAGTCCAGGCCACGCAGTGTCTACTATCTATGAAAGGAACAGGTTTACAAGACACTAGCCCTAGTTACTACAGAACTTACAAAGCATTTGAAGGATCTAGGAACAGACCTGAGCAATCTGAACTTCACACAGAGACCCAATATGCATAATAAAAGTAGAAGATGCATATGCTAGAAAGGTCTCATGCTTTAGAGGTCACCAGAATCAGCCGAGAAGACTCTTCAAACTTAGATTGTTGGATATGCCCCAGCGAGGCTTAGTTTAAGCCTCTAGGAGACACTGGTGCCAAGGGTTTGACCTACACATTTAGGACCATTCCCTAAACATCTGTGAAGGCCCATACTTCCCACTGAAACTGACTGGCAATCCAGCTGTCATGGAACACACATAATCCTACTTTCTAAATATAGGATGCTGAGGCAGGAGGATGAAGTTGAGGCCAGCTTGGTCTATAGAGAGAGTTACAAAGTTCAGGTCACCCTAAGCTACATGAAAATAACTGATTTGCTGCCCAGCCCTCTTGGAAATGAGTTATCTAACATTAGCTTAATCAACCGGAGACAAAGCAACATTGTTAGCAAGAGAGCAGGGCAGCTACAAGGCGGCAGGCAAAGGACTTTACCTGGGAAGATGAGGCCTGTCTTAAGGGGCACCAGCTATTTAATACTAAATGTTGACACTGCAGGCAACTCAGGTTGCTCGCTGGAAGCAACAGCAGTGGTAAAACCAGGAGTACTGAAAACAAGTGTGAATGCATTACGTAATACTCCTTACTAACCAGGCAAGTAGACAAAGCTTTCAACACATTCCATCATTTACCAGTCCCAGGAAGCCTATAAAGCATTCTCATTATTTTTGTTTTAGAGATGAAGTTGAGAAACTGAAAGACTTGGTCACCTGCATGAAGTCACAGAGCTCAGCATGGCTGAGGACCTAAGTTAGATTCTAGCCTTTAAGCCTATCTTAAATGACAACATTCTCAAGATAAAGCACAACTTCAGTTTCCTAATTTATGCCTTGTATGTTTTACAACTTCCATAGCTACTCCCACAATCCCTGCCTCTTCCAAATTAACATCATAATGTGTGGGCTACAGGCAGCCCAGGAAGTATTATTAGCTGATAAGCCCATAAGTTAACGAGGGACTTCCATTCCCACCCTACTCCCATGCCCAAATGCCTGTGGTATGCCAGCACTGTGCTCGCGCGCGCTCGCGCTCTCTCTCTCTCTCTCTCTCTCTCTCTCTCTCTCTCTCTCTCTCTCT
>JADRCH010000838.1:1105149-1231936 GCA_019843965.1 Rhynchomys soricoides | reverse complement strand
TCTCTCTCTCTCTCTCTCTCTCTCTCTCTCTCTCTCTCTCTCTCTCTGTGAATGTGTGTTTGCCCACGTGGGAACACATGAACATGCATGTGGAGGCCTGAGTTTACTACAGAACATCTTCCTTGATCACTCTCCATGTTATATATTAGGGCAGGGTCTTTGCTGAGCCTAGAGCTTATCACTCAAGCCACTCCCACTAACCAACTCGTGTGCTCTGGGATTCCAGACCACCATGTTTACCCAGCTTTTATGGGTTCTGGAGCTACAAATGCCTGCTTTACCAGGAGCCATTCCCCTGCCCTCTCCTCCCCTTTGTAACTATCACTGTCTCCTTGAGGCAGATCCTATGAGTTTGCCTGCAAAAGTGCAGAGAGGACAGATACTGTGCCATTGGTGCATAGCTCCCTGATGGCAAACATGGACAAAGCTCATCCTGACACCCAGACAAGTCGCCTCAAGACCAGAACCTGCACTGCTCTGTGCAAAGAGCAGGAGGGCAAACAGGATTCCAAGGAGGCTGACATCAACCCCACTGGTGAATGGTGAGGAAGTAGCCCCTGGAGAGGAAAGGGGGAGAAGTCTACATGGAAAAGAATTTCATCACCCTTGGAAGAAGATAGGATCAGTTCCAGCACCCTGGTCTGCCCGGTGCTAGCTGGGTGTCCTACCAACTGAGTTCCTGGGGGAAATAAAAACCCCAAATCTCGGATTCATATGCTCACTAGGCCAGTCATCCTGTACGTGCTGGGCTCAAGGCTCATCTCTGAGGCTGCACCCAGGTAAGGAATGCAAACCACAATGAGTGGGAGGCGCTATGTGAGGCATGGTTTATCAAACCACAGAAGTTTGGAGGTTTGAAAGGACTAATTTCAAAGAGAGGAATTAAAGAAGGGCTCAGAGAAGATGAACATTCGAACTAGAATTTGAAGGGAAACAAAGCATTTAGAAGAGAATGCTATGCGGCACATGCGATTACCAAGGACCCCAGGAGGGGATACAAACACACAGGTTGCAATCCCACAGCCTGTCAATGCACAAACTGAGCGGAAGGAAGCTCAGGACCCAGCCTCAGAGCATGTTATAGGCATCTGGACTTCTCTAATGAGCCACCGAGGCTTCCGAGATGCAGAACCACATGGTATGGGCTGTGTTTCTGGGGAAGAAAAAAAAAATGTGCATCTCAAAGACTCTCAATTTAACTGAAAGAGCCAGCAAGACTAGTCCTCCTTCATCTGTGCAGGCCTGAGCAGGAAAGAGACAGATCCCTGACAATTAGGGAAGGGCCACATACAATGATAAAAGATGGCCAAATGATAGCTTTTTCCTCACCCTCCTAAGCTGAAACAAAGTCATGGTAAGCTTTTCCTCCAGCCAACAGGGCCCTACTTGAAGCTGACCAATCCAGGCTGGTCAGATACTCTCAAAGCCAGCCTACTTGAAGCTGACCAATCCAGGCTGGTCAGATACTCTCAAAGTCAGCTTACTTGAAGCTGACCAATCCAGGCTGGTCAGATACTCTCAAAGTCAGCCTGTCACCATTGCTCCCATTTCTTTTTGCTATGTTGACCAACCAAAGTTAGGGGAAGGGATCCATCCTAGGCCACTCCAACCACTTAAAACCCTATCCCTAAGGAAGAATAGAATTTTGGTCCCAAGTAGCCTCTCTGCAAGCTTTGCTGTGCATACATACATACGTATGTACGTACATACTTTGTGTGTGTGTGTGTTTCATTTTTAATAATGTTCGCTATCTATTGCTGTCTGTTGTGTCCAAGCTTTCTTCCTGCCTTTTAATTCAACTTAGTTGTTAGACAAACCAAACCCCACTGAGCCCCCCTAAGTGGTAGCACATGGACTGGAGGCATTTTCAAGGGGCTAAGTGTGAGTTCAGAACCCAAGATTACTTAGGAAATTCTATGTACAGTATGTTTGTGATTAATGTGCAAAACATGTTCTCAAGGTGTTCACCGTAAGTACAGCCATCCATCCTCCTCCAACACAAGAGTCGACTGCTGTAGAGGCCCCTTAGACTGAAGTACTGAGTCATGAAGAAAGGCAAATTGTATATTTGGGGGTCTCAAAGTCAGTTGTCATTGAGGAATCAAGTCAAGAAGCCAAGACAGAAAAGGCAAAATGTGGACAAAGGCTCTGAAGACAGGGCCAGACTAGTCTGGCCAAGGGTTTTTCTAAGAAAGGGAGATTAAGAATCAGATAACCTAAGAGGTCATGTTGGTCAAACTGGAGAAGAAAAAAGATGAATTGGGGTTGGGGTGTGGAGAGTTCAAAGTACTGGAAGCCATTGAAGAAGGAAGTGACAGTCACTGAAATCATAGTCTCTGTCTGAGGAGGTCAAGGTAACAAAAAGGAGATGGTGTGGTGGGGCTCCAGTTTGTGAATGGCAAGTAAGGGTACACAAGTTAACTCTTCTCTGTCCAAAAGGGCAACTCCATTTGAGATGCAGAGTGACTATGGTCCACAAGAAATAACATGCAGAGCACCAACGAAATGGTTGAATTTAGCCTTGCAATTGTCCTGTCTGCCTGTCTGGCATGACTGAACATAAGCTTTCCTCTTTGGCTATCACGCTATTGAGAATGAATCCCAAGAGATAAGAACTTCCCCAGGAGTACACTGATGGGAGGGGAAACAGTTCAAGCCTTGACTACATCAAAAAGAGAAACTTGTCTCCAAGAGAAAGATATTCAAATTGTCAATGACCTTGCAGGATAGATTCATCTTACAGAACAGACCCATCTTGCCGGATAGACTCACCCTGCAGGAGAGACTAGGAATAGAGGCAAGCAGGGGACCACAGCCTGTCAGATTATGTATTATGTATGTAAATGTTTTTCTTGCTTCTATTTAGACCCCACTCTCATGTCAAGAATCCTAGAGAAATCCCGGAGACAGGTTTGAAAAGGGTCAATGGATCTCTCTGTCCTTCTTCCAAATATGGCCATATTAAACAAATCTCCCCTGTTTGCTTTTGATGGTTAGTTTGACTCCTTTATTTAGCTTACTGAGGACAGGCAGCCAACCCTGGTTTGTTGGGGCGCAGGCTATGAACCCTAAATCTAGTAACAACCTCAGGCAACAGAACCAGCCTAGTCACATGATAGTTATGCCACCATTAGAGGCATCCATGTTATTACCTGAGTCCTGACTGCTTTGCCCATTCTCAGAAGTATCTGCAGAAAAAGAGGTTGAGGGAGGGAAGCTAGGGAGGAAAGAGAAAGGGAAGTGTCAGAACATAGACAAAAAAACAGGACAGAAGTTAAAACAGCAAATGAATAATAAAGGAGGATGACAGCAGTAAGAATATGAAAGAGACAGAAAACCCAATTTAAGACTTCAAGTACATATGTAATTCTGCTTTGAAAGAAATATATTTTACTCATCATTCAAACTTCTGCTAATCCAATTTAAAAAAAAAACAACTCTAACTGCTGAACATGATATCATGAGGCACAGGGCTAGCATGCTGTGCCTGTGTTTACAGGGTGTGTTTGTATATGACTTTACTTAGAATTATGTCTCTCAAGCAAATTTGCCTCACATATGTCTGAATATCTTTATACCTTTTTTTTAATGTTGAAATTCCTAACTGTCAAGAAAGATATAAAGAGTGTTTCAAGAGCCCCTGGCTCACCACTAAAGAGAAACTGGAGCTTACTAAAGGCAACTAAAAGGCTAATGGGATAGCATGCCTTCTGAGTTGAGGATCTTCACCTTTTAAGCATCTCACATTCCCAAGCAGAAAGACACACCTGCCTTCCCCATTCATTCTAGTTATCATACCTATGTCTTCCACCAAGAAAAATGGAAGAACAACCAAATTCTGAACAACATGATAAATCTCATGTATACATTATCTCAGTCCAGTTACAGGCATCTTCATACACAGGAAGACATTGAGGCTAAAGACCTCGCCCAAGTATAAACACTGAAACAGACACTAGGATTCAAAGTGGAGTTGACCAGATCCCGGTTACCAGTTTTGTCACAGCCCAACATTAAAGCAAGACACACAGCAGAGAGACAGACAGGATGCTAAACCTAGAAGAGTTACAAGGGAGGGCAAGAACAGACTTGGCTATCTCCAGACTCAATCTCCAAGGCTTCCATCCCCTTTAATCAACCACTATGAAGGATGTTCCCATACCAGAAAAGGTTGGGACTTTTTGAAGACCTAATATACACAAGTCATTTCAAGTGACAGATTAAACATAGTAATTTAGGCACAGGGACCCAAAGATACCAATCTGGCCTAAGGGATATTAAAGGGTTTGTAATAATTACATACAGCACAAATGCACAGCTACTAGACATGAACTGCAGAATATCCTTCTATACAGAAACAAGCAGTAAGATTATCTGAGGCTTTCACTATAATTCTTGCTCCATGTTCTGACTATATAGAAAAGACAAGGCTATTCAGTACACATCAATAAGCTGGGCGTGGCAAGTCATACCTGTAGTCCCAGCACTTGAAAGACTGAGGCAGGAGAACTGCCATAAATTCAGGGCCAGAATAGGGGACACAGGAAGACTCCACCTAAAAAAAACAAGCAAGCAAACAAACCCAAAGGGACCAAGACCAGTCAGTTACCTGAAGCTAAGCCCACTTTCTTCCTTGCTGTCCATGTAGTGTGCTATTATTCAAGGGCCTATCACTATGTTTACATGTGTTTTCCTTGAGAAAGAACTGGATATTCTGGGAAACACTGTGATAGAGAAAAGAAGCCTATTGACAGCACTGTGCCTTCTAACACTATAACAGAGAGCACTTTCCCAGGCTGACAACAAGGAACAGAAACTAGGACTAAAGGAATGGGACCATGCTATGACACAAGCAACACGCTCAGCATATTACACAGAAAGAGTTATGGAAGAACAAAGAGCCCCGTGAGAGAAGAGAAAATCTCATCAATAGTGTGATTGATTCTATCTTCTCTCCTTAAGTGTCTGTCTGTGTCTCTTTAAGAATTTATCATCAGAATGGTCATTTTGTAGACATGAAAACACAATATAACTTGCTCAAGTCATTCAAAATCCAAAAGGAAAGGTTAGTTTACTTCTATTGATATTTTTATACCAATATTTTTATCTAGTGATCTGTAAGTATCCCTTTGCTCAAAAGCCCAGTGAATGGATCCAGCTAAACAGACAGTGCCAATTTCCCTATACAAAGAAGATTAAAGAAAAATTAAAAACAAAGAGATTAAAGAATAAGAGTCTAAAAATCCATTTAAAGTACAATGTCTGATTAGAGTCCACAAAAATATTAAGATAATATTCAGTACTAAATTTAATGCAGACAACATTTCCAAATACTGTTTTAGCATTAGTACTATAACCAATAATAATGTAACAACTTCTTAGAAAGAATATCATTAGACCAGTTAGATGGCTCATTGGGCAAGAGGGCTTGTTGCCAGAACTGAAGACCCGAATTTGATCCCTGGAACTCACATGGTAGAAAGAAAGAATTCACTCTGATAAGGTGTCCTCTGACTTGCACGTGTGTGCCATGGCATACAAGAAAGCAAACACACACATACACAAAAATGAACTAACTTAAAATGTTATCTTTGGGGAAATACATGCACAAGCAGTTAAAGGTATTAAGTTTGTTACAAAGACTAGAACTTTAAACTCATCACCCCCAATAATGTGTGCAATGATTTGTGCGCATGTGTATAGTCTATACATAGAAGTGTTTAGCAACTTGGAAATTTAGATGAAATACGGTAAAACTATTGGTAAAACTATTCTTTCAACTTGCACAACTTACTTTTAACACATCTCTGGGGCTTGCTGACTCCAAGTTCAGTGAGAGACTCTGCCTCAAAAAGTAAAATAGCAGATACCTAATGGTGAACTAATGTCATTACAGGCACATAGCCACACATAGGCACAATGTTAGAAGCCATTAAAGTCACTACCAATGTTAAAACGGGGGGTGGGGGGTGGGGCAAATGAGATGACTCAGCAAGTAAAGTCTCTGTCCACATGGGGTTTTATCCCCAGGACCCACAAGTAAAAAGGACAGAAAGGACACCAACAGTTCTTCTCTGACCTCCATACCACCACCTAAAAATAAAATAATAAATAATTTTGAAAGATTTTTTAATGTTCTATTTTTCAATCATTCAAGAAACACACACACACACACACAGAAGCAGGCATGCATGCACACATGCACGCATGCGCACGTGCGTGCCCAAACCTATCTACTTACCTACTTACCTATATTAAAAGTGAATTTGCTAAAAGAGCTTCCCAGCATGTTATTGAAGTAGTAAGATAATTATTGCTATAATTTCTCCTGGGGCTTTATGAAAGGTAAGGCTTGTTACAAAATTAAGTAGAAAAAAATCCTAAGAACTAAAAAACAAGTTTGCCATGCCATGAACAGTAAGGAAGGTACGAGCTAGCTACTAGCTGCTCTTTCCATCAAAGCCATTTGATTCATTCTGGTCTGAACATGTATGATTTCCTTTTCTGGAGATTAGGAAAGACTAGTTTTAACAGGTCCTAACTTGAGACTAGAGCATACAACACTTTTAAGACTAATGTAATGCATAAAGTCTATCTCATGTTAACCTTTGCATTACCAGGCTTAATTTCCATCACCAGCCAAAGAAGTGTAGAAATACTGTTCCCAAACAGGCAGTCTGCTTATATTCTGAGGAAAGAGGCCTATTCTACCCCAAGCTCCCAATGAGATGAGACACAGCCTGTTCCTCCTGAACAGTCAACACACAGATACATGCTTCAGTATCCATGTCAAACTCCAAAGCCCTAAGGAGAAAGGACATATTGTTAATGAACTGTGGTCTCAGTCTGTATTCCCAAGAAGCCAAGTTCAGCCACACATCCTTGAGAAGTCAAATAAAACATCCTAATTAATAGGGGGGTGGGGGGAGACAGAAAAAGGAAATATGTGAGTAACTGTGTTATGTAGTGTGTGTGTATGTTTGAGTGTGTGAGTGTGTGTGTATGTGAGTGTCTATGTATATGTTTGAGTGTGAGTATATGTGTGTGTGACTTGTTGGTCCAAATATCCCAAGTAATAAATGTTATTAATTTGGGGAAGACAACAGAACTTGTTAATCTTTCTAACAGAAGCCCACCAAATATGTATCCCAATATATGATTTAGTATGATTTCAGACAGAACTGAAACAGAGGGGTGAAACCTTAGTGGACATCACTGCCCACACTTATGAGGTGGCAGCAGGAGAAGAACTCCTACTGAAGCTTTTAAGATTCAGCAGTTACCTGCTGTTCTGGCAATAAGATTTCAAATCATGACCAGCTCATAATTTATCATTTACAGATCATGGTGCAAGAGTTTATTTTAAAAATGTACCAGTGTCCCCAAACAAGGTCTACATGGTGCAAAATCTCCCCTAGCTCAAAATGCAGGGAACTGGCTTCAAATGACATAGGTAACATCCACAGAGAAATATAGTCAGCAGAGGCTCAAGTCTAAGTGAACAGTTGCTTATAAATCTGGAAACTTACCTTATATAAGATTAAGCCATTATTAAATCAGCTGATTTATTCAGAGGCTTTTCCTAAGACTCGCTTCTACTCACTGTAACATCTCACCTTGAACAGAAGGAAAGTATCAACCTGTGCTTCCTTTGTTTGTTTGTTTTGTATTATTTTGTTTTTAAACATCAACCTGTGCTCCTTTGTGTTTTGTTTTGTTGAAAAATAGGTAAGCAATACAAATTTAGTAATTTGCCACATTTATTTTCCTATAAAGCACAGAAGACTTATTAAAACATATAAAGTACATACATTCGAATGCAGGTTTAAATTTACAATAGATTTACCAACTTGAAAAAAATATCTCTCCCTGATATTCTTATTTCTCTTCATCCATGATAATAGGTTTTTAGTTAATTTGGTTAATTCTTCTCATAAAACTGTTATCACATTTATTTATTTATTTTGGGCATATCTGAGAGCAGGGAAGCATACATCATAGTTCATATACATTCAGTGGGCAATTTGCAAGAGTCAGTTCTCTCCTTCCACTATATGGGTACTGACGCTCAAACTCAGGTAATCATCAAGCTTAGTTTAAGTGCCTTTACCCAAAGGAGCTTTCTTTTTGGCCATCATTCAGCAAAATATTTATTGTTTAAACATTACATGTAACGAAAATTAAATGTTTACTGTTGTTGTTATTGCTCCTATTGTTGGTGGTGGTGTTTTGCTGTTGTTGTTGCTGCTGCAGTGATTTGAGACAGGGACTTTCTACATAGCCCTGGCTGTTTAGGAGCTCACTGTAGACCAGACTGGCCTGAAACTCACAGAGCTCCACCTGCCTCTGTCTCCCAAGTGCTGGGACTAAAGGCATGGACCACTATGATTGGCTAACATTGAAGTTTTATCTAAAAGTATTGGAATTATTCACAACTGAAATTTTATTTTTATAACATAAATTTCTCATTGCTCAAAAAAAAAAAAAAGCCAAGTAAGACAGTGAATACTGATAATCTTACTATACTACACAGGAGAATCATGAGTTCAGTGCCAAGCTGAACTTCGTAAGAATTTTAAGGTCAAGTGTAACAAATGGACATCCCATCTTAAAAATAAACACATAATTAAAGTTTATTTACTGTTTAAATATTTATATATTTTGGAGACAGCATTTTACCATATAGCTCTGGCTTGTCTGGAACTCTCTATGTAGACCAGGCTGACTTCAAACTCAAGAGATACAACTGCCTCTACCTGCAGAATGTGGCGATCAAAGGCCTGTGCCACCACACCTAGTGTATAAAAAGTAGCTTTATGGAATTATCTTTTGTGAGGGCATGTCATTCAATACAGTTAGTGCACCTCTCCTTTAAGATTAAAATATTTTGAACATTTGCATTTGTGTGTGTGTGTGTATGTAAAAATAGGTCTGCATATTTTATTACAAGATTATGGGTTTTCAGTTAGCAGTTTACGAAGGCATTTAGTTTCATTCAAGTAATATTTGTGCAATAGTGTTTTTGAAGAATTTCCTTTCAATAAGTTCTATTCTTGGGCTGTCATGATGGCTCAGTGGGTAAAGGCACTCACTTTTGAGCCTAACAAGCATGTTAGTGTGCATACACTGTATAACACACACACAGTGTGTAAGTATGAGTGTGTGTATCCTTATCTCTCTTAACGGTGAATTTAGCAAGTGGTGATAAAATACATTATCGTCTAAATAGCATTAGAAAACCTAATAATAAAAAAAAATCTATCTTGGCCTGAAATTAGAGCTAACCAGCGAGACCACGCTGTCTTCATCCCCCATGCCTCACCCGGCTTCTAACACTGACCTGCCCTCTGGGTGCCTTCAGGTGAATCACCCCAGATTCCTGCCCGTTCAGGAAATGTTCTGCCCCAGTCTAAATCTCCCTCTGCAATGTGAGTCATATACAGTAGCAAGCGAGCAAGTTGCTCCAGTTGTTCGTGGGCAGGTCGGTTTGAAAGGTGCCCCAAAGGACACTCTCTACAGGGCAGCAGAGCACCTACCATCTTCTCGGGCAGAACAAAAAAAAAATGCCGATTTCCATCGCCTTACTAGGAAATCTATATTCCTGCCAACCTTAGTTTTGAGGTTTACTCCTACTTAAGAGATGAGAAGCCTAGTCCAACTTGAAGACAGTGTATCAAGTGAACACCCAGCCGGCCACCACAATGAAAGGTAAATGAAATTGGTTTGCTTGTTTGTTTGCTTGTTTTACATTTTCTTAAAAGCAATGTTTGATAGCACACAGCACTGTTTACGGATGTGGCCGTGTGTCTCCTTAAACTACAGTTTTGAGGAAAAGTTACAAACTCGAGTGAGGGCTGAATAAGACCCATGTATCTCCTTGGAAACCAAAGCCACAGTGCTTCCTATAGTCCAGCTCAAGCAGGCGGTGTCTGTCTCAAAAGGAGAAAATGTATTGGTAGTCATGATTAGTTGGTGAAAACACCTTTTTAAAAAATCCACATTTACCTCACTATGTGAGTAAAACAAGATGCCTTTTATTATTGCTCCCCAAGATGTAAAACTTTTATGCATATTATTTTAAAGGCAATGAAAAGAGACGATACTTTTATGTCTCGTTTTGATCAAGAGTCACAGTTTTCTCATTCTACAGCAAAGCACAGGGCAATCCTTACGCTGAAGCCTTAAGCGATCATGTTAAGACATGTCAGGAGAAGCTCAGAGAAAACTGCCAAGCAACTCACAAACAGGCTAAGAGCAGCCCAGCTCTGCTCCAGAGCAAACTGCTGGAGAACAGCTTACTTCAGGGAGGAAAGAAGAAAGCTGGCAGGCAGGTTGTGCCTCTTCTACATAATGACTTTAAGTGACAGATGAGTACAGAGTAGAGTAACTTTGGTTCATGACTTCAGATTTTACCTGTGATAGAACTTTAGATCTCGTTCTCAAGTCTTCTCTCATGGTAGGCACAGTAACCATTCTTACAAAGTGTTCTTCCATAATTTAAATCTGAGAGTCCAGTTTACAAGCACTGAAAACATCAATAGATTTGGCTTGATGCTAGTAGATCTATGGGTAGCTGAAGCAGAGGCTAAGTTGCTGTTTCATTCTTTGGCTCTGCCCCTGTGAGCATCTCTGTCTCTGTGAAACTGGAAGATCCAGTTTCATCCTCTGATACCTTCACAGGATCTTGTCTGCAGGTCATTGCTGCTAACCCCTTGCTTTGCAGGTGTTCTCAGGTTGGGAGAAGGGACCAAGGACCAATCTAATTACTGAGTTCCATATTGAAGGATGGAGCCTGGATATGTGGGGGGAGGGGAGCCATCGCTAACCCTGGAAGGTGAGGAGGTGTGTGACTTAGGTGGTCCACTGAGAAAGATTACTGCTTTGTGGGTGTGGAAGACAAAAGCCAAACTAGAATAAATGTTCTTATTTAGGTCAGCCTAAATTATATAGCCTTATTATATAGTCAGCCTGCTCTGCTTTCTTTTTGGTATCTTATAGCTTCAAATTTAAGAAACAAACACATTTCATACTATTTCTAAGAAAGCATCATAGAAAGTTAACACAAAGACTCTAAAATGACCATCCGCTCATTGTATGCACTCAAACAAACAAACAAACAATAAAACTAGAGGAAAAATTATGAAAATCTCTCTAGGTCCAGAAAAGGGGAAGAAGGAATGCTGAAGAAGTGTGTGAGGTGAGAGCCTGATGCTCTTCTGGGATCCTGGGGCACAGGCAGAGGCTATAGTTTTGGTTTAGGTTAGAAAACGGGACTCAGCAAAATAACTGACCTTTATGGCTGACAGGTAAAATGAAGGAACTAGAGGAGATGGTCACTGAAATTCTCCTGGACCATTAGATTCCCAAAGACCAGGTGAAAAGCTGAGGTATGGAAAAATAGCTACCAGGTTCAGAGGAGACCGAGTCCTCTCCAGTTCTGTTCCTAGCCAGTCCCATGATGCTACCCAAATCTTGACCCCTTTGTGTCTGAGATTCTTGCTTTGTAGATGAACAGTCACTGTCTGCTCCCCTGACCATGGCTACCATGGTTTGTATAGCATAAACGCTGGGACCTGATGCAGCTCTTAAAGTCGTAAACATCAGAGGCACAGATAACAAGGAAACATGACAACCGATCCGGCTGTTAAATACTATATGAAACTTGACATCAGTGTGCCCACAGATGGTGACTCAAGCTTCCAGTTTGAGGGCAGTAGTTAAGGCCAGGCCTAATTTCACCTGGCCATGATTTCTAAATGTGCAGACAGAAGCAGAGTAGAGCATCTATTCTCTATCCAATACTGAACTAGCATATTTTACATTTTATTAACACACTTTACTGGCCAAAGATGAAATTTTTATACCAAAATAATTGAAGTAAGAACTCTGTAGCCATCTGCAAATTGTCACTTCTAACCCTGCCCTCTTTTCTAACTGGAAAGCACATTCCTTTCTCTCACTTTCTCCTCTTCTTTGAATACTGACCCAACAAGGGGCAGTTGGATCAGTATTCCTCCTCTTCCTCCTCCTCTTCTTCTTCCTCCTCCTCTTCCTCCTCCTCCTCTTCTTCTTCCTCCTCCTCTTCCTCCTCCTTTTCCTCCTCTTCCTCCTCTTCCTCCTCCTCTTCTTCCTCCTCCTCTCCTCTTCCATCTATTTCTGCTGGACCTGTGGTTTTTCTCCCAAATTCTAACAAATTGTGTTTAAACTGAAAGAAAGAAACAAAGAAAGACAGAAAGACAGAAGGAAGGAAGGAAGGCAGGCAGGCAGGCAGGCAGGCAAGCAAGCAAGCAAGCATAGGCAAAAACAATTAAGCTGTAGTTGGTACAAGCCATCGTCTTAAGCCCCATTAGTGATTCCTATGTAGCGATTCCCTCCCGGGCTGTAAGCAGAAAAGGCAGATGCAGCACACAGGTGAAGAACAAACTCTGAGAATGTTTTCTGCCCCAGTCAGCTTCTTTCATCCACAAATGTTTCATTTGCTTCTAAACTCACTGCTAGCCCCTGCTACATTTCTTTGGGTACTTCATAAGACCATCTAGCTGTGTTGAATAAGTTCCAAGCTTCCTGATGACAATGCTTCCTAGGTGTCTCAAAGGAGGTACCAGATCACAATCTGACCTGAACAGCAGCCCACCTGGAAGCGGTTGCAGACAAGGTGCAGAGAACGCAGGCTTCAGAATGACCGACAGCCAGATCTAAGCTGTGCCCCTCAAGAGTGGTATTAAAAGGGAGGGTGTGGCCCTGTAGCACCAACTGTACAGGTCTGCTAACGGAACATCTATAAGCCTCAACTTCTGCAAGCAAAAGAGTGGAAGAAGAGTTCTTACAGTACCCAGCAGCATCTCTCAGCATTCTTCTGAAGGGCCTGTGCCATGCAACACCTCATCCAGTCCTACGAGAACTGCTGCTCAGCTCGGACAGGGTAGTTAGCTAACCTACCACTACATTCAGCTGTAATAAAGCATGTCCTTTTAGTACATTAAAATATACACAAAATAACGTAGAGATCTGAGGCACTGAAAGCATTGGCCCACTTGCTGAACCCTGTGGCTACTATCACCACTGTCCACCTGAGACTGAAGCATAGGCTTTTGAGATGCGGGACAGAGGGTTTGTCTGAACAGACTTCTCTGATCAAACAATGGAACTCTTTGGAGGGCATTCCATGGAGCAGACCTATGAGTAGAGTAGCTGTCCTTTAACTAGATATCCTGTACTGAAAATGACTCTGATAGCTCCCAGAGCAAGGTCGTAAACCAGGGAACAACAGAAACTAAATAACTCAAAGTCTCCATATCAAAGGAGCTTCCAATAGAGTCGATGAACTAAAAATGCTCATAGGATAGCTGGCGCATTCCCACAGATCACAGTACTAACCAAGTGAGTCATGCAGAGGACATCGGCCTCCTCTGGGTAGGATGAGCTGAGAGCTGCCATTTTCCTTGGGGGTGCGTGACCTGCCCTTCCAAACCCATTCCTGCTCATAACTGCCAGACTCAGAGATTGCCAGAAAGACAGAAAATGAACCATTTAAGGAAAAAGTTCACTTATCCGTTAAGAAAACTAGACACACTAAAGAGACATCCCATCATTGGGTACACTGCTATATTTCAGGATTTACAAGAACATGCAGTGTCTTTAGGTAACTCCGGCTATGAGTGTGTTATTGGTAAATTGTTTTTGTTTAAACTGTTATTGTTGAAACTGGCATTCTAAAGATGCGGTGAAAGTATTAAGCAAGATAATGTCAGTATTGTCTAAGTATTACTGATTTTGAAAACAGTGTTATTTTAAATCTGCTAGTAAGTGATTGCTCAGGTCTGTAAGTTGCTTGCTGAAACAACTGAAAAACAGAATTGCAGCTGTATTTATTTTCAGTTGTATTTAAAATATGCGAGGTGGCAAGGATGCGAAGGAACAAGATTAGACAAGTAGTCGCACATCTAAATGAGTGTGGTAAAACAAAAGGCTCAGTGAAGATCAAAGACTGTGTAAAAGTAGCCAACATGAATGGTAAGGGCACAGTGGTACACCAGTACAACCTCAGGGTGTAACTGCATCGAAGGATCACTGTGATGGCTTTGAACAAACCCAGCAATACACAGCTGCTAAACACTGACATCCCTGACACGCTCTCACCTAAAATGCTTGACCCACGTTATGGGTGTAAACAACAAAAATATCACATAAATAAAATTCAAAATCAAACTAAACCACACAACCCGATCAACTCGAGCCTAGAGTAGCCAGGGTGATACTTCCAATTTTATCACTATTTTTTCTCTTGAAAACCAGAAAATGTATCTACTAGGTATACAACAGTGCTCAAAGCCATGTTGGGGCACAGTGTTGCTGTCTATTTGCATTCTGTTTACAGTCCTTATGAAACCACAAATCAGACAGCTACTAATTAATTAACCAGCCTGCACAGAAGCCATTTCAAGCATTCAAAATTGCAGGCATCTGAGGGACACATGCCATGGTACACTGAGCCTATTTTTTCCTGGCTTTTGCTTCCCTTCCCTTTCTAAACTGAAAGAGACTCCCAAGAATTAAGTACCCCAAAATCTGTCCCACTGTGACAAAGACAAATATTTCTACTTCAAAGTTTTTCCCTATTCAGCTCTTATCAGAAAATGATGCATATCCCACACTGTCCCCCCTCTTCATAAACAACTCAATTTCATGGCAACCAAGTGCTCCTTCCAATGTACTCATGGGGTTATCCCATGTATTTAAACTCTACCTGGGTCAAATGTATGTACATACATACATATATACACATACATCTACTACATACATATGTTCCTACAATGTATGTATGAATGAGAAACAGGGGGGGGGGGAGGGAGAGAGGGAGGGAGGAAGGGTGGGGGGAGTTTATTAAAATGCTCAGTATAAAAAATGTTCACCTGATATTTACGTATGAAAGAGGTGGAAAAGATGGTCAATAGGTACAGTGCCTGCCACTTTATCTGAGCTCAGATCCCCAGAACCCACATAAAAGGCCAGGCATGGTAACATACTTCAGTAATAGCAGAACTATGGAGACAAAGACAGGTGGATCTACTGGAACTCTCTGGCCAGACAGTCTGGCCAAACGCCAGCCTCCATGAGAGAACCTGTCTAAAATAATAAAGCAGAGAATAACTGAGGAAGACACTGTTGACCCCTAACCTCCACAAAACAGAACATTCATGTATGATCAAGCCTGCATTCAAACATACATAAACATTTCACACACGGTAAGCCAGAGAGACAGACTGACTGTTACAGACAGACAGACGACTTAGGAAAGGAAAGGTAGGAAGGTTAAAGTGGCCCTTCTACTTTATAGTAGAAAACCCAAAGCGATATATATACCTATATAGGAATCAGGGATAAAGAACTAAATATGGATCACCTCATTGTAATCCTGAAAGAACAACATTCCCAGTAAGGAGACTAGAACAAGTTTTTCCCATGAGCCCTTGCACCAAACTGAGGCTGTCCTGAGTATGAAGCAATACAGTTCCAATGTCTGTGGATACCAACCCAATGTACAGTGCAGGCAAAGCCACCCTGCAGAGTCAGAGTGTGATGGAGTGATGGAGGTCAGGCGCAGGGCTCGTCTGAATGTGCTCACCATACCATTCCTTCATCTATAAAGAAAACCTTATATATAAGGAAGCCATACAGAAGGAAAACTTCCTCTTCCCTCTCCCCAGTTAGCATGACTCTAACTTTCAAATGTTTCTCAGTACCAACTTGGTTGAATCATTTAAAAATAGCCTTTGGACCAGTAAAAGGTACCTTCTTATGGCCCTAATCTACTACACCAGCACCAATAAAAAGGAGAGTTTAAGATTCTGAAGAAATACAAATTTCAAATCAAGTATAATGTCATGACTAAGTTGTAAAATTCTCTATAGTCTCAAAAAAAAAAAAAACCCAAACCAACATTTTACCAGATTATAAATTTCAATTAAAAGAAAAATGGCATCAAATTAGAGGAAATTAATAAAAAAAGGAAAGTATCAGCCAACTAAGTTCAAGGTCCTGTAAAGATTAGGAGACGATCCAAGGAGAAAAACGGAAAAAGGGTATCCACTCCATGAAATTAGATGTCCCAAATACAACCTATAGACAAGCTATATTTGCTCTGTCCTGTCTAAATACAGGATCTAAAGCTCATGCAATTTTATCTGTCAATAAATCATATGGTCTACTGCAGGGGACTTGTGAGTGTCATTTAACCCAGTGTGAAGGCAGCTGACCCTGCAGAGGAGGCCAGATCCCAACTCACTCAGCGCCCCTGGATTATGCTCCTCGCTCTTCAGCTGTTGGCTTTGCTCTCTTAGCATGCTAGGACTGTTCCTTCTTATGGAGGGTTCACTACCCTCACTGACATTGCCTGGAGTGACCACCAGTGTACCACAGGTACCAAAATCCATTTGCATGCGGCACAAACAGGGAGACTTCCAGAAGAGCAACAGATAAGTTAGATTTTGAATAATTACCAATAACCCATCTAGCAGACAAAAGAGAAGAGGGAGTCCCAAGACAGAAGGCCTTGAGGGGTGCTTTAGAACAGCCAGGGGGCAGGTGGGCAGGGACAGATAGGAGAGAAAAGGAAAGCAGTAAATAGTAAGGCTCCTGATTCCAACTGGGAGTTACGTTAATCTAATAACCAGAAGAATTATTCTGATTCAAATACCACCCATTAAAGGATGATTATTAAGAAGTACTATAAGCTGACAATACACGTAAGTAGGTATTACTTTGAGAGATGAATGTACAGCATGAAAGGAGTTATATGTTTCCCCACATGTACCTGTGGGGATGGGGTGTTTGGTTTCTGTGACAGGAGAAAACTGGGAAAGGTTTGGTGCTGACAAAAAGTATAATGTCTGTGCAAGCTAAAGACTCCACTTTGGAACTTTCAAACTATTCATAAAAAATCTTGTAGGCTTCGTGTACTTTCCAGCAAGAAAGTTAAAACTAAACTATTGTACTACAATCCTTACAATTAAGAGATGTGACTTTCCTGAGACCAACTGCAGAGCAGATAATAAGAAAGAGACAAAGATAGATTCTGTCATTGGAGATAAACACCACCAATACCAAGTCTAAAACCTTAGCAGCAACTGCACGTTAACGGGGATTTAGACTGTGACCAGATGGACAATAATGCAACTTATGAAGCTCACAGCTGTTCTCTGACGGGACACACCTGCAGGCTCCTCCCACCCAGGAGGGAGGTTCCCTGGCTTGAACAAGCAGCTCCCCACCCAAGCTAAGATCCAACCCAACAAGTCTGAGAGCAGATCCGGGCTGTGTGGTCTACAGCACTGAGTGCCCACAGCAGCAGTACACAGTCCTGCTTGATGGATGCCCTCTGGCCATTCCAACCCCCACCTGGAGAGCAGAGCTCTGACTCCAACACTGGCCTGGGCATTCCACCTCCTGTAAAGTAGTAAGAGCAGGATACCCGTCTTTCCGATCATAAAGCTGTTCAACAGCAGGGTTGGGATCCTAATCTTCACTAAGGGCTACAGTAGAGGATTAATCCTAAGTCCATCTCCAATACTAGACAGGAGTAAAGTCTTAGGTGTGAACTTCAGAGATAACACAGTGTGTACCAGCTATATGGTCTACAAAAGTCGGAAGGGCAATCCCCAATAGCACAGGGAGTGGGGGTGTGAATCACCTCTTAGGTATGTAAAATATGACTTCTTACATCCATTTTTTTTCTGGTGACTAGAGAACTGGGATCATTTTATAGCATTCTAAATGATAGCAACTAATGTAAGACAGTTCAGGAATTGGGGTGGGGGAAAATTAAAATCATATTTATAGTTTCAATGTAGCCACGTAAGGGTAAATGGTAACTAGAGCAGACCCAGGGTTGTGCAATCAAGTACCTGTAGGCTAGAGAGGCAATGATTAAGAGAGGAAGGTCTACCAGGGAGTGCCAGCACCTGTGGGCAGGAGCCTCTCCCATCAGAAATAGGTGGCTGAGGCCCAGTGTAACTGCTCTGTGGAAGCTCGGTCTCAAATCTTAGGACAAGATCCCACCTGGATTCTATGATGCCTCCTGATACATGTAACAGTGTTCCTGTCAAGGAAAACTAGATCCCAGCTGGAAAGTTTAGCAGTTCCTTCATGCATGTGGCAAGAAGACATAACCCTTTCTTCTACCCATACCCCCACCAACTTCCTAGCCTCTAAAATAAAATGATGACTCAAAAATCATTTTTGTTTTGAACCTACCACACTATAACAGCAAGAACCATGATCAGCTTTTGTCAGACTTGACATGAACCCCAGGGATATTCGGTACTTGCTGTGTGAAGCAGGGCAAGTCAATTAGAATCTCCCACCTTATCTTTCTATGAGGCTAGGAGGATAAAATATTTAGGTCATGGGACTGTTCTCGACAAGCCTTGTGCTCAAGAGGCTAAGAGCAAAAAATACTGAGCATATGTGAACCACTTCCTGACACACTCATTTTAAAATAGCCAACAGAAAAGCACAGTCAGCTAGCCAAGGCATGGTATCAGTGGGCAGCTGAAAAGAGCAGATCTGTAAGCAGTGATACCATCCAGCCCCGAACAGCTGAGGAATGTCCTCAGCTTGATTCATCAAGCAGACACCACATTCATTCTTCAGTGGTTTCATCAACTGTCAGCTAGGGGAGCAGTAGGAGGCAGGACAGGAATCCTACCCATGAATGAGTTGCTCAGGAACACAGCCCTTCACTCCAGCTGAAGCAATCTTTATAAGGAGTGGTGAGTGCTGGGCCATGCAGAGGCTGCAGGGTACACCAAAGTAAGCACTCCTGGAGGCTGAGATGCAGACGGGGGAGAGAGGTAGCAGACAGACAGGCTGGGGCAGTGTGAAGGAAGAGAGAGCTGCCAGCCACCTCCTGAAAGGGAGCTGAGGCTACAAAGCACACAACAGTCACAGCTCAGACTAGAAGGCAAGGAACCATTTCACCCTGTGCCTTGCAGTCCATCTCTAAGTCAAGCTTTGTCTCCATGATATACAATAGGCAGCCTACCACAGGCAAATAGGCTGCCTTCCGTGTAAAATGGTACCTCATCTTCACTTTTATGTTTGAGAGAATGGACAGTCGGGAAGCTGAAAAGGCACAAAGCTGAAAATCAGTCAAAACCTTGTTTTCTTCATTTTATCATGGCATCATTATTCATGGCTAGAAGACAAGACACATTATTTGGATTTGTTGTTGTTGTTGTTGTTTCTTTTACTCACTCTGGGAAAATACAATCTTACAATGACAAGCATTAAATGGAATGCTTAACAAACTCTTCCATTAGTCACAAAGACAGTTCAATAATACAGACTGCTGTTATACCAGTCTCCACCTCCAGCCTCACTTTCTCCTTCCCATAACAGTCACAGTTAAAGTAAAGAACTGTCTGCAGTTGCGTCTTCACCGTGTCAGTATTACTCAGCCCTGGGTCATCAGGCATCTGCCCCATTAGCCTCCTCTACCTTGATCCCAGCACACACGAACAGGACTCCATGCCATGCACTGAGCTTTGTCATTTGACTTCCCTAAGGCTAAGTCCAGTCACATGTCCTCCTTTCTTGGTCTACGTGACATCACTGTCTTCTGCTAATTCCAGTGCCTCTGGTATCCTGTGTGCACTCAACCCTGTGCACTCCACTGCCATGGGAGCTGCTCCTCAAGGGCGGGGTCAGCCCCCTGATGTTCTCCACTTTCTGTGCAGCTACAATGATGCTGATGAAATGTCTAGCTGGACAAATCTTTCTGTCTTTCTTAATTGTATGGTGTTCTTCTTTACAGGAACGTAAAAAACTTCTCTACACATTCTGAAAACAAATATTGCATAAGAGTCGTGAAACAGAAATGTCCTAGAGTACTCTCATTTCTGTGCCCACTGCCTAACTCCATGTTATCTTTCTTACTGTAGTAAGAAAAACCTTCCTTTCGGAAGCCCGCTGCATCCCAGATACTAGAAGGATTCAAAGGGAAGTACAAGGGCAGACAGCTGTCTGCTTTCTCCAAAGAGCTGCTTTTGGAGGACATGGGAGGATCCTTAAATACAAAGGAAAAAAACAAACAGTAGTTCTTCTGTCTCCTGCCACTCCAGACTTAGCTGTGTGCTATACTGCAGACAGGAAAGACTCGAGCCACAGACGAATCTCCATTTCTACACATAGGACTTATCCCTACCATGCTCTCTTCCTGCTAGCTCAGCAAACACACAGGAAAAAGGCCCTGAGTGTGCCCTCGTGGGAATGGCAGCACTTGGAGGCTCTCGGCAGCTTCGTGCATGGGAACATCAGAGAGGGTCATGAAAGTCCCCCCATGGTTTCAGTTCATAAGAAACAATGTGACTTCCCTTACAGCACACTGCTCATATGCAGATTAACCCTTAACTACACACTCTCCAAAACAGTCCTCATGGTGCCTTCTCTACTTTGTCAATCTCTAAGAGGAGGCCGGGAACTTGAGGTACAGCTTGTTACTTAGGAGGAAATACATCTTCCAAATATGTAATACTACATCACACATGCTTTCTGCTAATCTTTTCATAAAGCATCGAGGGCCAGAAGAGCAATGTATACAAACATACTACACACCAAACACGACACCCAGTTAAATAATGCTCCTTTAATCTAATGTTGAGATTAAAAGCAATGTGGTTTTCACAAAGCAAAACAAATGAGACAAATATTCAAATGATATTAAATCCTTAATGGAAATCTACTTATGAGAAAGATATATAAATTCATGTGAATTTGGATCTTGACCGAGATTTGACAGAGATGTCAGTACAATTCTAAAAATGTCATGTGGGCTGATTCAGTCATATGGCTGATTAGTTTACAGGCAAAGCTAGAACCCCAGAGATCACAGGGTGCTAAACGCATCACAGTTTATCTATGAATGAGCTGGAGAGATGGCTCAACAGTTAAAAGTGCTGGCTGCTCTTCCAGAGAACCCAAGTTCGATTTCCAGCACCTAAACGGCAGCTCACAACACCTGTAGCTCAGATCCTACAATTTTTTCAAGTCTCCGTGAACAAGATCCATAGACATACAATCAGGCATAAAATAATAAACACATCTTTTTTTTCCATTTTAAAAAATATTTTTATTTTACATATCAGTGTTAGCTCTTTTAGAAATAATTATCTGCCATTACATATTACTTTTATCATATATGCATTAATTACACGGTCAGTATTTTTAAAGGGATGTGATGTATAAATAAAGTTTAGACACATAAGCTGAGACTTCGATTTGTTAGAATTGTGTAACAGATTATTTTACATAGTCCTTATTGTATTCCTGTGAGTCCGTCATTAACATCACAATTTCAGAGGTGTTAACTCACTTTCTGAAAGTCACACAGTGGCATCCAGATGATACCACACAAACATGGTCATACTTCATGGCAAACTGAAAAACTGTATAAAAATAGGTTACTCTTCTGTGGCAAAGGTGTTCAGATCCACACGATTTTTTTTCCTAGTCACAGAATGGGACAGTGTTTTGTCTGTTGGTCTATTGTTTTTACCGAAAGAATATTATACCTGCGAAGTTCTTAGCAACACTTCCCTGTTTCATTTCTCTCTCTCTAGAAATCAAACCAGGAATAACCTTTGCTGAATCTGTGCCTCAACTGTCCCCAAGTGTTTCTTGACATGCATCTTGACTTACCATATATTACAACTAGAGAATGGGGCTCAACTTGACGCTTGCAAAATTACCAGGTAAGCCAGCAAAAAAAAAAAAAAAAAGACACAAAGGACCTGAACTTCAACATGGCTTATGTGAGCTAAGTGGTAGTTTAGAACCAACTAAATCCTACTGAAAACCACCTCTCATCCTGTATACAAGAGCAGCCATGCAGGATAGCATCATGAAGATAAACGTTGCTGTAACTAATTCAAAATTTTAGTTAATTTCAACATTATCTTTAAAATGGAGAAAGATTAAGAGAATATTTTAGAAAGATTTGTTAAGCCCAAAATAAAGTACATTTTACTTTCCACATTTAATAGTCTCCATCAAGGTTCACTGAGGCTCCCCAGGAGGCCAAAAGCAACATCTACCTGCTAGACTAGCTAACTAATTAGAAAACGATCCTACAAGGGCCACTGTCCCATGGATTCACACCCTATAATTTATACAACTTTATTATTTCACTCCATCTCGTAGGTAGGGCAGTGGCATATGTTGAGACTTCAATATTTTGTGTCAGAGGGACACACCCCAATGAGCAATAGAATAGATTCACCAGAGGCAAAGATGCTAAGATTCTGTACCTCTGCCTTAATCACCCCCACTCAAACTGCATTCAAGAGATTCTGAGTGAATGGACACACTGCACATAGATGACTGTAAGGAAGAGTCTATCTGGACTGGGCAAACATGGTATGTGGCCATCAACAAACATGAACATAAACAGTGCAAGAGAGAATTTGTAATGGTGCTACATTTTAATACTATGCTAGATTTTAATCTACAAGTCACACAGAATGTGCTATGTAGTACACACATACACACACACATTCTTTCTCTCATACATACATTCTCTTTCTTACACACATACATACACACAACACACATAGACACACACACAGATACACCATACACATATACAAACATACACATTCTCTTCTCTCTCACACACACACAAATTCTCTCTCCTACACACATACTCTCTCACACAGAGACACACTACTTACCAGACATGAACATATCACACATACACAAACACACATACATTCTCTCTCTTTCTCTCTCACACATTCTCTCTTACACCCATTCTCTCTCTCTCTCTCTCTCTCTCTCTCTCTCTCTCTCTCTCTCACACACACACACACACACACAACGAAACAAACTAATTCAGGGGACTAGATTTCTTACTTGTAATTCCATGTTTAAAGTTAACGAAGAAGGACCTAGGGTGACAAATCGTGGAAAAGTCTAGCAAAGGGGTCCTTCCTCGTCCTCTTAATCACCGTTCTGTACTAAACCCTCTCATAAACAGGGACTGCCATCCTAGTCAACAGAGCACAGCCTTTCAACTTTAAAAGCAATTTCAAGTTTTTCTCATTGAATTACCAATGAATGATTAAAGGAGGTCCCTCAATTGGCCACAATCTTTACAAGAAGAATAACATACTTAAACAGAGTGAAATAAATAAAGCCTTTCCCTTTAATGACTAATGTTCCTAAGTAGGAATGATGAAGATGCAAGCCCATGCACTTGGGGGAAATCTGAAGGACCATGAAGAGGGTGTGATGTGAGTAGCTGACAGGGAAGAACACAAACAAGTCATGCAACACCTGCCACATTAAGCTGTGGAGCCTGTCAGAGCAGCACACCGGTGGTTTATCCTGCTCCTTAAGAACCATGGATGTCTACCATTAAATTTAAAAAATTGCCCAGAAGAGGCTTTAACTACCCGTTTGTTTGAGCTCTGTTGTAAATCTGGAATTTGTGAATGAAGTAATAACCAGGGCTAGGCTGATCCCATGGTCCAAAACACTAATCCTGATCATGAACTAAGGCAAATATTGTAAGAAAACACAACAGCAAGCAGATATAGACTGTCTCAAAGCCACAAACAGGTCTAGAACCACTATGAAGTGAAGTTACTCATGCTGGAGGGATTTTTGTTTTTGTTTTTTATTCTGTTTTGTTTTTTCATTGTTTGATTTGTCCGTTTGGTCCTGTTAGTTTTTTTTGTTTTTGTTTTAAACAAGAAAAGGCTCAAACACAGACTTCTTCTGATATTCTGATTGAAGACTATCTTTAATATTAACTACAATTGCTAGGTATATTATCATTTAATAAGAGTGTGTATATAATTAAGCTTTGGAAAATAATAATAATAATAATAATAATAATAATAATAATAATAAATAAATAAATAAATGGAAGACACAAACCTACCAGGAACATTGGGATAGGACATGTTCTTCTAGGCCACAGCCCGTACCCAGGTTGCTAACATTAACAGCTCAAATACCCCATCGTCAGGAAGATAAAGCTACTGAGTTCTGTTTACATTTGCAATGGCTTTGAAAATCACCTCCTATCTGATTGCTACAACACACAGCCATCATTTCAAGAGATGACATCGCTGTTCCTTTTTAAAGTTTGCCCTTCAGCTGAGCACTTTTACCATGATTAAAACTTACTTGGCTGGCTGTATTTCCCTAAGATGAAAGTACCAGTTAATAGGTTAATTGGGTAAATCAATCCAAATAGATATCTAAACCTCACTTAGCTGTACTTCTTACCCTTTGAAGGGCTTCGAATGCCAGTTTGGATCTTCGGAGACAGAAGAAGCCAAGACTATGCTACTTTATTAAGTCAAACCAGGCCTCCATCACATCTTAAGGCAACATTTCAAGCTGGAAGCTGGAGACAGCAGCTGAATCAGGCCTTTTTAACTTGTAAAGCTTAATAATGCCATTAGTCTCACAACAGGCCAGCATAGGTATAAATTACTAACCTGTATAAGAATATTTAGGCCGGAAAAACCAGTTTTTAAAAACACAGCAAGGAATGGAAGGGGAAAAATTATCAGGGAGGGAGAGAGCTCCTGAAGAAGCCACACTCTGACTTCAGGTGGTAACTTAAGAACCTGTTTTTTGGATTATAATCATCAGCACTGCCTTTCCTCTTTTACTACTTCAAGGAAAGAAAACAATATATAATAAACATCCATGTAGGCAAACAGGAGCTAAATTCATGCTGTCCCTTAAACAAAAATCATTCCAAAGCATAGTTAAAATGAAGTTCTTAAGAACTAGTAGGAATGAAAATATCTATCAGAAATGATCTTCCCTATATCCTTACATCTGAAACAAGAGTTTGTAAGCTATGATAGTTTATGTCATCTACAAAAAGAGATGACAACATGTGCTTGTCAAACACCTGAGGAAATGGCTTCAGGACAAACTGGAGTGGGAGGGAGCTTCCAGAGCATCAACTGCCTGTGCAGGGAGGAGGGCTAGGAGAGGGAGAGTTGGAGGACTCAGTGGAGGCTCGGTGGGCAGCAAGTGGGTCAGCCAGAGACTACTGGAATGCATTTCCCATACAGCTCACTTCCCCGCTGGAAAGTGCTGGGAACCAGAGTGACATCAGGAACAGAGGCAATGGACCAAGGCACAGAGTAGAACTGTGCATCCCTCACATAACCACCATGTCTCCCACAGGACATGAGAGACCTTTCCAGCTGCTGCAGAAACCAAATGCCTACATGCCATCTCATCAGTTAAATAAGAGTGGCGTAATCTCATCTTTAATCGTGAACACCAAAAACAAAAAAAGCAAAGGAATTTTGCAAATTCATAAGAAGAAAAACAGTAGCCTGTACATGTTTTTACATAATTTATTTCTTGATAATAAACTTGAACACTAACAGAAATGTAAAATCAACTTTCAGGTCTTTGGAATTTGACCAATACTTTACTGAAAAATGTACCTGATAGCATATAGTCTGTGTAGATGATTATAATCCCCAAACATCTCCTACAGTATGGCGTATCTACTCACAGCTTATGTGTTAAAATGAACCTAAAAGAATCCACAAATTAAATCTAGCTCTGTTTGGGACTTTTGTCAATTTAGAAGAAAGCTGATTTTCTTTTGTTTTCTGAAAAAAAAAAAAAAATACTATTTCTAACAATGGTCCCTACATAATCCTCAGAAAACAGAGGTAAAGTATTTGTTCCTTTACTGGTTTACTTTGTGGTTTTCTGTGACTGTAGATTTTAAAACTTAGGTAGTGGTAAAGGGATGAACTGTGTCAAAGGATACACTGATATGATTTCCATGCTCTATTTTTATTGTCTTGGTTAAAAAAAAACAAACAACTTCAATTTTCTGCTTCAAGTATTGCTGATTCTATGTATAACAATATCCAGTGTTGAACTAAACACCAGGGTTTATACGGATATAGAATATTCATTTTCAATAGGTTGTCACAGAGACTCAAAGGATCTTGAGTGGGGAAGGGGAATCCACCATTTATTTGCCCACTGAAAAAAATTAAGCAGCAGGTACTTCTCTAAATCTTGGCAGCAGGGGTGGGAGAGATGGCCTGGAGGTTAAGAGTGCTTCAGATTCTTCCTGGGTACTGAGTTGACAAGTGAACTCCAAGTCAGGAGGTCACAACTGCGTCAGTTCTAGGGGATCAGAGTCCTTCCTCTGATCTCTGTAAGCACTACATACGTGCAGTATGCACTTACAGAGACTGAGATATGCACTTGAGTGAATCTTTGAGACAACCTTTACACCCATTCAGAACGACTCAGTGCTAAGGGAGACGGGTGCCCTAATGTGAGCATTTCCACTTTTGCAGGAAATGAACTGTACAGCCAAGCAAGTCATGCTGCAAACAGCACAAGCGAGGGACATGGGAAGAACTCCACCCTTCACAATGAATTTGACACCATCATCCTGCCGGTGCTTTACTTAGTTATCTTTGTGGCAAGCATACTGCTCAACGGTCTGGCCGTGTGGATCTTCTTCCACATTCGGAATAAAACCAGCTTCATATTTTATCTCAAAAATATAGTGGTAGCTGACCTCATAATGACCCTGACATTCCCGTTCCGAATAATCCGTGATGCAGGATTCGGACCTTGGTACTTCGAGTTCATCCTCTGCAGATACACCTCAGTTTTGTTCTATGCAAACATGTATACATCTATTGTGTTTCTTGGGCTGATCAGTGTGGACCGCTACCTAAAGGTGGTAAAGCCTTTTGGTGACTCTCGTATGTACAGCATAACCTTCACCAAAGTTTTATCAGTCTGTGTTTGGGTGATCATGGCTGTTCTGTCGTTGCCAAACATCATACTGACTAATGGTCAACCAACTAAGGAAAATATTCATGACTGCACGAAACTTAAAAGTCCATTGGGAGCCAAGTGGGATATGGCCGTCACCTATGTTGACAGCTGTTTGTTTGTGGCCGTGCTGGTGATTCTGATTGGATGCTACATAGCCATCTCCAGATACATCCACAAATCCAGCAGGCAGTTCATAAGTCAATCGAGCCGCAAGAGAAAGCACAACCAGAGCATCCGCGTGGTCGTGGCAGTGTTTTTTACCTGCTTTCTCCCATATCATTTGTGCAGAATCCCCTTTACCTTCAGTCACCTAGACAGGCTTCTAGATGAATCAGCACATAAAATTCTCTACTATTGCAAAGAAATGACACTTTTCTTGTCTGCATGCAACGTGTGCCTGGACCCGATAATTTATTTTTTCATGTGTAAGTCATTTTCAAGAAGGTTATTCAAGAAATCAAACATAAGAACCAGGAGTGAAAGCATCAGGTCATTGCAAAGCGTCCGAAGATCAGAAGTGCGCATCTATTATGACTACACTGATGTGTAGGGACTAAAGGCTAGAGGGCCTTTTTCTATTGAAATCAGTATGTAAAAGAGTGTAAATAAATGTTTCTTTTTATTATCCTGGCTGAAGCCCATCAAACACACAGACTTTTTTTTTTTTTGTTTTTTGTTTTTAAGTATAGAAATGTCAAGATATTGGGGCATAACTTGGAACAAAGAAAAAAATGTTAGGAAACAGAAACACTGTGGGATATATTGAGCCTGCAGGGGTCAAGGAGCAGACTGGTGAGTGGCAGGTGAATGCCTGCACCTGCCTCCTGGAACTCATTTACTGCTGCTACGAAGTCACTTCCCTAGAAACTCATCACAGTATAGAGAATTGTCGAGGTTGAATATTTGAAAGATAATTAAGAGGCCCATGAATTCTAGCTACCTAGCACCCTTTGGCCATTTCCTCTCCCTGTGCTTATCAATGTATCAGGCACATGTGTGGGAGGGAGGGCCAGTGGAAGCATGGCAGAAGGGAAGTTTGCCCACATTTTCACAGTACACACTGATAAATGTCACCACCAACTAACTCATTTTGAATAAGCTATTTTAGAGAAGGAAATGGAATTGGCTATTATAAAAATTTCTGATAGAACATCCAATTACTATTCGCCAGTATTTCATCCTTGATGAAGGTTTCATGATACATTCAAATGCTCGTGTGATAAAAGTAGAGAAGAAGATACAGAGGCCTAGCTAACAAATATATTCAGTTTATCAAATAGTCATTAATCACTTCTGTCTTAACAAAAATAACATATTGATAAAGTATTCTTCTCAATAATGGAGGCCCAACAAGAATATCAGTAGTTTAATTATGCAACTGTAAAATGAAAGATGTAGTTCACTACACTGTATCAGAAAGTCCAAGGTAGTCATTTAAATGTTGGGCTATTTTCTCTTTGACAATAATGCACCTTTGAACTTCCAGGGGTCATATCTGATTTTGTATTTTGAAAAATGTATCGCATTTCTTTATTTTGAGTGGGCCATGGAATTTGTGCATGGTACAGTACTCATGAGAATGCCCGAGCGCAACTGGCTGGAGTCAGTTCTCTCCTCCCAACGTGTAGGGTTTAGGACTTACCTCAGGCTTGGAAACAAGTGCCTTTACTAGCTGAGCCATCTCTCCAGCCCCTGCTCTGTTTTTAACACTGTACTGTAAGCTGCAGAAAACCTTAACAGGAAGAGTTAAGATGAACTTGATGATTAAAAGACACTGTATGACCAGAAAGGTGGTTCAGTGGGTGAAAGAACCTGAAATCCAGATGAAGTTGGGCATGGTAGCATGCCCCTGTAATTCCTATTCTCCTACAGCAAGACAGGAGACAGACAGGAGAATCCCCAGAGACTACAGCCTAGCCCGCTGGGCATATGCAGCAGTGAACAAGAAGGGCAAACACTCAAGGTTGCTCTCTGACCCCCACATGTATGCCATGATGTGCATGACTGCATTTATATAAGCACATGTGCATACATACATACATACTATACGCAAAAATTATTAAAAGGGGCACTAGTGAACAGATAAAACACATGCACGTACCTGATTATTATACTTCGGTTATGTTCTAGCATACCGCATAATTCTGAGAACTAAGCAGTAGCACAATGACTGACATCTTTAGGTACAGAAGCAATGTAAAGGTCCAACCCACCAAGGAAACATGCCAATTTTAGCAGAGGACTTTTTATGAAAGGAGGTAAAAGACCTGATAACTTTTATCAAGTTATTACTCCCTCAAGATTTCAGCTCCCTAAATGAAGTGACTCTTCAGGTAAGTTAATTTTACAGACCCTGTTTGGTCACTGGCTTAGTTAACTGCAGCACCCAATGTGTGACACTAAGTAGGTCAACACAGGTATGTTTTATGTCAGTTGTGAGAGCACATGGAAGATTAAGGCCTCCTGCTGCTTTCTGCAGAATGAGCAGGATGAGGCCTAGCTACCTTGGCATGCACCAGGGAAGTCCTGCAGTCCAGCCTCTCCTCTCTTCCCTCTGTTTCTCTCTACAACAGTGCCCAGTCAGAGCGCTCAGGAATAACATTAGAAACTTACAGTATTGGTGGGCATTGTTAAATGTTCCTAGAACCTCAGGACCAGACTTCTTCCCTGCATCCGCTGTCTCTCCCCAGCACTGCACTCCTCCAGATTTTCTAGCCCAGGCTTCAGCTCAATTGTGATTCCGGCTTCAACGCTAAGCCTTTTAAAACCATGCTAGATCTCATTTGCTATCTCTAAATTGGCTACCCCTGTGGTTAATGGGCACACTTATAATGTGAGGTGGATCTTATTTCTCTGAGGCAGTGTTGTTAAATCAGGAGCACAACTCCGAATGCTGACTTAAGAAAGAGTGGGCAGAATTTTCCTCCTTTAAAGAAGTCATACTATGAAATCTATCTAAATTGCAGCTCCTATTTTACATCAGGACTTATCCAGGACCAACACTGAACACCTGATAGAGCAGTAACAGCAGCAGCAGTAATACAATTTACAATGCTAGAGGTCCAGACAGTATACAGTGTTCTACTCAAAGTGAAGAAATTATGAATTCTGTTTGGTGGCTTTCTAAATGGCAGTTCCAAAGTAACCTCAAATAGGGAACAGACTATTACTTGGGGCTTTGGAGTTACACGGGTTGTGAAACCTTTATTTGAAAATGTAGGGAACAGAAAGAATTCAGATTTCAGGTGCTGGGTATGGGAATATTCGTACACAGCTGACAGGAGGGCTTCAGGATTTTCTGAACTATAATCATAAATTCATTTTGCTTCATGTGCCGCCTCCCGTGCATCCTGGGACTACTACGATGCTGAGATCTGGGTACTGTGCTTCTGCCCTGCTGTAGCCTATCACTTGGGGGCACTTGAGTTATCATGCCAGACTTTAGAACCTTTCAGATTTCTGATTCTGCGTTAGGATGGATACCTGCCAAATGTGTAGGTAAAATTTTACACTCCCCTCATACAGGAATAAATACCATATTCATTCTTTCTTAAATGGAGAAGTTCAAAATAAAATTTTAGCATTATTTAAAAAAAAAAAAAAGATAGTTGAAGAAACTGGTCTTACATGCTAACAGCTCAATTGATTAAACCCCTTCGTAACTCCTTAATTCTCATGAAAAACACGATGCCAGTATTTCTTTCTCAGATAAAGCTTCAAGGACACAGTGCCTAGGAAAACACATTCATTTAGATAAAATACTCAAGATAAAGTGTGTGTGTGTGTGTGTGTGTGTGTGTGAGAGAGAGAGAGAGAGAGAGAGAGAGAGATACATGTAAAATTTATTGGCTTAAACTGTACAACTACAGTAGGGAAATATATTAGTAAAAATAAAGACAGGTACATTAAAATCTGATGACCAATTCAGTGTTCTAAACAGATCTATCTGTCCCTGTACGTCTGTCTGTCTCTCTCTCTCTCTCTCTCTCTCTCTCTCTCTCTCTCTCTCTCTCGCGCGCACACACACACACACACACACACACACACACACACACTTAAACTCCACAGGAAACCAACTAGCAACCCATTAAACACTCACCTGGCACATGCTACACAAAAGAACAATGTGTTCGACACTGACACAATGTAAAACAATCTTTAATTATCCCTAATGGTTTCTCAGAGGAAACACTCCTAAGAAGGACCATTTTGAGATGTCAACTGGCGACAAAGCAGCTGATGCTGCTCTTAGCCTCCACCACCATCTAGTGGTAAAGCTCATAAACCTTGTATTCTGTGTCCTAGCCCTTATGCTCGCAAGTATTTAACCTGGAGCAGCCTCGAGCAGGTTGAGGGAGAAGTGTCTGGGAAGAGCAAACAGTGCATCAAGAAGTTAACATATGCATGCAAAAAGCAACAAAGTCTAAAAGACACAAATCACCTGGGGACTTGATAGAAGCATGTTGCAAATACTGACTGCTCTTTCCCAATCAACAAAGAAAACTTTCCAACAATAAATCAACTCCGACATTGTTGACCGTCCTTTTCTTAACATTTTTTCAATAATACAGGCTGACCATCTTTTCTGTACCATGGAGAACTACCATGCTCCTTTCAGACACTGAATGAGGTAGGTATATTTTTGAATCACTGTATGTTTTGTGCTTTCAGTACCATGAAATGCATGGGTGCTTCTCAGGGCAAGTTTCCTGTGGACACTCATCATTCTGTCACATTTCCTTCATCGATGCCAGAGGTCCCTAAACAGCTGACATCATCCAGCAGAATGCAATCATCGTTGGCAAAGCCGGTGGTTAATTTTATTTCAATTTTATTTTATTATATCATTTTCATTTTATTGCAGTTTCACTTCTCAAACTGTCACTCGTCGTTTTCCTGAGGTACATCCATCCTCTGAAGCTCAACTCTCCTTTCAACAACCTACTTTTAAAATACCCTGTTATTGTTGGTTAAAGGTCAATGCAGGTACCACAAGGCTTTAGGTGGTGTGTCAGTTACTTTTCTGTGGCTGTGATAAAACATCATAACCAAAGAAGCCAACAGAGAAAAGTGCATTTGGCCTTACGTTTCCAGAAGATGAGTTTACTGTGGCTAGGAAAGCATGGCAGCCAAAGGCAAACATAGCAACAGGGACAAGAAACTGCGATCTTGTATACTTTACTGTAAACACGAAGGGTGTACTAGATGCAGGGTATGACTCTATACACTCTATAAAGTCTCAATGTCTGCTCCCGGTGACATACTTCACCAGCAAGGAAAGCTACACCCCCTAACTTCCTAAACATCAGCCTGTGTTCCAATGCTGAACCTACAGAGGGCATTTCTTACTCAAGTCACCCCTGTAGGCATGCACACAAATAAATTGAACTTCGGAGTGAAAGATAAATTCTCTATTGATAAATTTATTTTTCATCCATGGGGAAGTTTAATGGCTTGTTAGCCACAGGGAACAGGGACAAGCCTTTACTGTGGAAGACTGCCTCCTACTTTGAACATGCCAATCACCGAAAACAGCCATCAAGCACTAGAAGGGCAGCGAATACGCCAATGTTACAAGATTTCCTCTAACGTACTGAAATCTGTATTGAGAAACTTGGTACAGGTTCCTGAAAAACTCCAGTCAAAGAGAAGAACATGCCTGGGGTCTAGGTAATATGGAAACCTGGGCCTGCTACTGTTAAGTCATAGTATAAAAATGGATCAGTGTTCACGGTAATAAACAAGCATCTTTTATTAATCCCATTATGTAATCATAAAAGTAATATGAAGAAACAAATCAATGAACTGGTTAGTCAATTCCAAAGTCTTTGCTATTTACAAGACTGTACAACCTTTCCTTGAATACAGTCAACAGCACCATCGTTCACCTGACATGGTCCTTCTTTTTCCTCGATGCCATTAGAAGCCTCTAGTGGAAGCTTCCAGACCACCCTGGGCCCATGGAGAAACCAGGCCTATACAGAGCCTGACCCTGAAGGCCTAGTTCAGGCCTGTGGGCAGCTTTCTAGTCCCACAGAGGAGCAAGGGTTCTGAAACTGAGCAGATGTGGATCCTGTTATTTACAGTCATGACTTGAAGCTGATGGCACAGCTAAAGACAGCACCACATCCTTGGCTAACTGCTGCCATGATTTCTCTGCTTCTGCCTGCCTTCTCTGTGTCCACTTCTCAGACTATAACACTGAATGGTTATGTGCTCATAAAGTTCAAATAGTGCACATATACTGAACATCCCATACACACCCACGTGTCCACTGTGTAGCCCAGTAAATCCCACAGCCAACTCATAGGAAAAGACTAGTATTAGTCTCAGTCAGAACATAGAGGTGACTTGCCCCAAGTTCACACAACCAACAAAGGCTGTGGTGATATTGTGCCCATTAATTTGTCTCCAAAATGCTTAAGGCATTAAGAAAAAAATTTTACAGCTTGGCTGCTTATATTAGCAACTATTCTAAATACAAGTGGTTTATTAAGATGTGCAAATAACATTTGGGTTTGAGTTAAGAAGCTTATTTTTATTTATTTATTTTCAGTCCCTCAAAATTATCCTATAATTTATTCTCAGAACTCAGGTATTTCTAAATAAATGTCACTGAGCTGGCACAGCAACAGAAGTGGAAGAGAAAAAGCCACTAAGCACACAAGATTCCATGTTTACAATACACTTGTAAAAAAGCATGTCCACATCAGCACTGTATAACTTGTAAATATGCGCCCTGGGGCAAGAAAAAGGAACTCAATGACTCTAGACATTCCCTCAATGAGATTCAACCTTGTGAACAGAGTGACAGACCTCCTGCAGGTGGTCTACCTACAGGAAGTCTGTGATTCCCTTTATGTCCTATACGGGTTCTGAACTTATTCTATGATGCTGCATGGCATATATATTCTAAATTTTCATTCTCAACTGAAAGGCATGCCTTCTGATAGGTCATACGCTATGATCATACATTCTTAGCCAAAAACACCCAGCTTTTTCTTGCTATAAACAGAGGACCTTAAGCTGGATAATTTATAAATAAAAGGGGTGCTAACAGGTCTAATGGTTGGAAAGTCCCAGATGGAAGGGCATATAGATTTATCAATGACAACCCATTAGGAAAGATATCTGAACGGCAGATATTGGGGAAACACAACTGTTCACCAGATAACACTATTTCACCATCCCTGAGACTCAAACAAAAGCAGGAGCACAGATGTTTCTTTAATGGCCCATTCCGAAAAGGAAATTTCAGCTTCTTTTTCACAGCTATTAAACTAACTGGTCCAGACAAAGCAACTTGCCAGCATTGGTGTTACAAGTTTGTAATCCCAACCAAGGAGAGATGGAAGAAGCAAGGTGAGTTCAAGGTCATCCATGACTACCCAGGAAGTTGGAGGCCAGCCTGGACTCTATAAGACCATCTCAAATGACCAAGAAGTGCCAACTACAAAGAAGATAACTAAAGAGATGAGGAATCTGTACAGTATTAATTTCAAAAACCCACACACAGAATCTAGAATTATGTGCTGTGCCAGTATCAATTTGCTGAGAGAGCAAACTGCTCCTATACAGTTGGAGAAAGCACACACCCTGGCTTGTGATCCCTGAAGCACTTCCTCTAATTTGCAGTTAACCCTCAGGCGACTTCCTGAAGTCTCCACACCACAACCTTGCTGAGCCCTGTTCCTCCCACACATCAATCCCCACAGCAGGACAAGCAGCCTCCATTTTCCAGGACAACTCTGAGTTCATCTCCTACATAATTTCTTCAGTTTCACCCCAGCTGGAGACTCTCCATGACTTTTCAAAGTGTACTTTCCAAACTTGTTCCATTCACTGATCAAAAAGATCAGCAGAGAGAGTCCTAATAAATAAACCATCGCACCAACAGTGGCATTACCCTCCCAATCTGTCTCAGTTTAAAATGTTAAGCATATCTGGCTTCGGATCCCTATAAAATAGGCTCTGGAGTGCAGAGACAGGAGCAAAGAGATGATCTAACACTGGAGGATGACACTCACTGTCTGCAGACTAATTCTATGCCTGCCCTTCCCCCTTCACTTACAGAACAAAGCAGTCAATGGACCAGTCCCTGTCCCACAATAGGTTTCTAGTACATTCACTAAGCAGTCTTTTAAGTGCATCCTGTAGTGCTGGACACTGAGGATCAAATCAGACAAGCCATCAAGAACAGTCACTGCCCATCCTAACTAAGAATGACTCCAAAACAGAGGGCCCCTTGGAAGTATGCAAACACTTCCAAATATGGTGACAGTTGAGTTCCATCCTGGAGTCCAAGCAGATAAGGAGAAACATGATGTTTCTGACTTAAGTTAAAACACAGAACACCTACTTCTGATTTCTTGGCATTTCCAAAAGGAGGCACAAAGATGAAACACATGTGCACAAAGTTTCTGGTTTGTAACAATTAAGGTTCTCAACTTTGAACTTTTGCTAACATCAAGGCTTGAACTTGGTGAGAACACCAACATCCTGCTGGAATGGCATTTGGCTGACATTCAAGTAACGCTGTGCCTCATCAGTAACCACATCCAAGTGAGGCTCTGTGAGCTGCCCGTTGCCATGTAAATGCCCCACACAGGGATCATTTTATAAACTGACATCTTTCAGCCTGCCAGAAGGTGGTGGCACTACATTAGACATTTGTCCCTCCATCATGCTCAGATGGAGGGACAAAAGGACAGCGAATCCCTGAGTCTGCCCATCTTTAGCAGAGGTATCATTTGACAACACAAGAATTCTATCATGTGTCAGAGATAGAATAATGCCCGAATTCTTCATTACTCCAAGCCAACAGGTTCCAACAGGATTTACTGTGTCACACAGGGAAGCACAGCCATACTCTGAATGCAATGTGTCACAGCAAGGTTAGACCTTTTAGAAGCATATTTCAAATTACATGAGCAGACATCCTTAAAATGCCATAGCATATGGAATCACAAAGACCATAGCATATTTAAGAGCCTATGCCTGTACCACAGAGTACTCTTAGTTCTTTCAACCATGTTGCTGGTCATCTCTACAAACAGCACCTACCCTTCCATAAGCACTGCACACACTGGGGTCAACATTTGCTTCCTAGGATTACCATTATACTGGTCCTTGCCCCTAAGCGTCTGTATCCTGAACCTAGTGCGTTTCTCGATGCCTGGTAGAGTCCTAGCTTTGTAGACCCAAGCACCTACACACATGCACTATCATAAGCCACACACCAACAAAGTCTTTCTTAAAAGAACTTTTAGAAAATGTTCATATCTTGGGCCAGTAAGATGGCCCAGCAGGTAAGGGTGTGTGTGTTCAGGTTCGCCCCCCAAACACAATCCCCCAATCCCACAAGGTGGCAGCAGAGAACCAATTCATAAAAGTTGCCTGACCTCCACACGTATGTGGTGGTATGGTTACGCCTACACCTATACACACACAAACACACACACACACACACACAAATACACACACACTTTATAACACATTATACAATTCAATAAATGGATACTATGTGGTTAAAATTATGTCATTAGAACATGCATACTTATATAAATGTTCACTAGCAGGGACTAATGAAACACATTATGAAATACTAAAATGCTAAGAGAAAGACTAAAGTCTAGAACACTCATAAAAACTAGTTTCCAAAACAGTACACCCGATTCAAAGTGCATCTCAATTCACTGCAGCCACTGGCAAAAGGTAGAGATGGGACAGTAACAATGAAACTATTTCCATACTTGAAAAAAAAGGTTTACAAATTATATGACATTAGGAATGATACATAAGAGGCTGGGGATATGGCTCAACAGGTAAAGTGTCGGCAAGCATGAGTAGCTCAGTTCAGATCCCAGCATACACATAAAATGCCAGGCCCAACAGTGCATGCTTGTGACCCACCTCAGGGGAAGCAGGGCCAAGAGCATCCCTGGGCCTCCCTGGACAGCCAGTCTAGCCAATCAGTGATTTCTAGAGACAGTGGGAGATTCCGTGTGAAAAATTAAACTGAAAGGTGATTGAAGAAGATGAAGATACTGAGCACTGAGCTCAGGCTTTCATACAATGAGCTAAATATCCACCCATGTGAACACACACATGTGTACCCATGCATGCATGCATGCACGCACGCACGCACTTGCACGCGCGCGCGCGCACACACACACACACATACACACACACGGACCCATGTGTAGGTGTACACATGAAACACAAACAGGGCAGGTGATAAAGCTTACTAATGAACCGATGTTTAGCTTTTCAGGAGGGCTTGGGCTTAGTCACAAGCATTGCTGAGCCCTGCTTTCTCACACACATACACCAAACGATCACAAATACTTGGACTTTTGAGTAAAGAACAAGATGGAACATTTCTAGAGTTAGAAAGTAAAAAGAAAAGTTGTTATGAGCAGTTGATGACAGGCCAGATAATGACTGGAAACAATAATAGACATATTTTGAGATTCCATGTGTTAAAAGCTCTCTGTTTACAGTATAAATACACACTGGATATTTATATATAACCAGTCTTATTACTAACAAGGCAGACCCGCTGCCTGGAAACAGTACAACTGTGAGCATGTCCTGTTGGTGAGTCATTAACAGGGTGGGCTGAGGGGGTGGAAGTTTTGAGAAAAAATAAACAGGGGTGAACCTGAATGTCACAATTCCACAAAAGGAAATGTGAAGATGTTCAGGGAACAAAAACTGTTTAACACAATTCAAAATATTATAAATAAACAAAAAATACTCGTTAACTTTTTTTCCTTTTTGATAAGAGTGTCTCAAAGAAAGGAACCACGCCCTCTCTTATTTTTTAGTTTATATGCTATTTATTTAATATGTGTTAATTAAAATAGAATTATATCATGCTCCTTCCTTCCTTTCCTGTCTCTCACTCTTCCCAGCAACCCTCCTTCAAACCCCTCCACAAGTCAATAGCCTAAATGGGCTAGAGTCTAAACAGAGAATTCTCAATAGAAAAAAAAAAAAAGAAAATGGAAAAGAAACCTCTCAAAAACAGGTTTATTATCCTTAGCAATTAGGGAAATGCAAATTTAAAAACTTCAAGATTTCATCCCCCTCCAGCCAGAGGGATACTAAACAATTGACAATAAAGGCTGGTACGAATGTGGGGAAGGAAGAACACTCATCCACTGCTGGGGGTGGCCAACTGGTGCAGCCACTCAGAACCAGTGTGGAGAATCTTAAAAAACAAACAAACAAAAAACCCCAAAAAGAAAAAAACAAAACAACAACAACAAAACAACCAAACAACAACAACAACAACAACACCTAAAAACTCCTTGGCCTGTGTCCAAAAGACTCTAGAATCCTATTTCACAGATCCATTCAGCCATGTTTGTTGCTGTTCTATTCACAACTAGGAAATTGAAACAATCTAAATATCCTTCAATAGAAGAATGGATAATGAAAATGTGCTACATACACAATGAAATATTACTCAGCTATAAAGAAAAATGAAATTTTCAGATAAATGGATGGAGTTAGAACAGATTATATCAAAGATTTGAAAATTGAATGCAGCAAAGATAAATTTTGAAAAGAACTCCAGATGAAATTGAACTCAAAAAACGAGTTAGAAATTTATAGAAAAGCCATACAAATAGAATGGATCAAATAGAAGAAAGGGTATCAGAAACTGAAGATAAAATACAATTAGACCTCACAAACAAAAATATGAAAAAAATTAAAATACATGATAGGAATGTGCACAAATTGAGGGATACCATGAAAAGACCAAATATCAGATTATAGGTATCAATGAAGAAGAACCCCAAGTCAATGGTATAGACTAGATATTCAACAAGATCACAGAGGAGTGCTTTACAAAATCAAGTAAGGACAAACCCACAGAGATGTAAGCAGTACATAGAACACCGATTAGAACTAGAAAAGAAGATCCTTACAGACTGTTATAGTTAAAACACAATATATGCAGAACAAAGAAAGAATTTGGAAAGCTGCAAGAGAAACAACACAAGTCACATATAAAGAAAAACCCATCCAAAAAAATAATCGATTTCTCAAAGGAAACTTTAAAAGCTAGACTTGCCAGGAGCAATGTACTACAAGTTCTAAAAACCATGGATGCCAACAGACTACTCTATCCAGCAAAACTATCTGCCATAATTGAAAGTGAAAGAAAACTTTCTATGAAATACACTCACGCGCTCGCGCGCTCACACACACACACACACACACACACACACACACACACACACAAATCCATGCCCAATAAAGAATACTGGGAAGAACTCTTCTGACTGAAAGGAAGGGTAAGAGTTAAGAAAAGCTATAGACAGAAAACAAATGATGATATAATTACGGAAACATAAAAGAGAAACAAGAACACAGACAACAAAACAGCAAGAAAAGGACAGCAATCAATACGCACCTTCCAAATATAATCATTAATATCCTCAACTCTAAACGAATTAAGAAACAAAATCTGTCAGTTGTCCACAAGAAACTCCTCTCAACTTTAAACATAGGAACCACCTTAAAGCGAAAGGATGGGAAAAGTATCCCAAGCAAAGAGAAGCAGGAATTACCATGTGTAACTAACTGTTCTGCCATCTGATGAAACTAACGGAAAGAAATGTAGAAAGATACTTTATTTCTATCAAGGCAATGATTAGCCATGGAGACATTACAATCCTAAACATAAATGCAGCAAACTCTGGCATACTCAATTTCATAAAAAGTGTTTTACTGGAATTAAAGATACACATTAACTCCAATTTAGTAATAGTAGGTGATTTCACTACCCCACGTTCCCCAATATACAAGTTTTCTAGAAAAAAATTAAACAGAGAAATGATAGAATTAAATCACAGTATACATCAAATAGAACTTACAGAATTATCCACCCAAATACTAAGGACTACATATGTGCATATGTGCATACATGTATGCATACATACATCTCAGTAGCACATGAACGTGTTCTTTACAACAGATTACGTCCTGGGTACAAAGCAAATATAGGGAAATTCCAGAACACTGAAATAACTCCATGTATTCTATCAGATTACAATACAATAAAACTTATAATCAATAGTAAACAAAGCTCTGGTAAGTATATAAACTCATAGAAATTAAATATTACAGAATAATGAATGAGTAAAAGAAGAGAACGAAATAAAATATTTACAAATCTGTGATTAAGTGAAACTGGCCACACTTGATCACAAATCTTCTAGAACACATTAAAAGCAGCCCAAGAGAGACATGTATAGCTCTCAGTGCCTATATCAAAACTTATCACAAAATTATTATTATTTAATAAAAATAGAAGAACACTTCCACACTCATTTTATGAAATCAATGTTACTCTAATACTAAATCCAGGGAAAGATATAAGAGCAAAATCCCCAAACTAAAAGCAAATATCCATAGCAAGCATCAGTAGAATAATCCTCAAGAACATTCTTAAAAATTACAGGCACATAACAAAAAAGATAATCCACCACAAACAGGATGGCTTTATCCCAGAAATGCAAGGATGTTTCAACATATGTAAATCAATAGATATAATAAGTCATATAAATAGATTTAAAGACAAAAATACCATGATCATCTCAATAGATTAAAGAAAAATGGCCTTTGACCTGTTAGAAGAGAATATACATGATATTCTACATGCGTATCTTTGTACCCACAGGAAAGTATAGCTCTCACACCTTATCAGGAAGCTTCTTATGGAAGAAGGACACCACTTCCAAGACTCCATTCTGATTTAAAGATCAGGACTGTGCCCAGGTACTTCTAACTCCCTCTTAGGAAGCAGTGAATCTTCTCACATTTTCTGAGATCACACTGACGTGGACTTCAAAGATGCTGGATATATTAACCTTCAGCACCGCTAACAATCAAACACCTCTCACCTTTTATGTTTCTTAAATAGTTTTGTAGTTATATTTCAAATTCCATCTGATAAATGTCTAAATGATAAAATAATATTAGTCTTGTTTTTCAGGGAGTTCTAAATGAAAATATGCTCTTTCAAGAGTCGGGCTAATTCTTTTTATCCAAATGATACAAAAGACATCTATATATAATAAAAACAACAGCTGTGATGTTTTATACCTTTTATACTGAATTTTCTTGATTTAATTTATATCTAAAATGTTCTATTGTACAATTAGCCAGGAGTAAATACATAATTAAACATTTGTATTTTAAAAATAAAAGAGACAATACTATAGTTTCTCTTCAAAATTCTCATTTCTAACCATATAAATATAAGTAAGATAGCCCATGGAATACAAATAACTATAACATAGGGGGAACTACATATTCAATCTTGTTTAAAATAAATTTCAATCTCATTAAACATATATAAAATTTGGTTAGAAATTTGTTTTGTCCATAATCTTCACTTCATCATGCCAAACCGTGTTCTTGATTACTTAATTTTACATATATTAATCTATTTCTCATGTAAATGTTACATCAGATACTGAAGGTATAAAAAATGGCTCTGGTCCAGATCATGGTGGTTGCTAGTTTTGCTATGATCCAGGACTAACTTTAATAGCCTTTGTCTGCTATCCCTTTCTCCTAAAGACTGCTGTCTTGTCCACTACTCAGCCTCCTCTACATCAGATCCTAGGAATGAGCTTCCTAGGTACAAGGGACCTTATAATATTTAATAAATAACATTTGGCCCTCATATGCACAAAGCTGTGATATTTGGCCAACAGGGGAAACTGTAAACAAAAACTGGGGGAAAAAAGCTTCACCTGTCTGTGAAGCAAAAGTCCTGTCTGCAGAGACTAACTGGATATTAAATTTTCATATTATGATGAGGTTGGAATGTGGTGGATTCAAAGGCTAGTTACCTTACCTTGGCCTTAGATTTGTCCTTCTGGAACAGCAATTCCTTGTCATCCTGAATTAAAATTAACATCTTGTGGCAATTGATAAAACTCTTTTAGAATCGACTAACTTGGCAAGCAACTAGCTTCTCCCAATTCAAACCCTAAGGATGCCTTCAAAAAGCATCTTGATTCTATAAAAAAAGTTTTGCCCATCCCCATGTACCTGTCTCTTCAATATACCTGACAGTGTATTCTAGGCTTGCTTTGAATTATGACTTTCTCTGTTTTGTAAAACTATGAAAACTCAGTAAAACTACTTTCATGTTGAAATGAGAATATGGACAACCTAAATCTGTGCTCCTGGGTGTTAGCCACTCAAAATGGCTCCAAAATAAACTGTCTCTTTTTGAGGAGAAGAAGAAAGAGGAAGACAAGGAGGAAAAGGGGGAGGAACGGAAAGGAAGTAGCTTCTTCTGCAGCAGATGGAGACAGATTATAGAAATTCATAACGGTCCAAAATGCAGACAACAACTGACTGTGGGGTGCCCAGCCCCAGCTGCTACATCTGCCACAGCTGGAGCTTAGCATATGTTGTGGAAGAGCAGAAAGACTGTAAGAGCCAGAAGACCAGGATGTTGGCTTCATGGTTGCATCTTCTATATAAAGTGGAAAAACTACGCCCATGAAATCACAACAGTATGGCTATCTAAACTTTACAACCCAGACAATGACAACACCAGCTGACATGCTAATGGGAAAGACAGAGAGTCTCATTCCCAGATGAAGAACCACAAGCAGTTAATGACTGCTGAAAGACGAATAATTAGTCTTCTCCAGCGATGACCCTCCTAGTAATAAACTCTTAAAATACAAGCATATTAATACTAACTAGATTCACAGGATACATTTATATGTTTACGTACATGTAACAGTAAGGAAAGAGTGAATTAAAGCATGAAGTGCTAGCAATAGGAAGGAAACATGAGGTTATCTTTTCAGTTATTACTAAGCATATTCATGACAATAGGTATTTGCTAACATTGGTGGCATCTGCTCCATAGGTTTCCTGAAACAACTTACCCATAGATAAATGTCATGTGATTACAGGAACACATGCAATTATGAAAGCGAAACCAATGACGTACAATATGCAGGAAAGTCCTGTCTAATTCTTTCTTGCAAATCTTTTATTAACCAGGAACTGTATTAAAGGGTTGCAACATTAGGAAGGTTGAGAACCACTAGTTTAGAGGAAGGAAAAGTAAGGGAGAAATTATGTAATTAAATTGTAATCTCAAAAAAGAAAGAAAAATTCCAATTTCAGAAATATTTATTCTTCTCTCATACATTACATCCCTACCTCAGTTTCCCCTCCCTCCACTCCTCTTAGCCTCCTTCTCTCCCAAATTAATTCCTCTTTCTCTCCTTGGTTTCCCTTTAGGCCTCCCAGGGATATCAACCTAACACAAAGGACAGAGAGGCAGCTGTCAGTAGGTGGGTTGAGAATCATTAAGAGACTTCTAATCTGGCAACCTTACTTTATGAATGAACTAGTAGCTTAAGACTGCCTTACAATATTTCAATGAACTTGATGCCTGGTTTATGTGCTTTCCTATATTTTGATTTTGGACTGCAAAAGATCACAAGAGTAATCAGAATAATGATTTACAGAGTCTAAGTCTTGTCATGGAATAAATGTATTTTTTTCAGATACCCCTGAGCTCTGGTTTCATTTCTGTTGCAGAGATAAAAGACCCATCAAAAAACAATTGTGCTGTGGTAGAGAGAGTTTTATTTGGCCTATAATTCCAGGTTATAGTGTATCACTGAGAGGAAGTCAGCTTAGGAACTTGAGGTAGCTGGTCACATCACATCTATAGTCAAAGAGAAAATTAATGCATGTGTGCTCTTTGGTTTTTGTGATTTTGCTCAGCCCCTCTTCTCCACTCTCATACAGCTCAAGGCTCCCTGCCTAGGGAATTGTGCTGCCCACAGTGGCAGAGTCTTCCTGCATCAGTTAACTTGAGACAATACCACCTCTCACTTTGGATCTAGCTATCCTCACCTTGTTTCTCTCCCTCCCTGCCTGCCTTTAACTCTCTCCTCTCCTTCTCCTTAAAATATCTACTTAATTGTTATTGATTTTGCTATTGGCTTCCAGGAACCAGGTTTGACTCTACTTTTGCTCACAGAGCCAACTTTGGGTCCCATTTGCAATTTCATTGATCTGATATTTTTTCCCATACTAATGTGGTTTTTTTCCTTATGATGAATATATACATGATTAGTGTTGAACATTTCTTTCCTTATCTACATATTGTGTCTGTCATAGACATCACTCTGGTTTCTATTTTGGCTCTAACAGCATTTCAATACAATGTTTATTTGATTCAAGTATTTGCCTTCACACTCAGTTAAAAATATTTTATAATGATCATTTAACTTTTGACTCATTTGTGTCTGCAAATGTAAAATGTGTTCCCTGATAATACAGGAAATATATTTATATTATAGCATATATTTATAAACCCACTCTGAAAATCTAACTTCTAATTGGAGCATTTAAGCCATTTATAGTTATAAACATTTATTATTTATAAAGTCATGTTCAAATTAGCCATTTTTTACAGTTGTTTCCTATTGGCTCCATCTGCTTTCTTCCCCTTTGACTCATTCTGTCTATATTATATTAATTAAATATATTTTACGATTTAATGAAAAAAGCTTTACTAGTCTCTGAAAGCTTCTGAAACTTTACAAATTCTCAAGGCCCTTCACCAAGGTTTTATAACAATAACTGGGGAGAAAGAGTCCCTGGCCCACCGAGCTGCAGCTGCCCTCATGTATGTCAGAACTGCAGGGACACAGTTTTCACACTGGGTGGTTTTACTCTGATACAGATGCCCATGTGTCACTCAGGCCTCTCCAGTAATCCCTGACCCTTAGTCCTTTAAGTAACCCCAATAAACTCACTGTCCACTTAGCTAGACTCAGGGTGACTTATTTCGTTTTGTCATTGGTGCTTATCTGGGGTAACTAAACATTCAATCATGTCTTCCCAGGAAAAGTCACATAACAAAAGCCTATGTAAACAGGCCAGAGTCTTGTAGTCTATTTCAGTTTTCTTCAGAAGACCCTCCATGCTGACCTTCACAATAGCTGTACTGGATCCAACTCTCAGCAGCTGTGAAGAAATGCTCCTTTCCCACACCATCACTAGCACTTGTCAACTTGTCTTTGGTTTTCTTCATGACATTCATGCTGACTGGGGGTAGATGGAATCTCAAAGTACTTTAAACTTGCATTTCTATGTAGTCCATGAATATTGATCATTTCTTCAATTATTTATTGGCTCTTTGAATTTCATCCCTTTGAAAATGTCTACTAACTTCATTAGCCCACTCCACATTATGATTTTTGTTTTATGATATTTAATTCTTTAAGTTCATTATAGCATCTGGTATCTTACACACAGAGAGAGAGAGAGAGAGACAGACAGACAGACAGACAGACAGACACAATTGGCAAAGAGTACTCTCTTACCCCGGTGGGCTCTCTTCACTCTTGCTGCCAGGTTGCCTTTGCATTGCAGGTGTTCAATCACATGCCCCATTTGTCAGGTCCTATGATAACTTCCTGTGCCATCGGCGTCTTATTCAAAACATGCTTGTCCATAAATGTATCTTGAAGAATTTTTAGCTGTGTTTTCATCAGTTTCACAATTCCAGTTCTTACTGGAATCTTGGATTCATTTTGAGCTGATTTTTGTGCAGTGTGAGGGATCTTAATATAGATGCATTTATTTATAAATGAACATTCAGTTTTCCCAGCCCCATTTGAAGCGGCTGTCTCCTTTCTAAAACCTTTGCTACAGACTAGATGGCTGTAGTTGTTGGTTTTGGCTTATTCTTGGGTCCTCTATTCTAGCCCACCAATCTATGTGTTCAGTTTTATACCAGTGCCAGGCTGATTTCAGTACTGTGGCTCTGGACAACAGGGTATGATCTGGCACTATGATGAAGTCTCTGCATGGTTCTTTCTACTTAGGGTTTCTTTAGCTCTGTTAAGTCTTCTATGCTTCCTTAAAAACATTAAGAAGGCCTGTCTAGACAAAAGGCCACTGGAATTTTGATGGAAATTTCATTTAATCTATAGCATGCCTTACGTAATACACTTGTTTTCACAATGTCAACTCTGCCAATCCATGAATGCAGGAGTTATTTCTAGCTGATAAATTTCAAAATCTGAAGAAACATGTGTGGTCACAGGTATTTCACATAGAAATTTCACAGGTATTTTCACTTATCAATTGATATGAAGCCTAAGGTCCCAAGACGGACAAACTGACTCTATATTGCTATGGCAAAGCTCCATCCAATGTACCTTCTTGGGTTCTACTAATCATGTACCTCCAAGTCTGTCTGTCTCCTCCTCTCTCTCCATGTCTCTTATATATTTTCCTCTCTTTCTCCTTCTCACTAATATCACCCTGACTAGCTTTTTGAGCGTAAAATTTCTTTTCTTGGGGCTCATGTCTACACAATTATCCTAAGCTATAGCTAATGGGTCCAGCCACTTGAGTAAGCTGAACAAATGAAACAGAGTGGCAGGTGCATACCGGTCTGAAAGCTCTTTCTACAAGAATAAGAACAGAAGCTTCTGAAGAGGGAAGCAGGGACACTGACACCCAGCAACATTCCTAAAGTACCAGACGTTTTTGAGAATATCAGTTCCCTAGTTAAAAACAAAACAAAACACCAGAGTTCTAAATTTGATGACTCCTCTGAAGAAAGGTCTAAATCACAGCTTCTGCAAGTATGGCTCAGGGATTGTCTCCGATGAGCCAGAAAAGCAGGAAATCTCTGTGAAACATAGAGAGTCTAATTTGATTTCTTGAAAATCAATTCTTGTTCTTGGGCATGGACAGGAGGTAAGAGAGAGCATTATGGCAGACAGCATGTGAAGGGAGGGACTGCTAAGATGGTAGGTAGAGGAACAGGCGGAAATGAATCAGGGACCAGGGGCATCTGTCTACAGCCCAGTGACCTACTTCCTCCCCAGCTCCTACTTATGACCCTCTCCTAATAAAGTCATTGATGGGGCAGAGGCCTTAAGATCCAATCACTCTATAAAAGACCATCCAGCTGATGAGCAGGTCTTACATCCAATTAGACAGCTCTTGGTTACGGCCAACATATGAGTGTCGTTCATCAGGAGATTAACTAGCCATGCCTGGGACTAGAAACCCAGCCAATTTCACAAGGCTAGTGAGGTTATAGATTGTACAAGAGAATCTATTACCACCTACTTGCTAGACCAGCATAATTCCTGACTACATTCTAAATCTCAACCTTATACTTATAGATAATTGGAGGTCCTAACCTTCATCAAAGAAGTCTCTCTTTACAGTAAATCAAGAGCATCACAGAAAATCATAACTAGGAAACACTGCAGAGATCAATGGATCATGGAAAGTCCATCTCCAATGGATATACCTATATTACAACTCTTACAAAAGACAGAACTACTGGAAGATCCAGGATACCAAGAAGTCTGTGAAATAGTCTTTCCAGAAACAGCTGAATGAGCAAGATCTGAATAGTGCTATATCAAAAGATATGTGTAAAGAGTAGACGAAGACCTGAGTGAGTGAAGTCTTGAGTTACTGTGTGCTGCGGGCATTGATATGGCCATGTCAAGGACCCCATAGCCACAGGCTCAGAGAGATACCAAAGCCATCCTCAAGGGACCAAGTGCAGTGCTGGCAGCATGTGCAGAAAATGTCACCCATGGTTTTCTTTCCCTGGATATTTATTGCCTGAAGTCTGCTCCCTTAGAGATTGTTCCCACTGAAACTAGTTAAACAAGCCTCCTTTTTTATCTGCATGCAATAATTTCCTCCTTGTCCAGCTATATACAAAACCCCATTTCTTTGTTTAACTATATAGAGTAAACAATCTGATTTCTGAAGTGCTGTGGTTTTAGAGAGCTAAGTCTAGCTGATCCCAGTTTTTCTGTGTATCTATCTGCCTGTCTTTTGGGCATCTCCTCACCATTCCCAATCACGTCCAAGTCCCCAGAGCTATAAAAGGATACAGCAGACATGTTAACTCTAATAGGGGAAAAAAAATCTCATGGGATCGCAACTCTTAACAAGAACTATAAGGCAACTGGTGACTACTGAGAGAAGGGGAATTAGTCTATCCCAGGGTTGCTGTCCAAGGCTGGCTGTCCAATCCAAAGTCATCAGCCCTGAAATCCTATGCACATAAATGGACTCAACAGGTTACAGTTATATATTTATGTGCATAATTGGAGAAGAGGCTATCAACTGGAGAGTGAGGAGGCATGGAAGGAGTCGGGTGAAGAAGACTGGGGGGGAGGGAGAGGGACGAAAGAGAAGAGGGAAGTAATGTAGCTGCATCTCAATTTTAAACATATACAAAATGTTTTAAAGACCATTAGCTTACAACGCAAGAGGGTGGACATGAGCCTGCTAGACACACTTCATATATAACCCATAACAAATCTGTTATGCCCCCTTGGAAAACTGCAACATCCAATTACACATATTAACCATGGCCTTGAAAGAGCGAGGGAGAGCTGCAAGAGTCAACAAGTAAGCAAGCAGAAACAGGATCATCCTGAGACCCAGCATGTATGGACAGCAGATTCAGGCATTTCTCCCTGTAAAGTTCCTCAAGTACAGAAAGAAAAATCACAAGACAAGCCCTTGTCTTCTTGTCAGCAAGGTTCTCCAAGTGCTCCAAAGAAACAACCTTCCTTGAAACACATGGCCGTTAAGAACACAAGAAACTGATAATGTACAATTTCTTTCGCAAGAACTTACATATTCATCTTCTACCATCCTAGGGTTGTTTTGTGTATTGTCCATTAAAGGACTCAACAGGAAGGAAGTGCTCTTAAAAGTTTGTGCTCCTGGGCCTAGATCCAACCCTTGTATATGGCCTCTCCTTCTAGCAGCTGGGCACTGCACCTCCCATCATCCTTGTCCCAGTATCTCCATCAAAACTGTGTAACACGTTATAAACTGGCTACTTACAGTCGATACTTTTCCTGTATAAAGTGCATTAGTTAGGCCGGTGTTTCAGCCCCCAAGTTGTGAGGATGACACAGGTTTGCAAAGTACTAAAAATGGACTCTGGTGAGTAAAACCAGACATGTAGAAAGGTAAGGCCAGAATGTGGACTCCTGGAGCTACTCTGCCGTGATTCAAATACTAATTCTAGGAGCTGTGAAACCTGGGTGAGGGATGGAACAGCTATGGAGTATCACTAGTAAAACACTAAGTCTTAAAGTAGTGTATGCAAAAGAACTCAGTGTTCTCAATTCTGCTGGCTCCATGAGTAGAAAGAATGCCAGCTCTGCATTCTACTCCCTTACTTCTAAGGATCTACCCTCATTTTTGCCACATGCTGGTTTAACCCTCACACTTCACATTTCCTGGAAGTACATTGAAAAAGTAAATAGCTCCAGTTCAAAGAAAACACAAAACCTTTCCCAACTGTTCCCTTTATCAGGTATAAGAACACTCCAGAGGAAGGTCAGGAAGGCACAAGAGTACCAGAAGCTAAGTGGGTGCTCGTCAGACCATTGGAGTAAGCAGTGCCTCATGCAATAAATCAGGGAAGTCTGGAGAGCTGCCGCCTAGAAACTGTTAATGTCAAATCATCCTTTCAATCACAAAATGCTTACATATAGGAGACTCCGCAAGGTTCCCTGGTAGTAACTGGCTTCTAGAAAGTTCTGCTTTCTTCTATGCATCCATAAGTCTATTTGCCTAAAAGACTTCAATGCAGCTGATGGTGCTCTCTCTCTCTCTCTCCCTCTCTCTCTCTCAGCCAAGTAATGAGCTTCCCTCAACTAGCTCTGGTCACAAATGCCTGTGTCAGAAGATGTGTAGTGATTAGGTTTGCATATGATACACAAAATAAGAATCTATAGTTCCTAGGGGAAAAAATATGTGTGCATCCTGATTGCCTTTCCATTCTCGATGTCCAAAACACTGCCTACTGCTTAGTAGGTACAGTGACTCCAGAACAGTGCTTGCTGTACAGGTAGTATAACTGTAAGCACCTAGGTAAAAATTTTAACACAAATAAATTGTAGGCATAAGCTATTAGAGCATAATTTAGGCAACAGAACCTGAGTGAACATAGTGGAAATGTAGGAACCTTTGGTTAGCCCTCTCTTGGAGCCCTTTCCACTGTTCTTTCTCATGTTCCCATAAAAACCTACCTTCACTCAGCAGGGATGGAAGAGAAGGGGAGTCAAAGAAAAATAACAGAAATACAAGAGCCTCACAACGAGCGTTTTAGAACAATCTTAGTTACCTTTGAGTCATTGCCATATTTTTTATACCATTTACTGTTATACATTTATATTGTTAAGTATTATAAAAAATCTAGGGATGATTTAAGGCACTTATATAAGAATGAATACAGGTTAAATGCAAATATATCACATATATAAATGACTTCCTATAACTGAAAATCTCCAGATGACTTGAGCAGCGGTGGGTTTTGTTATCACGCAAGGGAGTTCAGGAATCCATTGTGCCATGAACACGAAGGTTGCTGTACTCAGCGCAGTGGGAAGGATACAGAACTTTAGGAGCAATTACTACAGAAGCTGGAATGCACTGAAAATATGAATAAAAGCACGAACAATACAAACTTACCAAAATTTTAATATGTGATGTGTTCATCTATAGTTCTACTTATGAGCTACTTGCCAGCAATAAATATTTTTTAAAATGTGGAAAAAAGAGACTAACAATAGCTCTTAATGTAACAGATATGGCCAGAGTCAAAATTCATTCATTTCTAGGGAGCTCTAATACCACCCCGCTCCTGAACCTACTGTTCTCTATCGCTGATAATCTCCTCTTAGGAAGGTGTGTCAAGAAGAACCATGTCTTGCTCTCTATCGTTTACTGCATTCAACTGTCAATGGTGAAGTTCACAGAGGAAAATCCCTGTGAGTTTTTGCCTATGTGTTTATTCACCTATTGATAAGGGCATAGGAAAAAGTAAAGAAGAAAAAATGGGGGAGGGGAGGGCAGGGAGATTTAGCCAGGCTGCTGTTTGTATGACTCACAGAGGGAACCAGCAGAGGACAGCCTGACACCCATACCGATCAAAACATCTCACCCTGCCCTGCTTCCACTTTCTAGCCTTCATTACATCTAACTGCCCTGATTCAGGGACAGCCAACCCATTATCTCGTGGCTTCTGTCAAGTTCCTGATTTTCTTCTCTTCTTGAAGATGAGGAAGAGCTCGGTTTAAGTGTCCTCTGGAACCTACACTGAGACATATTCCAACATGAGTGTAGTCTGACGTGCACTACGGGAGCCAGAAGCAGGTAAGGAAATTCTTCATGAAATAGCCCGGGTGTGTGAAGGGAAGAGTCAGGTCTGAGCTGGGGGACACTGGGCGATCCTCAGGTTTTACCAGTAAAGTCAGCTTGTGTTTAAAAATTGTAATTGTTTGGCATGTTAAGTATTTGTCAGTGGCAATTGTGGGGTCCAAACCTTAGGTGTTACCAAGTAATTGGTTACTTGGGACTCCCAACTGTGTTTAATGTGTCTGTAGTCATTCAGAAGAAACTGTTTCAGCAGATGAGATGGCTTCTCAAAAGTAGGTTCACTGTCGCATTTCTCCTTTCAAAACCTCTCATTACGAAGAGTTTCTCCTTTTCTGAACGTATACTTACACAGGTAAGAGCTTTTAGCTTGGTCTTGCTTGGAAAGTTAATCCTAACTGCATGTAATAAAGTATGCAAAAGTATGCAATTGTTCTTAAGGAAGATATATATATATATATATATATATATATATATATATATATATATCATCGCAAATGTCTTGCTCTCCATCGCTTACTGCATTCAACTGTCAATGGTGAAGTTCACAGAGGAAAATCCCTGTGAGTTTTTGCCTATGTGTTTATTCACCTATTGATAAGGGCATAGGAAAAAGTAAAGAAGAAAAAATGGGGGAGGGGAGGGCAGGGAGATTTGGCCAGGCTGCTGTTTGTATGACAAACATATATATCCTATACATAGCAAATATTTGCAGTCATTAGATACTTACATAGTTTATAAATAATCAGCTAAATTCCTTAAAATGCTTGAACTATTTGCAATTCAAAATATAGGACTGAGCATGGACCTAGTGTCAGTGAGCCCATGCAAGCCACCTAGAAGACACTGTTTGTTTTATTTACTGTTGAGTTTTTGGGAGGTTTTGTTTTGAGGTGTTTGGTTGGTTGGTTGGTTGGTTTTCGTTTGTTTTGTTTTAGGAAATTTAATACGATGGAGGAAATAAGAGTAAAGAAAAAACAATTTACACATTTATCTTTTTTAAAATACACAAAATTAGAAATACATTTCAGGACTAAATAATCTAAACCCTAATTTGAAAATAAGAAAATGAGGAACTAAAAAGTATCAAAGTAATATTTTAAGTTCTATAAACACATAAAATCTTATACTTTATTAAAACTTATAAATACATACAAGCACATACGTACAGTTTCACACTCGGAGATGTATGTCAAGTACATATGGTCATGCCTGTCAAACCCAAAGAAGAGAACAGATACCAAGGTGCTCAGAGCTTCAGTTAGGGGAAGCTGGCAGCCTGTGGGAAGTGAGCTACCATTTGCTGCTGTGTAGCAGCAGCACCTCAGAGGAAGCAGGGCCTGAAGGAGTGAGGCTCTAGCTGGAATGTAACAGAGCTGACCCTACCAGGATCTAAATCCCCTGCATGGTAAGAGGCTGGCCTGCTGCTGGCTCCTGCAGACAAATGATTTCTATCGGGCTTTACCCTGCAATGGCTTCACTTGCTTCCTGTTCTCCCTCATAATCTACCAGTCATCCATGGGTCAGCATGCCCTCCCATACTCCTCAATCCACTGTGGCCGCTTTCTCCCTTAGTCATGTATTTTTAGGATGTATTTTTTTTTTCACCAAATTATCACTGGCAACTTTCAATATCAATATCACAGTAAGGAGGACACAGTAACAAGGAGAAACTTCTCTCAAAGTAAGTGTAAGGAGGGGCAAAGCACTCTGAAACAGTTAATGTTAAACACTAGGCAACAAGGTACTAAGTACTAGGTACTAAGTAACATCCCAAGTATCTGACCCACCAAGCTCCCTAAACCTCATTCCTATTTTCGAAGCCACGAAGCATCAATCTAGATAATATCTGTGAAGTCATTAAGAGCCTAATGTATGAAGGAAGTATAAAGCAAATGAGGGATAACACTGCTGCTTTCAATGTTTTTGTAGAGATCAGGGTCATCAGGAAAACGACCATTATACAACTGATCATTAGAACACATACTCCATGGGTCAGCATGTCTTTCCACCCACCGCTTAACGGTAACACCGCTACAGGATTGCCAATTATTGTTGTCTTAAATTCATGTACAAGGCATCCCCCGAAGATGCTGAAGTTGGTGATTTGAGAGTGACACTAACATTCACATGTGTCCTACTCATAGGCTGCCTACAAGTTTTTAATTCAATCTAAGCTACCTGGTAAATAAATGAAGGCTTGAAAACAAAACCCCCAGCACCTCTCCATATACTGCATTAACTCTGAGATAATTAAGCTCTGCACTAGTGTTTAGCATGAGACAGTGGATGAAGAGGGAAAGGATCACTGCTCCAGACATGTTTTATGGTTCAAGATGCTTCTAAACACAACTTGCTGAATACAAAAGCAAAGATGACTTGGAATCAATGTTCACTCTAGTAAATGTTTTTAGAATGAACTTAGTTGTTGAGGCTTCTCTAAACCCAAATCTCTGATAACAAGGTTCCTGCATTTCCCTCAAGTCAGTGGCAAATGAGTTATCTTGGTCTCTCAGCATGAGCAAACTTTACAATACCAAGACCGAACCAGTCTGAGGAGATATAAGACACTAGCCAAACACTCTACTATGGGCATCTATGCTTCCAAAAGACCATCTAGTCAAAGAGAGGAAATAAAAAGAAATAAAAATTATATCAACTGAAAATTTTGAGTTCAAGAGTGGCAAGTAGATTTAGGTCAAGTTCTCCAAGGATAAGCCCATGAACTGCACTAGTGAACTTCTTTGATGTGCAATACTTGACCCTTGACCCACTGACCCAGAAACTCTAGAGATAGAACTCTGCAACCTATGTTTGAACAAGTCCTACTGGTAATTTTGAAGTACAAATTTGAGCTTCAAGTGTAGAATGATCATACAAATAACATATATACCTGTTAATTGGGCAAACTTGTAAATAGTACTTTCTTTCTATTTCAAAGTACCTGGTCACCTATTGTCAAACTGAGTGCTTTCATCAGAGACAAAGTACTGCCTGGGATTTCAAATTAGCTGTGAATATACTTTGATATTCATAGAACCTATGAATGTAAAAAAGGAGTACCATCTCATGAGAGTCTTGGCACATCAGCTTAAAAAACCAATCACAGCTAAGTGTATTACTTTTTTTTATTGGTTATATTATTTATTTACATTTCAAATGTCATCCTTCCCAGTTTCCTCTCTGAAACCTCCCCCCATCCTATACCCCCTTCCCTTTGCCTCTATGAGGATGCTCCTCTACCTACCCTACGCTGGGGCATCAAGCCTCCACAAGACCAAGGGTCTCCCCTCCCACTGATACCAGATAAGGCCATCCTCTACTACATGAGGCTGGAGCCATGGGTCCCTCCATGTGTACTCCTTGGTTGGTGGTTTAGTCCCTGGGAGCTCTGGAGGGTCTGGTTGGTTGATATTGTTGTTCTTCCTAAGGGACTGCCATCTCCTTCAGCTCCTTCAGTCCTTCCCTTAACTCTTCCATTGGGTTCCCTGGGCTCAGTCCAATGGTTGGCTGTGTCTGTATTAGTCAGATGCTGGCAGAGCCTCTCAGGGGAGAGCTATACCAGATTCCTGTCAGCATGTGCTTCTTGGCATCAGCAATAGTATGTAAAGTCTAAATTCTCAGCATCTTGAGCAACATACAGGCAACAGATAAAACAGATGTGCTTCCTCCCAACACACAATTTCCCCAACCAGATCTTTAAAATCCCCTTTATTAAATCTTCTGGCTCCTCCTTATGGCTCATAGTATCCTAGAAAAGGATATCACTAGTTAATAATTTATTTATCCTTCTAGTAATAACTTGGCTGTAATAACTCACAGGAAAGCCAAGTTTACCACAAGGCTTTTCAACCCACCTGCACTTTTAAAGTCAAAGTCATTGTTTGGTATCGAATTAATTTCTGTTTTCTTTGAAGCCTTCTGGCTGTACTCAGCCTAAATTAAACTGCTAGCCCTTCGCTCTCCACAGCAGTCAGCCCTCTGCTATCTGTGAAAAGCATCAAGTGTCTTACATGTCATGTTCTGACCACTCGTCCTTCAGATAAGAGAACAGCAGAGAAGGTTCGTGGTTTCTATCTAATTACAGAACATCTGCTGTTGAAGTTAAGATTTCAAAGAAAAGAGAAAAAGAACCGCTGTGAGACATATGGGAGTTTGCCCAGAAGACACTGCTGTGTTGGTGTGCTGTGAGACATATGGGAGTTGGCCCAGGAGACACTGCTGTGTTGGTGTGCCCACTGTAGCAAGGGACTGGATGTTTGCTTTTCCTGCACATATTCTGAGAGTACTGATGGAATTGAATTGAATTTCATTCCTGAAATTGAACCGATTCCTTACCACACGACAGCCACAATTCTAGATGCTATAGATACTCTGCATGAAGAGCTGTTCTCTGGACCCCGTTCTAATGGGTCACATTAAACCTTACTTTTAATATAACCAATGTTATTATTCCAGAACTATCTTTTAAGTCACACCAATGATCTTTTGAGCACAAAATTTCTTAGGACATATTTTTACTAACTTTAGAGAGATTTGGAGGAGATTCTATTCTCACTACAAGCTAATGAATATTTGCTGGCTTGTTCTAACCCTGCTGGGAGCTTACAACTCTGCATTTACTAATAACCAAAAGAAAATATAGGAAAATGGGCCTTGCACCTTGGTGTTCAATGTCCTCTTCCCCTCTTATCTCTTGAAACTGTCTTTCTGCCGAAGAGCCTAATTAGCTGCAAGCACCACCTTTACAGAAGTGAAACTAGGAAGAGAAAGGCTGGGGTCTCACATGAAGAGAAAACCTAAGGCCAGATGTCCCCCACTATCACTGAGTCTGTGATGCGTTTGACTGCAGCAACTACCTTCTTCACTGCTGGCACTAAAGCAAAAGGGCTAGCTGAGAACAGAGTGAGTGACCAAAACAGCCTTGGAAGGAGCTATTTCTGGAAAACAAATATTTTTCTTAAACTATATTTTATACCGTGTGTGTGTGTGTGTGTGTGTGTGTGTGTGTATACACAAGTATGGATGAACGACATGAAGGTAAGAGGACAAAGTGTGGGAGTCGGTTCTCTCCGTCCACCATGTGGACCCCAAGGAGAGCAAATCAACAGGCTTGGTAGCAGCCAGCCTTACCCACTGAGCTATTTTGTTAGCCTTTAAATGGGTTCTTTCAACTTTGAACACACAAAGCTATTTACTGCTCAATCTTTTGATATTGTGGCAACGCCTTTTACTTACTGCAGATCTGTATTGATTTTCTTTCCTACAAATGTAGCATATTGTCAGTTTAGTCTGGTTCCTCAGTATATTTCAAATAGTGAGAGGGTGTTTTAAAGAACCAAGGAGCCACGTGAATAAAATAACTCAGACTCAGAGTGGATTTTAAGTCCCTGAAGAGAAGTAACTCTGTTCGTAACAGTTAATTTTCCTAGACAATGGGTGGAAAGAAGGAAAGCCTTACACCAAACTGGAAACAAGAATCTGAAGTTCTGGCTAACATCCTTCTCTGCTGAGCCACCTTGGAGAAGGCACAGCGTTCTGTGCTTCCTAGCGACCATACAGGTGTGCGTTCTGGAATCAGATTCTCCGGCCTTACATCCTGACTGGACTACTTAGTTTGACAGAATCTCCCTCATGCTACTGCATGTATCATTTTCCTCACCAAGGTACCACGCAGAGAAGTGAGCCAATGCACAACATCCCAGAACAGTGTTAGCCCTGGCATAGGAATCAACCTCTACACCATGATGCCAGCCCCATCATTTTCTTTCTCAATAAAATAGTGCAGCAGTCTGAGATGACTGTAAGAAAAAAAGAAGCCAAAATTATACAATCCAATTACTTCTGGCTACTTGCTTTGTTCATTTGTACAAGCAGAAGAAAATAACTCTTTAGAAGAATCGTTGTAACAATTATCAGACGTCTGGTACAAAATTAAAGTTACATATTATAGTTCTTAAAACAAAAAAATCTATACTGTGGCTATAACTGTAGTTTCACTCACAAAAGATACCCCTTTCTATGCATCTGTCACAATTCAGGCAGATTACCTTCCCTGACAAAGCAATTTATGAAAAAGCACATGGCATAACTTGGAAAAACTTACTATTACACTAGGATATTAGAATAGGAGATCAGAACAGGGAGCAAGCTGTGAGTGCTACCTCAAAAGGAGGAAATAATGCACAGATTCAGGGAATTACAGACTGGTATATGGTCTATGGAAATGATGTGCTTAGTAAACAAAACACTAACTAGTGACCTTAACGACCCCAAAACACCGCTTACCTGATTTGTCATATTGTCTCTGTAACCCCAGACATGTTGTATGACTTGTTGCACCTTCAAAAGCCATCATCTTTGCACAGCATGACTTTTTCTGAGTGCTCAGGCATTAAACACACTTCACATGTCTATAGCATTTACAAATGAGGCAGCAATCTGATCCATGATGTCCAACACCCATGCTGCTTCAAGAGAAAGTGATTACACCTGTGACGCTGAGCCTACTTAATTTAAATTAGGATATAAATTCTATACACCAAGAGAATCAAAGAAGTCAAGTCACTATATAATCACTACCCCAAATTATGATAAAAATTCCACAAGGCCTGGAGAGTTGTAGAGCATCTGCCTGTCATGTATTGGTACAGTCAAGAGGAAAATTAGGTCATCACAACAATTCCTTTGCACGTCTTTCCTAGCACAAGCCTACAGTACATTCCAATTTCTATCACCACAGCTTGCTTAGGCAGCAATCACACAGCATTTACCTGGTACCACACAATACCTATCCCCTGTGCCTGAATTCTTTCGCTTATTTTTACATACTGAGATTTAATCAGTTTTCTTACAAGTATGGGGCCCTGAGTAGTGTTCATTTCTGCTAGCATGTCACAATTTACTTCCCCCCTTTTCACCTATTGATGGACAGGTGGGTTGCTCCCAGGTAGGCATTATCATGAGTAAAGTTTTTACAACCATTGTAATCATTCTTTTTACAGGTAACATATGCTTTCATTTCTCTTGTGTAAAATTATTAGGCTATATGGTTATGTGTTTAACTTGATTACAAGTCACAAAGTAGATATCCTATTTTATACTCACAACTAGATATATATTATCAATACTCAATTGACTTGTCAACTCTTAATATTGTAAGGCTTTATGGGCAAACTTGGGGGAGAGAAATTCTGAGGGTTAGGAGCTACTATTTTTTGTCTTTTTTGTAATAATTGTGTTTTTTAAAACTTTTTTAAAATGTAGGGAGGGTTTCAAGTCTGAGGGCTTGCCTCAGACTTACAATCTAGCTAAGACTGGCCTGGAACACTGCCTTCTTTCTCGGCCTCCCAAGAGCTGGCACTATAGCAAGTACTGTCATATCCAGATAGCTTACCATCATTTTAATCTCCATTTCCCTTTAAGAATGCTATATCTCTTGTCATATGCTCCTGTCATATGTCAAAGCTTATGAATTGTTTCCTCAAATTCTTCACTTACTGTCTTAACTGAATTCTTGTGTTTTTAATACATTTGGTGAGGAAGGTTCTAGAAATAACTTTTTTTTTTTAAACCAGAGATACAGAGTGCATTAGTTACTGTGCTGTGATAAAACACCAGACCAAGGCAACTTATATAAAGAAAAGGTTTACCTTGGGGCTTACACTTCCCATTCCACGATCATAGTGGGAGCATGGTGGGAGCATGGCAGCAGGCAGGAAGGTGGTGTCTAATGGCATGCAAAAGTCTACATTTTAATAAGGTACAATGATACCTTTTTCTTTTATAGGTAGTGTATTTTACATCCTAAGAAATCAACTATCCACATTTGGAAAGATATTCTGTTTTTCCCTAGAAGCATTGCTATTAGAGTTTTACATTAAGTATATGGTATATCTTGAATTAGTTTGCTTATAACTATCTGCAAAAACAACCTACTTTAAGAGAGATAATTGATTTACAAATATTCTGTAGGTCAGAAAGCTATATTTTCCAATAGAAGACAGTCTCTAGCAGGGCATATGCTCAGTCTCAGTGACAACTTGTACAGAAAACACAGAAGCCAAACACAGGATTAAGGCTAGAGAGATGGCACTGTAGTTAATGGGCTTGTGCTCTCACAGAAGACCCAAGTTCTCAGCATCCATGCCAAGAAAATCACTACTGCAAGTAACTCCAACTCCAGGGGATCTGACACACTTTTCAGGTACACACTCACTCACATGCACACAAAAACACACCCACAAATAAAAAAGGCACACATACATTTAAACCAGGCATGGTGATGTGCACCTTTAATTCCAGCACTTGGGAAGCAGAAAGAAACAGATCTCTGAGTCTGAGGCCAGCCTAATCTACATATAGCAAGTTCCAGCCAGCCAGAGATACAGTGAGACTTTATAAAAGACAGATAAAAAACAACAAAGTAAGAACCTAGAAGCATCTCTTTAGAATGAGAGCCATTGCTGGCCCCGCCCCAGCATACATTTCTCAGAAGACTGGGAAGACAAAGTCCCTGCCTGGATACAGTCAGCATTTTAAACCAAATACAGAAAATAGTCACGTTTTGCTCCCAAGCTGCTTTCTTCTTTAAACACACATTAGAATAATTGCTGTGTTATTGGTATAAACTGAGTTCTTTCATATGAATTAGGTTCCACAACACAGAGAACACAGCAGCTCTGCTCAAAACTTTCCTACGAGTTAAGATGTGTCTGAAGATCTGTCTTAGAAGACATGTTCTCCGCAGCCTAAGTTATCGATGATCTTTTATGGGGTTTAGGTGCTCTTATATTTATTCTTGGAAAATATCAACTTAGAACATAAAGAGAATTGCTTCTGCTATTCAGATAAAGGTGTCATTATTCAGAGAACATGTTAAATTAGAGCATTTCAAGCCATTTCCTCAAGATTTACTGTGAAGTTAGAAGCCTTGTAAGAGTGAAGTACTCATCTCCATTCCACTGGGTTTTGGAAAAAGTAATATATTTAGTAGAGTAACAGAGCACACACAAAGACAAAAACACTGTTCTAAAGAGCTGTATTTTGACAGCTGCTTTCTTGTACTGGGCTTGTTTAGCAGGGTTCACATCTTATCCCAATTTGGAGGTTGGCTTCTTGCAATGCATGGGAAGCTGTCCTGGGAAACACTAGCGAGCAAAGGCCCATGAACTTGTGAGTAGACGAGGCTGCTGTTTTCAGTAAGTCTCTGAACTAACATTCCTTCAAGAGAACTTCAAGTAAACTGCTCAGAAATAAGGCTATGAGCCTGAGGCTGTTCCTTTAAAAGAGAGAAAGGAGTGAGGCATTTAATTTCCTGTTTTCAAGTATTTCAACTATCAGCAGTTCCTTAATAGTAGCTATTTGTAGGCCTTTCTTTAAATACAACAGGAAATCCTTTTCATAGCCAGAGAGAGGGTAAAAAGTACAAAGGAAGCAAAAGTAAATAAATAAAATTTAAAACAGAAAAACAAACAAACAAAAAGCAAACAACCGCCCAGGGAAGATTATTGTCATCAGTCCCATATATTTTATGAAGGTTTTAATGATTTCAGTCAAAATAATTTGTTTTTAACAGCATAAGAAAAGCTTCCATGTAAGAAATGTTCTCAAACGAGCTAGCCACATATTAAATTAGGAAAATTTCTCATACTTTACAGTATAAAAATAATTCATTGACATTAGCTATCCAGGACATCTAAGCATCCTCTATCGTCCCGAATCATGTTGCAAACACTCCAGAAGAGACTGGAGTTGGCCTTGTTTCCCTGGACCAAGTATATAAGTTTTGCTCTTGTTGCCAGAACTCCCTTTCAGCCATTTGTTCATGCCGCTGGCTCATTCACTGCACCATTTACTTAAACTCTTCCAGAACATTAAATATTAAACAATTAAGTAACAAAAAATATGTAACAAGGTATCTCCTGTCTCATATAGGTAACACTAATGTGGAAATCAGAAATGTAACAAAAAGCAAATTATTAGATGGGTATTTTTATTCATATAATTCTAGTCTATATGAATTGTGTTTGATGCTAAAAATTGTTTTCTATGTGCTTTGTATTATACACACACACACATATAAACATACATACATAAGTACATACATACATACATATATATGTGCCAACCCAAAGTTTCTTTTGTTGGAGACTTTAAGGCACATTCAATGATAAGGATCAACTAAATTCACGTTGTCTTTGTGTGTTGGGAGAGTGTAGCAGTTTCTGGGAACCAAAGCCAGGACTTTGTGCATGCTAAACACACACTCTCACAGGGAGCTACATCTCCGCTGCTCTAGAACACCTTCACGCATGTCTCACACGAGCCATGTCTCACACGAGCCAGCTTTATGCTTCCTGCTCCATGGAGAGAACTCCTGAATACACACACTACAGAAACATTACCACTGATCTGAAGGAAGGTAGGATAGATGGGTGGGAAGGGCCTACAAGTGTGCACTTAAGAAGATGAGAAAAGTCTCAAGAGTTTTAGAGAAATAAACAAGAAACAGCAGGTAGGTGCTAGGCATGGATTGGGGGCCAGAGCCTTTCATTGGAGGACTAAAGCAGCAGAGGCAGATAATCGCTATGAATAGGAAGCCAGCCTGCTCTGTGAAATAAGTTTCAGGCCAGCTAGGTTTTGCCATGAGCCATGGTCTAAAATAAACAGGTAATGTGCTGAAAGGTACGGAATCAGTCCACGGGATTTCTGCTTCCTAGAAAAATCTTAGCTATTCCAAACCTGCCTTTGAAAGAATAGACAGACTCAGTTTCTCTGTATGTATTCAGACGTGTACAAGTGCGAATACAGTAGGTGTGTAAATGCAGAACGGCACACGCCAAAGCTTGCACATGGAGGTCAGAGGACAATCTCCAGTGTTCCATGTTGCTTGAGAAGGGGTCTTTTTGTAGTTTTTCCACTGTGTATGGCAGGTTAAATGACCTTTGAAGATCCAGGGATTCTCACATTTACACTTCCTCACTCCCCATAGGGGTGCAGGAATCACAGAGCTGTCTTTTACATCACTTCTGGGGATTCAAACTCAGTCTCAAAACCATCGCATCAAGCATCGTAGTCTAGAAGTATCTCACTCCCCCTTCACCCTCCGTCACTCAATCTGAGCACTGTGTCAGGCATCACCCTACGACACTGGTCCAATTATCACCAGCCTTATGATCCTGGAGCAAGACCTCCAATACACAAAATGGGACATTCTAATATTACTATGTCAGAACCTGGTCTGTGATAGTAGCGTGCTGTCTTGCTAAGAATGGAGTCAGAAGCATGATGTAAAGCAGAAAGCAGATGCAGGCAAGGCTCAGGACCTCCCCTAATGGAAACAGCAAAGCCTCTCCTTAAAAGAGAAAAATCTGCTGTAAATCTAAAGACCACCAGCCTGAGCCATGGATTAGGAGGAAAACTGATGACAGAGTATATACATAAGGAACCCGGTAGAATAACTGCCCCACTAAGCTAAGAACTTACAAATGTCAACAGTCTTCTGCAGTTCTTAAGTGCCATTCACTCCTGAGTTCTTTTCCTTCAGACAGGGTAACTTTCTAACTCTCCAGGAACTTAGTCTGCCTGCCCTGCTCTGCCCTCAGGCATCTCCCTCCCTCCTTCCTTTCCTCTTTACAGGGACTCTGCAGTTCCTCCTAGGAAACCTGGCTCCACACCCCAGTAGCCATTTTATACTGAACAAGCAGCCTGCTGGCAGGAGACAGTGAGGAACCATGCCTATGAGAAGTCGATTGAGATTGCTATGAATACTACAGACCAGAACAGAGAGCTGAGATGAGCTAGGCAGACAGGAAAAGTACAGGAAAATTTCCAAGGCATGGTGACATCCTTGGGTAGGAGGTCAGGGGAAGGACACATCACCAGAAAGGGAGGCAGAGACGTTTGGATAAAGGATACAGACAGTGTGAGGAGAACACTGGGTAGGAGCCGCATTCATACAGAGCCATGCAGGCTGGCTTTGAAACCCGGATTTCATCCAACTACCATGAGTCAGTCATAGCTCCAGAGAGAGATGGGAAACAAGAAGGAAAACTACGAGACACTTTTCTTCGCTATAACTGAAGGAAGGTTTTCAGTAATTAAGCACAACCTAAGAAGCAACAGCTTTATTGGAAACACATGGATCACATCCAGCCCATATGTGAAAACCCTCTATGCTGGCCAAGGCTCAGCTGAGAGGTTACTTTGTGCAAAAACCAACTACCAAGTTTCTGCTTACATTTCCTAAACTGCAAGAAGTCTTCAATAAAAGCCTTTTCTTTAGCTGACAAAATGCACTGGTTGCTATTGTTCTTCTTGGTACAGAGTCCAGTTCCTAGGGCAGCACATCCAACGATGACTTAAATCTGACACTATGTGAGCACAGTCTCTTTGAAGTAATTTCTAAATAAGGGAACAAATCACGACAGTTGCGTACAGACAAAAGTCAAAGTCTAGCCTTGGAAGAAGAAAGTAGAAAGAACCCATAAAAGGACTGGCTCAACCTGATTTCTTTGATTGATAGCAGCAACTCAGAATAAAAGGGGAGAGCTTCTAAACCTCACAGAGAAAAGTCATCCAGAGTGTGGGGTAGGGGAATGCAAGAGACTCCACGGGGTCCATGACTTTCTGTTTAAACACTGCTTACTGACAGCTGGCCACACTTACATCAACACTGCTGTGTGGGTATTACCATCTCTAAATTCTTTCCACAACCCCATGGGATAAAGAGATTTTCTGACAGTTTACTGATGCATAGAGAGCCTTCCCCAGTGACTCTGCTGAGGAGCAGGATGGAGAGTTGGAGCCTACCAATTCCACCCTTAACCTCCGTACTGTATTAATCCCTAAGAAATGAGTTCTTGCTCACAGGGTATGTTAAATCAAGTTGCTCTTGGATTCTTTCCTTCAAACACCATTAAAGGAAGCATTAAAAGTTCCACTTAAATGTTCTAAGAAACAGAACGAAGGAAATTCAATTAACGATGAAACTTTTAAGGCTTTGAGAGTTGGCAAAGCTGATATGACCCACGCAGCTGTTGAACTCAAGAGCGCAGTCCAGAAGAGCTTCACAGACAAACGGACACTATTTATAAGCAGTGAATATTTTGTCAGCGCTTGTTAGGATGATGAACTTTGAGTGCCACATTTGTTTATTTCCTGCTGGTTCAAGATGCTTGTAAATTTGCAGCACTAGAAATGTAGTGTCATACAGCTTAAACTCAAGCAGATGCCACAATTGTTGGGCACTGAAAGGATTCCAATCCCTTCACTGTTTGGGCATTTCCATGGGCAATCATGTTGGAATGAACACGACTCCAGGTAACTCATGACAGGGCACTGAGCTGTCTGTCCTAGAGACCCAGGCCTGTTGCTGATCTACTCTGCACCTACTCCCACCATGCAAAAATACTGGATTCCTCGTTGATCATGCTGACACTCACACAGGGCTTTTCTCCCTCCCCCAAACCCCCTCCAAACCACGAGTCTTCTGCTCCAACGAAGCTCTGGGGATGAGGACAAATAGTGACTGTAGATGTCGGGTGTGAGTAACAGTTTATTACAGCAAGAATGACACTTTAAAGAAAAATGGTTATTTTACAAGATAAAGAAGGAGGTTATTACTTTTTAAGGATTAAACCCTAATGTTCCTACTGGTCCATACTGAGTGCTCTGGAAGATGTCATTAAAAACAGGCTCTAAAAAAGATGTTAGACCTAGCGTCATAGGAAATGAACAGTGATAATAAGCCTGTGATGTTTTCTCACAGCACAGCCCTAGGGTCAAAGGAAATGAACAGTGATAATAAGCTTGTAATGTTTTCTCACAGCATCAGTTGAACAATTTCCTCAGGCTCCTTTCTCTACTTTCACAAAGAAACCCTGAACTATTCATACCCAGCAATAGACTTGTGACCTGACACCCAGGACCTTCCCAGGCCAACCTGTACAGGGAAGCGAGCCGAAGGCTGTGCTTGACCAGTGAACGCAAAGTGTTAGGAACACATCTGGGTACACACACACACACACATGCACACAAATACACACACACACAATATAGAGCTTATAAATCTCATTTATATATTATAATGAAACGTGTTTATCACAGCAAAGCAGGGATTTGTTTCCAAAACATCAGAATTAAGACCTAAGATTTAGAGAAAGCAAAGCTCAGGGGAGACCCATGGTCAGAAGTGCCACAGAGGAGAAGGAACCACAACAAAATAAGGTGCAGCAAGACCGTGGGCTTAGCACTGTAGACCCAGGTATCTTTTTGGAAATGTCAGGGACTTTTCAAGTAGTAGATGAAAGAATCCAACAGAGTATTTATATTTCAAACATTTTCAGCAAAGTGGTTCCCAGTACACGTCAACCCTGTATTACACTAGCACTCCTAGATAAGAAGAGACATCTCAGAACTGCCTTGAAGTTCATCTAAGCATCAGTAAAGTACTGGCCTTTCAAAATATTTTAGCTTCCATGGATCCTATTCCAACTCTCCAGTCTGCTCATCCTGTAATGAGCATGGCTCCTGGTTTGCCCAGGACAGCAGCGCACTTCTGTGGTTTCATACTCCCAAGTATCCCTGTTATAAACTCACTCAACTTTTTTTGATTGGTTAGGCCTTGGATGAATGAATGCTTTCACTTCATTTCAATCCATATAGCACACCAGAAAGGTCCTCTTTAAATCTTATAGAACAAAAAAGGCTACGCTCAGTTCAAAGGGAGCTTCTGCTTCCAACAGAAAGTCAGATGCTCCGCTCACAGCCACTGAGGGTAAACAGACACAATCGGAGTGGAAATAACACTGTGCTAGGTGAATCTCGGCCCGTTTACTAACACCCCTTCTTCTCTGTATATTTAAAATGTCAGGTGCTACATGCTCTTAAAACCACTTTAATAAATATATTTAATACTGGTAATAAAATTATACAATAATCATATGCATAAATTGTAAGATGAATATCTGCATCACTTTGGAAAATCAAAAATAAACAAGTAACACGGAATAAAAAGCCAAGATTCTAGTGATTGCATTCACTGACCCTACGTCTGTCCAAATTATACAGACATGCATTACATATGCACACACAGAGCTGACCCAGTGGCTTCCCTCCAAGTAAAAGCCAATCTCAGACATGTGTGAAGTCTGTCACAGTATCAACATAAAACTACAGCTTCACCACAAAGAGAACAGTGGACATTTCTAATCAAGTATAAGTCACCAAGACCCAGGTACATAGATTCCAGTTGCTCTAAATTATATGGCAAATATGGCAGCAGTTTCATAAGTTTTTTTGTTTTTTTTTTTTAAAGAATAAAGTCATAAATCAAGACATTTATACTGTATACAAGGCTCAGATACTATCTGATGACATTTTTAGCCTTGGTTGGTAGAGTTAGTAGTCAAAAGATTACACCCAATAGTCACAATGTTAGTCAAACATAGAGGTGGGCAAGGAACCTCTAATAAAGGGCTCAAGATAGTCCAAGATAAACTGTAACTAGACTCTGTGCCTGCAACTGTCCAACCTCCCCACAATCACTGAACTGCTACTGAGTCCAAAGGTTCAACTGAAGTGTGACTCTTTCCAGGAACTTCTGAACACACTACAGACATGAATTCTAAACTTCACAAAAGAGATACAAGACATGTGTTCAAACACATCACTCTGTGCCAAATTACCAGGTGGCCCAGAAGCCATGGTTATTCAGCTTTAAATATTCAGACCTACAAAGGCCTCTGACCACATCAGCATCTTAAGACCGCACAGTCAGAGAATAGCAGGAGAGAGGAAAATTCCAGTCTCTTAGACACAGGACAAAGCAAAGACCTGAAGACCCCACAACTCATCTATCATGATGAAGATGTCTCTCAAAGCAGAAGAAAGGGGCTTTATTGAAATGTCTGCTCTACTGGAGTTGTGCAAATTCTGAATAGGCAATCTAATCCTCCCCTTCTCTACTATCAGCATCCCAAATGTCAGGCGGTGCCTTTCAGTTACAAAGACCTCTGGGAGGCCATGGCTGGGATGTACATGCTGGTCTCATTCTAAAACAATGGAATTTTCAGAACAAACATGGCTTCAAACTATTTTCCATAGCCTCAGAGAATCACAGTAATACTTGGGGCAGCAAGCACGCAGCCTCCTGAACCAAAGGTGTAAGTTCATTTACTTCATCTATGGGTCTTTTGTCTAAGACTGCAATTTTAAAAGGCTGAGAGTGTTCACTCAAAACAAATGTTTTTAGCACACACGTAGACACGTGTTCCCACTCATACATTGTCTTACGCACATTTTAGAATACTGCAGGAAATGGTCAAGGAAATGAAAAATTAGAGAAGAAAAAAAGATCCTGAACTCTTCATCACAATGAAAGCATAGCAGAGCCCTTGAACATCTCCGCAGCATCTCACCATCTCTATCCATCCACCCACTCCGAGCATCCACAACTCAAAGAACCATGAAAGTAACAACCTGAGGGTCTAGAAAACTCATCTATGATCACAACCTTGTGCTTATCTTGCTTGGAGATCTTTACGATTCATCTCTTGGTGGCTTTAAGCAGTTTTCTGCCTCTTGATTCAGAAGGAGTGAGTCACATAAAGTAACCTACAAATACACCAGAGCAACCCCAGGACAAAGAGTAAAATGATAGGATGCCCAAGTTGTACCTTTGCTATCTAGGCACACCAAAAACAGAGCTTAATGGGCCAGTGAGATGGCTCAGAGGGCAAAGCGATTGCTAAATAAACTGATGATATGAATTGATCCAGGAAAGATACAAGGAAAAACTAATTCCACAAAGTTGTCCTCTGACTTCCACATGCACACTGTGACATGTACACACACACACACATACACACACACGGGGGGGGGGGGGAAGATACCATTTAAAAATAGAGCTTCATGTAAGGAAAATTGAAATCTATTCATGTGTATGTGTGTGTGTGTGTGTGTTAAAGGAGATGAGAGGAAGTTAGTGAACAGCCCCCTAAACAGAAGGTGGTTTAAGCACTGCCCTGAAAAGCACTGTTGTGTTAAGCCATAAATGTTTTATTTAATTGCCATTTCAAAAACATGCTTTCTTGAAGCAATCGTTCATTATCTCTTAGACATGGTAGGTGACCCCCACAACACATCTTCTTTTTATCATTTCTTCACGTGGTAATCTATACTGATGAGGGCAACACATATTTGCTCTTCTACATGTCCAACACTCACCATGTTCCTCACAATAATGTCCTGAAGTGGCTACCATCACTACTTTTGTATAAGGGATAGATAATCTATAAAGAACTGAAACACAAAGGGGTTAAGTAATGCTCCCAAGCACACCACACTGTGTGACCAAGAGAGCTAAGTGAAATAAACTTATTCTGGAGTCTGTGCTCCTAACCACCAAACATATTTCCTCTCAGATCACTAAGACTACAGGTCAACAATTGCTTCAACTGTCTGCAAAAATCAATATGCAAGAGCAAGATCTTGTGAGTGTTTAAACTTCAGCAAGCCAACTGGCAGGAGTGCAAGGGGGATTACACTGAAGCTGGAGATTTAAAGAGCAACAGAGAAAGGGGAGATGCACACCTCCTGGGCCATGTCTCTTAGCAACCACTCCAAATGGTTCTGAGCAAACAGACAGAGAATGTGAGCATCTCTGGTGCCCACTTTTCTCACAGGACACTGTTGTTGGAGTAGGCTATGCTTTGAGCTTCCTCTTTATTTTCTTCTGCTGTCTCCAGCAGAAGTCTAATCACCTGAGCCCTCACAAGCCACAAAGACTTTGTATGTGGACCCAGTGAGTGATCCCTGATTTGGAAAAAAAAGTGAAGATTATTGAGTAAATTCAAGTATCACTTCCTCCTGTGGTCCACAGGGGAGAAAGCTGTCTGGCCGGGTTTCCAGCACTGTGCAGATACTACAGTCCCACACACTTCACCAAAGAGCAGTATTATGTCAGAAAAACTGCAATAGCCCATAGTATTATCAAAGGCACTTGCTCTTACTGATTACCTACTCTAACTCAGGACTTGGGGCAACCTTTAAATCCAAATGGGATGTCAGCAGCAGACAAGTTCCACATAGGAAGGGAAGTTTGGAAGCACTCACATGGCATGTGGAAGACTTTACAAAGCCACGGTGATTACAAATGGCTAAAAGCAAAATGCCTAAGACCAGGCAACTACAAGGTTTCTGCAGTAAAATAGAGAAGATTTACCACAAGAATTTGTCAACACAAATTTCTGTTGTGATGTAACATTAAAAAGCCCCAATCCGATGATGTGTGTGTGTGTGTGTGTGTGTGTGTGTGTGTGTGTATAAATGAACTGGATTAAATATAGCTGAAATATAATATTTAAATATTAAGAGGTAACATTCTATATACATGCTAAATATCTTTGGACTAGAAGTGTTTTTTAAATTTTAGGTATTTCAGATTTTATAATATGTAATGAGAAACTCAGGAATGTAACTCAATTCCAAATCCAAAATTAAGTTTCATACATATTAGCCATGTGACATGAAGGTAATTTTACATAGCATATGCAGTGTAGCAGTGTCTGGACTGGGACTCATCACAGGAGGCTGTCAGCCCATGACATCATTCATTGTGTTTTGTCAAAAAGTTTGGGTTTCATTTTTGGAACACCTACGATTTTAAATATTCTCAAATATACTCAAAACTGTCCCATATTTACATACCTTAACTAAATTAAATGGGAAGTAGCCATCTGGAAGAGAGAAAAAACACCATCTCAATAAGCACTGGACAAGACTTACCTGGTCACTGGAGATTAACTGGGAAATGCTTAGAAATCAAATGGAGAGGTTCAGCCAGAGACAATAGGCACCCTGCCTTGGCAGTGTACACAGAGGACGCCAAGAATAACAGAGAGGAAAGAAGATGAATGCTCATCTTCCCCATCAGAAATGTCAACAGAAACCACATCGAGCCCCAAACTATAATTATGTAGCTAGTACTTTAGCTAGGTTGATAGCTAGAAGGTTGATAGCCAGGTGGCTATCAAGGATGGACAGGAGTGTAGTCTGCTATTTTCATTCCAAATTCTGTCAAATTACTTGCCCTCTTAACGAATCTTAATGTGCGGCTTGGATTAACATTCTAAAATTTATTAAAAGAAAGCAAAATGGAGTAGGGATCAAAATGTCTTCAGCTGGGAGAAGCGTGAAGTCATCCGTGGTTAAATGCCACTTACTTTCTTGTACCTTAAAGACTTCTTTGTTTCAGCTAGAGACTCAGAGTCCCACGACCACAGATTAATAAGCAAAGGATAGTGATCCAAGGTCAGGAAGCCAATCTGAACAGCCTCTGGGTGCTGCCCCTCCTCCTAACCATATTGGCCAAATGACTTCATGAAGCTGACTGAGAAGGTACTAGCAGAAGATCTACCTTTCCTCTAAACCAATAGAGACCACCATCACCATCTGGGACCCAAGAACCAAAGGGCAGCTCTATTAGAATATAAGGGTGAGCCACCCCTTTTTTTTCCCCATTCTTAGTAAGGAGGTAAGAGAATACTCTACAAAGCAAAGAGGCTGAGCTGGGTTTTAAGGATATAGAAGACTTGAACAGGCGAGGAACGGATCTTTTTTAGGTGAAGGTACAAGACCAGAAGAGGCAGGATGCACAGTGTGTTTGGAAATGAGGTATAGCCTAGCCCATATTAAAACATGTACTTCATGATACAGCCGTTCTACTCTATGTTGGGAGTGGGGGGGTGAAAAGGGAGTCTACCAAGATGGGAGTTAGTGTGGCAATGACTAAATACACAATACAGATTGGACAAGTCAGACACAGTAATAAGAGTTGTACCCCAAATTAATACGTAGAAATGTACTCTCTAGCAGGCAGGTCCAACCTCTAACCTTCAGGCTGCATGTGCACCTCACATCCAGTATTTGCTGGCGCCATGTCATATGGTAATGTTGAAGGCTGGACACCCCCATGTCTCCTCATGAAAGCCAGCCAATTTTATTTGACACTGGATCTTCAATCCCAGACAATGGCATTATCTCACTAGACAGAGCTCATGTCCTACCCTACCCCCCACCCCACCGCATCCGTGTAATTCCTAGGATACGGAGCTTTGAACTTTAATGCAGTTCAAATAAATAAATAAATTCCGATCTCATTCCCTATCAATTCTCCTTTCCATTTACAAAATATAAACCGATCATGAACAAAAATTCCCAAGGCCCACCTCCCTCCAGGCGTGTCCACGCGTGGCTGGCTTCTTCTTGCAATGCACCACTTCTCTAATCTAATAAAAGTGAACCAAGTTGGAGCCACACACACTCCAAGCTCCTTGTCTTAATAAATATATATGGATCTTACTCAAGGATTTCTATCTGTCTGGGCACATTCTAGTAGTTAGTGGATTTCAGGTGAACAAAGCTCCTGCTGCATTTTACACAAGTATTTAAATAATAACAGTAAAAAAAAAGTTAGGTTTTATGCCGTAGGTCGCCAGACTTCAGAAATAAGTGAGCATATCCAGTCTCACTGTGGCTTTCACAAATACATATTACAGTAACATGGAAGAGAAACGAACATGCAGAAGTGCCACCTACAAAATGCATATTACAAGTTATGTGGAAGAGAAAATGAACATGAATGTGTCTCATCATTTATATTCTTCTAATTCCATGCATTTAAAAGATAAAAATAAAAAACTGGTAACCAACAGAAATCAAAGCCTCACTGCCAGGCCAAGCCTGCCCTCACAGCTCAAGATCTAGGTAGAAGGAGCAACTAACAACAGCTGTGGTCCAGAGCTGTGGTAGCACCCAAGGCTCCTGAAGTAGCTAGTGTTCAGAAGGTAGGTAGTAAATGTTAGCTGGCTAGCTAGGTGGAGACAGAGATAAGCAGCTTTTCCTTGCTGTTGTTGTGAAGACAGAGTTACCCTGTATGTTGAGGTAAGAAACAGGTAAACTTCATCCATGGTGGGTGAAGATGTATCTGGAGGTGGCACTTCTACAGAGACACAAAATACTCAGAACAAACTGAAGGCAAGCTTATTAGAGTCCTGGCATTATCTCGATGTTGTTTAAAAGATAAACTTTGTCTCAATGCTTTTTTGTTTGCTTGCTTGGGATGAGATTAAGCACTTAACTTTTAAGGTGATATACTGCAAATGATATAAATACCACTCATGAATTACTTATTTATAGAATTTCCCATTTAATATTTAAAACCACCAATAAGGGGAGATTACTGTGTGTGAAAGCACTTAAATCCAGATCTTCAGTATTTGTATATCCTCGTGGCCTCAGGATACACAGGAGTCAAAAGGAAATAATGACCACATATCTATGGAAAGCACAAAATTCTCCATAGTGAGTGCACATGGTCTGTACACATCATGCACAATTATCCAGCCTAAAACAGAAATGTGATTCTGCTACATGCTTCAGCATATTATGAACCAAAATCATAATATACTAAGTAAAATAAGCCAGCCATGAAAGAGCTATGTGATTCCACATGTCTAAAGTACCTACTAAATTCAAATCTACATGGATAGGAAGCAGACTGGCAGTTTCCAGAGACTAAGAGATGGTTTTATAATTTTAATGGAGTTTCAGTTTTGCAAGCTGAACAGATTTCTGAGAATGATGGTGGTAATGGTTTCCTGACAATTAAGTAAAAGAGACGACATTACTGAACCATCCCTTAGAGGTGGTCAAGAGACTGAATGTGGTGGCTTAAACCTGCAATTCCAGCCCTGGAGAGGCTGAGGTGGATGGATCAGGCATTCAGGCTCAGCTCTGAGAGTCCATTTAAAGATCCAAAGACCGGGTGCCCTGCAGCAGGGTGCCCTAAGTTCATCCAGGAGTACAAAGACACAAGGAATCCAAGCACTGAGGCTGCCGAGCTCAGAGGAAGTCTAGGTCATTTCAGAAAACAGAACAGGTCAAGATGGAACATTTGCGTGCACTTTCACAATTAAAAAATAAATCTGCCTTAAAGTAAGTATCTTTTAAAATAAGTGGTAGGCTGAGCAACGGGCAGTGGAGATGAACTTGTGCAGTTTCCAAGAAGTCACACAGGAAAATAGATTACAAGGTAGAGGGGAAGTGAAGACAGCACACAGGAACCACTTTCTAATGCATCTGCAAAAGGTGCTACAAGGACAGTTTGATTGTTGCTTAGGAGATTCGAAAAGAGTTTGAGGAACTCTTACTTTTGCTTTGGTAAGACAGAGGCAGGGGGAGGGGGACAAATGGTAAAATAAAAAATAAGAAATCTAAGACCAGAGGAAGTGTGCCAGGTCCAATGCTGGTTGGGAGCCTTCAAAGTCGACCCAAGCGCATGGAGAAACCTGAGCACATTGGTACAGAGGGATGGGGTGGTATTGTGTTAATCCAGAGCACAACTGGAGAGCAAAAAACCATGGGAACAATTTGTTAAACACTCAGAAACAGATCAGTTAACAAACCAAGATGGAAAGAGGGCTGTCCAATATCAGACTGGTGATTTACTGATAAACTGGAGAAAGGCCAGAAGTCCCTACGCACCACTAAAGGTTAGTACAGACTGGGCACAACCAGCATCCTATCCGCCACTAAGACAGTGCACCCGTGTCCCAAAAGAGGAGGCTGGCACCCTTTTTACCACTCTATGATCACTGTTGCTACACTGCCAGTACTGGGGAAGGCTCCTTTGGGCACCCACAAGTATAGCTCTCCATTACAGTAGAAGCATATAGGTGTGCTTTACTCTCAGATAAATGTCCAGTTTTCCAGAAAAAAAATAAATAAATAAAAAATAAAAATAAAAAAAACCTTAGCTAGTTAAAATCATGTGAACCAAAACTTTCAAATGCATCCAGAGAACACTGTAGCTATTATTGCTACATCTTCACACAAAAGGTCATGGCTAGACATGGGAATAATCCATCCTTCTGGTTCTTCTTCCTCTTCACACACCCCTTCATGCTGTTTACCCTTGGTCAGCCCTTGACAATTTGTAACTCTTAGCAAATCTACATCAGCTCCAACTTACACAAGCACAAATTAGAGCCGGCCTCCAAAAGCTGGTGGAGATCTGTACTGCTTGATGCTCAAGAATTTGGCCAGCCATCAACATTTCACAGAGTACTTTAAATGTTTTGGTTTGAGAACTGATGCCGCACTTCCCGATTGTCAACATGAACATTCCAGGAAAAAAAAAGAAAAAGAAAAAGAAAAAGAAGAAAAGCAAAGTACATTTCCCTCAGTACCACTCCGATGTTACACTCAGTTGATGAACCAATCTCACCTACAGGGGCTGTGGAGACCGGAAGAATCGGTAAGTAGGAAAATTCCATCCACTTCAGGATATAGTAAAAGACTATCAGTAATTCCAAAGTAAGATGGCTTTCTGTACTTTCAATCTCCAAAGTGTTCCTATGTGATGAATGGAACACTAGATTTACAGGTGAGACTGGACTTTTCCTATGTTCAACAAGGTAATGAAGCATGATTTTCTTCTGTGGGCTCATGGACTAGGAATTGGGAATCCCTCTTTTAGCAAACTGTAAAGCTAATACAGGACAGCAATGTGCTTTGCAGAGATGGGGTTAAAAGGAGTTATCTGATACTGTAACGTGGACAAGTGCAGCTGGGTTATGACGCAATCCTCAGAGCCAAGGCAGTCCAGTGACTAAAATGCTCAGGAAAGAAAACAAATGCTGAGCATGAAGGCCACAACCCCACCACAGCTGAAGCCAGAAGGGCCTCCTGTAAGGAAGTCCTTGTAGTCTTCTCCGAAACACTAATGCCTAGGCTACTGATGTGGACGTAAAGGTAAGTCACATTTTAATTTCAAAAGAGAGAAACAGGAATTAAACTGGCCTCATGGTGCTTGTGTCTTGGGGCTTAAATTTTCATTTCCTGGATTCTTAGGTTCTGATTTCTTCCTCTAAGGCTTAACAAACATGTAAGGAGTGGTTTTAGTTTCAGTTCATGAGTGGCAAGGATGAAGAATATACTTACCAAGTTCAACCTATAGCTTACTTTCCTATAAATTGTAAAGTAACTTAAATGAAGCCTATTTTTCTAACATAAAATATGCTTATAGTAAACTCTAGTTTATGTATTCAGCTCCCTAGAGATTGATAGGCTAAAAAGCCCCATTTGATGGGAAAATTGTAAGCTTGCAACTGAATGGAGAGATTTCGAGACTCAACGACAGCATGCCCTCACACTGAAGAAAGTTTAAAAGTAGTAAATTCAGCATTACTACTGATGACTTTAAAATATTAGCTGATCACAAGAAACAGTCATGGGGTATAAAATACCTGCAATTTGATCACTCTTTCTAATAAGAAAGGGGAGACCTCTCTCTGTCTTTACCTCCTATCATGTGTACAAGAGCAAAGGGACACCGTGACATCACGTCATGATTTTATACGACAGGAGGATTTCTAGTTAACTGAGCTCATAGGTTATTGCCCTCCACCTTTATGACTTCACACACACGCTGTCAGATCACTGGGTGTTCTGAACAGCCAGGGGATACTGGGAAAATCTCTTTATGTCTCTGTCTTACCACTCTGAAAATGAGTTTAGCAAGTTTCAGGGACAAGGTGATTTGTCTAATTAAAGGGCAAGACTAATACACAGAGGGACCTACCATCTGGCTCCGAATCTATTTCCTTGTCTCTAGCATACAATGATTATGTCTAATAAAAAAAAACAAACTGTAATTTCTGCATGAATAGTAGAGAAATGCAAGACTGTGCAGAACTGGTTATCCCTTTAGCTGGATGTTTACATAACAGGGGCAGTGATTGCATTATATAAAATAGTCAATATTATTAGGGGTCAAACAACGGGGGGGGAGAGCAAGCTTTGCAGATAAACAGCTAAATCTTAAGATCCCGAGATCCTCAATAACATTATTTGTTTGGTTTTTTAACTTTTTAACCAGCTTCACCTCTATCCTATCACCTATTTAAACAAATAAATATCAGCAATTTAAAAAAAAAAAAAAAAAACACTAAGGTTTATGTATCTGGTCCTTAGTAGCTGTTCAATAAAAATTAAACTCTTTTCCCATCCTCTGCACTCAGTAAGTGAGAGGTAGTGCTGCCGAGAGCAAAATCGATACAAAATTTTTCAACCTGTAATTCAAAACTGAGAAAGTTACAAAGTCATTTGAGAAACTCAGGAGAAAGGACACCTTATATGCCAACTTACAAACCATGTTAACTCCTACAGAAAACTGAACATTGCATCAAAGCACAGGTAATGAATAGCTGTCAACCAGATCCACCAAGTGCAGCCTGCCCTGCATGACCTGCACTTCGCAGAATCCAGCCATTCCTTACTGGCCTGGTAGACACAAGAGTTAAGTGTGTTGATCACGTGCTCACCCAAATATGAGTGTGTGTGTGTGTGTGTGTGTGTGTGTGTGTGTGCGCGCGCGCGCCAAGGTACCTTCCATGTTGTTTAATTACTTCACCAGTCTAATGTCCCTTTTTGATATTTATATTGCTCAGTATACACAGATTGGAAGCTAAAGTATAAAAACTAACAAACAAAACCCAATTTTAAATTCTTTTATTAGAAAGCACAGTTAAATGTACTTTAGCCAGAGTGCTCAAGCTTTCCTTCTTTAGGGTCACTTTTCACTCTTAAAGACCATGGAAGGCTCTTAAAGAGCTACTGTTCCTATGCTCGTCCACACTACTGTGTAGTAAGCCAAGGTTGTGAAAAGTTCTAAAATCTTCATTTTAAGGCAATTTAAAAGAGCTTGAAATACTAGCTTAAATAGCATGAGTTAAAAAAGTTCATAGGTAAAGGACACTGCTACATTTTTACACATCTGTTTAATACCTGGTCCACAAAAGGCAGGCGGTTCTCAGAGCCATGGACCAATATACGCTGCTACAGAACATTGTCTTAGCTAAAAAATGGCAAAGCTGTCATGCAAATCATCAGTGAAAGGAGCATGCCATGGCATAACAAGCTGCAGTAAGACTAGGCACCTCCTCTCCTACTAAGGCTAGACAATGCAGCCCAACTGTGCCTGGAGGGGAGTTGGGAAGGGGTTAGGTGGGGAGCATGGAGGGACAGAGTACTAGGAGAGACAACTGGAATTGGGGCATCTCTAGGACAAGTTAGAAACCTAGTGTCATGGAAACTCAAGAGAGTCTATGAGGGTGACCCCGGCTAAGACTCTTAGTAATCCAGAGCCTGAACCAGACCAGACTTCCAGCGGTGGTACTGAGACACTCCCTTCCACCTATAACTTGTTTTGCCTGAAAGATGTGCTAGGTTAAAGGTGGCACAGAATTTGTGGGAGTTGCCAACCAATGACTGGTCCAGCTTGAGACCCATGCCATGACAGAGTGCCTACCCTGACACTGCCTAGAAGCAAGGACCCAGAGACCTAGGCTAAAAAATGATTCCCAACGATATTCTGCTCTATTCATAGATTGGTGCCCAGTCAATTGTCCTGAGAGAGGCTTCACCCAGAAAGCGATGGAATAGATACAGAGACCCACACCCAAACATTAGGTGGAGCCTGGTGAATTCTGCAGAAGGCAGGGAAGTACTGTAGGAGCCAGCTGGGTCAAGGACACCACAAGAAAACCCACAGCATCAACTAACCTGGGCTCACAGGAGCTCACAGAGACTAAACTGACAACCAAGCATGGTTTCTTACAGGACAGCAGCGTGGTGCAAAAGTTCCACATACAACCTACGTTCTGTTACACTGAATTCTGTCTGTCTTAATGTTTAAATAGATCTTTTAATCACATTTATTAGGCTAATCATTTGGAGAATGTACATTCACACAGAACTTTCTAAGCCTAAATGTTCATTTTACCATGTTAAAAGCAGGGTTCACATTGTTACTGGTACACTGTCTCAGTATCGGGAAGTTGTAACTCGTGATGTTAAATCATAATTATATTTTCTATAATTCTATTCTCTAAACTAAACTGACTAAAGGACCTGTGGTAAGAGCACACACCCCAGATGGATAAATTACAGCAGCAGTTACACCATGGATAATATGTAGGAATATAGATGAGAATCCCCACATCAGCAATCAGAAGAAATTCAAAGTGCCATCAAATTTGAAACTTAGCGAGCATTTAGATTTTCAGCTTAGCCACGCTTCACCAGTAAAGTTTACGTAATCAAACACACTGAAATCTGGAACACTTCTGGTTCTAAGCATTTGGGGCAAGAGGAATTCAAACTGTACACAAAAAATAAGATTTTATCTATTTACACATATGTATGTGTCAGAATGATATTACAAAGACCACAAAAGATCACAGCATGTGCACACTCTTAGTTACAGCACTGGCTTTTTGTGTTGCTAAGACTGAAAGATAAAAATTAATAATAAATTTTTTAAACATCACCCATGCTTGACCACTGAGATGAGAATGGATAATAATAATGAGCCATGATTATGCCAGCCTTGTGTCCCAAGATGTCTACATAATGTGTCTTACTTACAGTGTGACAATTTACTAAAGAACACATTTTAAAACTCTGCAGATTCTGACCACATTCATCATTTGACAGTTCAGCGCTTAACTTGCCTAGAGCTATGTGAACAAATTCATCCAAAGGTCAGTGAACCCTGAGCTGCTGCTGCTGCTGCTTGTCACACACAATTCTGAGCCTTCCTAAAGCAGAGGGCAGCAGTAAATCCTGCACTCAGAGTGCTCGCCTTCAGGATGATGGTATACACACAAACGGGGAGAGCTTGGAAATATTATTTAATTTTAAGGATGTACTTATATTATATGTATAAATATTTTTGCTTGCATGCACGTATGTGCACATTCTGTGTGCTGGTGCCCTCTGACATCAGAAGAAAGAGCTGGATACCCTGAACTGGAATTTAGTGATGGCTCTGAATTACCATGTGGGTGCTGGGAATAAAGCCCAGTGTTTGCAAAAGCTATAAACCACTGAGCTATCTCTTCATTCCTGTTTAAAGAAAATATACCTGGTGAGGTGCTAGAGGTACAAGTAGAGTGTGCCTGTTGCTGCCTTCACAGAGAAACAGCTTCTGAGAAGGTGTCATTTGGCCTGAGATCACCATTCTGTGATCAGAGGAACAGTCCCAGGCATACATCAGGGTTCCAATTACCTTTGCCCCAGTGAATTTTTTCGCTTCTTAGATATCATTCTTACTAGACTAGCAGTATAGAGGCCAAGCCCACCAGTTATTTCTGTTACTCCTTTGTAGTGTCTGACAAAGTCAGGTGGTCATTCTTACGAGGCCCTACCTGTGACCCCTGTCAATTCCCAGAGACACAAAACCTTCAGGATTGTGAGACAGGCTGAAACCATACATCTGCTCCATTCAGTCTGGCACAAAATGACAGAGTCTTGAGAAGGTAGCCAGAAAGTTAAACTTTTACATTTTATTTTGATTTTCACAGGACCAAAAACAACTTAAGTAGCTAATAAACTCAAAAACAAAACAACAACAAAACAACCCTGTTGGTTTACCCAAGGTATGAGTATCTACTCCCTTGCTTTTTCAACCCTCCCCTATCCCATACTGCACCAAGTCACAGTCAATCTGTCAGTGGTGTTTCAGAGCTATGCACAAACCTGCCTCACTTGAGCCTGTGCAGCCTGACCATACTCACACAGGGCAGGATAGGGGCTTCCTCCATCAAGAGAACAGTGGGGATTGCTCAGGCTGAAGAATTTAGCACAGTGAGTGACAGGCCATGTTTTCCCAGTGTTACCCCCACCAGGCTTCTCTATGAACTTGCCACCAAGCGAGTATAGACAGGTTAGATGTAGTAGGGACCCTCTAGGGGAGAAGAACATGACACATGATGGGGGCTCTTGATGCTCCCCACACTAGGTTTCTCTTATCTGTCTGCCTCCTGTGGGGAGTTGAGATGTTCTAGATCATTCAGCACTCATACTACGGCTAAGAATTCATTTGCAGAGTTACCATACAGAGCAAACTAGGAGCAAGAAGAGAATGCACACATTCCAAGGTTAACCATCTAGGGAACCGTGTCTGGGCAGTGTCTCCACTCCCACTGTCACTCCTGGGCAGTTATAGTCCTTCCCTTTGGAGATCTAATCCTGAATCTTAAACAAGCATGCAGTCATGGTTACTACGTAGCTGGAGAAAAAGCTATTGCTTTCTCAGAAAGAGAAATCTGGTTTCTGCACATACAACCAAAAGATATCCACTAATGGTCCGAGGTCCACAATGGAAGGTCTGAGTTCAACTCCATGAGAAAGCAAACACTAGCTCTTCAATACCAAAAGAGGTCAGAGATTCATTTCCTTGAAGAGCTCTAGAGAATAAGGCCCTGATCCCAAAACAACACGTCTGGGAGAGAGAAAACAAAACAAAGCAGGGGCCCAGGATGCTTGGCCTTCAAGTTCCAGGGAGAGCAAGCAGATGTAAAAACTCTGAAGGCAGGACCACACAGCTCCGTCTCCTCTAAGACTAGGGTAGTACTGATTGCTGAGTAAGAGCACAAAGTTCTACGTGTTGCCCTTAGTCCTGAGGGCTTGCTTCCAGTAACAAGAATGGACAAGCCATCACCTCCCAGCGCACACCCCCGCACCAGGTTTGCGGAAGGATGCTGGACTACACACCCTAGGTAAGCTCAGACCACTGTACACATGGTCTCCTGTGCTTCCTGCCATTCTTGTATCTCAGTGCAAAAGAATGTGAACCTAAGTAAATATGCAGAAGCAAGGGGAACGGAGAGGCTGAGAGACAAAGCATTCCAGATGCTCCGCTTATTCTGTCCTTAGCTCACTCACGCCCAGTTCTGATGATGTTCCCACTGACTCACACACTGCCAGTGCCAGGTATCTGATGCTTACAGAAACAGGAACCTTATGAGGAAGCTACTGTGCTTGTCTCAAAAGTTAGAGACACAGAAGCTGATAGACATAGGCACTTGGCACTAATGACAATATCAAAATTATTAAGAGCTTGAGCCACACTTCTAACTAAAAGCCACTGCATCTTTCTTGTATGTTTGTTTCAATCATGATGTTGGATAGTCTGTCCGTTAATCCAACAGAGCAGTAAATTCCAACAGAGCAGTAAATTATGTGCTCATCTTTAGTGATGTTATTTTACACACACACACACACACACACACACACAAAATTTGGCACCAAAAAGATAGCTAAATTATCTTCATGCATCAGAGGAGCATCATATCCATTAAGCAGCTAGTCTATCAATTATAGCCATGTCTGGAGACAACCACAGACTACTACTGCCACCTAGTGGACAGAGGCCAGAGCTGCTGCTGAACGTGTAACTGAGCAAAACAGACACCAACGCAAGAGCTGGACTCCCCTAAAATGTTGAGTCCATAGCTAAGAAACACTGGACTGGTCCAAAAGTAGCAGGTTAAATTTTACCACAGCACCATTGAGGCTATTCAGACAGGATTTGGGGTGGAGAGGCTAGCAGCGTGCTGCCATTTTATAGCCTCCAGGGTAGCACTTCTTATCCTTTCTAAGGCTACAACTCTTTGATACAATTCCCCATGTTGTGGTGACCCCAACCATAAAATGGTTTCATTTCTACTTCATAAATGTAATATTGCTACTGTTATGAATCACAATGCTAATATCTGACATGCAGGATATCTGCTACACAACCCCGAGAGGGGTTGGTTGTGACCCACAGGTTGAGAGTGTTTCCTGTTCGGAGGACAGCAGGACCATGCTCTGGAGGGCACAAGTGCCTGCATCACCACACCCTACCCTCCTCCGTTAGAATTTTTCATGATCTGCAGGCACAGTCACAAGACACTGAACACAGAAAGTTCTCAGATAGGCCAGATGTGACAGACTTTCATGTTCTTGCAAGTTCCACTAACTGTGTTTGGGGAAGTGGCTTGAATTACGGCCCAAGGTTTGGACTAACAGTGTATTGTCCATGTCAATGAACCTCCCTATTCTCGCACATCAGTGAAGGCTGACTATGTACAGTTTCTCTTCCTGAAGTCTGGACTGTAATGTAGTCAAGGCAGACCCAAGTGTAAGCTTAGCAGAAGAGTTCTAAGGGTCTGCAACTCAGAGCATACAGGAATTTCTCAGGGGAGAGCTAATTAACACAGTTGCCCTGCATGACAAGAGAAGCAGACATTTGTCAAATTACAAGTTGTATCTGTGTATGTGGATCACTGGCTGGAGGGGCAGTGGCTAAGAACTAGAGAAGCCAAGTTAGGCTATCAAGGACCCACATCTACGAACACAGAAAACCAGAAAAAGATCAGAAGCAGCAGCCACTGGGCTTCTGCTTCAGCATGGAAGATTGGAGTTGAATCAAAATCAAAGTTAAAAGGACATCAGTTACAGACATTTTTAAAGACTGACAAAGAAAATGGAGGCTTTCTATACAGTAGTACCTGGAGGATGAGTGGAGAAATTGAAGGGCTTTAAAACACAAGCACACGACAGCCAACATTTTCCTCCAAAGGAAGGGCCATCTCCTAAAAGGACTCCAGGAGAGCTGAAGGACCCATTGAACTTGAGCACTCATGGAAATACACACACACACACAGAGGTTTAAGTTTAAATACTATTTGGACATGCATAACCTCCCCCATCTACCTTGGTAACTCAACCACTGCAAACCCTGCCTTCCTCAGCTGTAAGGTGGTGGTTAATAGTGACTCCGGGGGCGAGGCTTTACCCAAATGATTAGGTAACCAGTGACCCCACTATCTTCTCATCGTTTGTGTCTTCATGCCTGTTCCTATGCCATTCTCTGTCACAATGCCCTTCATCCTTTTCCTCATTGTGTCGAGCCATTTCACATACCAGTCCTCATTATCACATGCTCAAGAAGGCTGCCCTGTCATCTTCTTCCCCTCTTCCTTCTTCAGTGAAGCCCCTAATACCTTAGAGTGCCACTCTATTCAGCCACCCCAGCTTAGAAGCTCCCTTAGTGTTCTCTGTGTAAAAATGGATGATATTGGGATCTTCACAAAGTAAGGACTGAACATACACAAGAGCTGAGAGCCACAGTGGAATACGGGAACATGGCCTTTCAATAACAAATAGCATCAAATGACGCAGAGGTCAGAAAATAAGCCAACTGAGGCAAAGACAAGAAACTTAGAATTTAGCTCCTTGGTGGCTTCTAAGAAGAGTGCTGCCAAACCCTGAGTACCCTCAGCATTAAAGGGAAAATAAACAAAGGGATTCCTTCTCCCAGGCAGGCGGGCGGGCGGGCAGGCGGGAGGGCGGGCAGGCAGGTGGGCAGCCGGGCGGGCAGGCTGGTGGGCAGGTGAAGATGAAAGCAAGCTTCCCACTGACTGAGCTAGAGGAGACATAAGGAAGCCCTGGGGTGTAGAACGCAGCTAAAACAACTACTGCAAGATCCCCACAACCAACCAACCAACTAGAACACTTTCTGGGAAACAGGGGAAGTGTGATAAAACAAAGTCTCTTCCCTGAAACCACGTGCCACGCTCCAAGTGACTGACTGTGCCTTAGCAGCAAAGACCAGTGTTTAGGAGTCACGATGTTGGGTAACTTAAGTAAGCACCGAGGTCAATACAAAAGATTTTAAAGCAATATTATGAAAACACAAAATTCCCTGAAAACCACATAGAAGAATGATACCAAAAGTGAGCAGGGGAGGCATTATTTAAAGAGAAACCAGAAAGAAGGAAGAAAATGTTCTTTGGAAAATGTAGAACTGTTCCCACCTATACTACTGTGAGCGACTCTATTATTTTCTGTTAAAGTAAGACTCAGAAGACTTGAGCCATGGCTCCACAGTTACGAACACTTGCTGTTTTTTGCTGGGGACTAGAGTTCAGCTCCATGCATCCATACCAGGCAGCTCACAACACATGGACCTGCAGCGCCAAGAACCACACATCCTTTTCTGGCCCCACAGGCACACACATGCACACTTACACAGACCACTAAGCATAGTGTGAAACCTTTTACAAATTAACCAGGTGAAAGGCAAATATTTATCAAAGGTACCTTTGATTAAAACATGTCATGTCTGGACTAGAGAAAGGCAGGAGGGAGGATCAGGTTTGCTCCTGTGTCGGGACCGAACAAAGAACAGGAGAAGGCTTATCACAGGGGATATGGATCTGGCAGGCTTTGAAAGCAACCCATCTTCACCTTTGGGCTACATGTATATGATACATATGAGATATGAGCTCACTGTATCCGTTAGCAAGACAGTTCAGTGAGTAAAGTGCTTGCTGTGTCAGAAAAAAAAAAAATTTTTTTTTTTAAAAGCTATGTTCAATCCCAGAATCCAACTAAGAAAATAACAGGACATACCAGTGATCCCAGTACTAGGGAGTAAAGGAAAGTGGATCTCTGGGGCTCAGTGGACATTCACCCTACTCATCTTAGCAAGCTCCAGATTAACAGGAGCCACTCTCTCAAAAAAAACCAAAAAGCGTCTATCTCCTGAGGAACATGGTAACCCCCAAATCTAATCACTTACTTGCAGACACATGTACACATACACACAGACATACCAAAACTCAAACACTTCTGTTCTACATGTTTTAGAAAAGGGGCATTTAACCTGTGTAATATTTGATTCAGAATTTAATACATCTAAGAAAACGTTATATTTTATTAGCCCTGCCCAAGGCGGATGATGTGCTGAATCTCAAGCAAGCCATTCTAAATAAGCATGTACTACATGCTGCCATGGATCATGCCAAAGCTTCCTACATAAAGACCTATTGTGTTCATTAAAACAACCTCAAGATCTCTCAGGAATGCTCTGGTAAACAAAAGTGAGCACTGTGCCTTGTTCTCAAGCAGGCTTTTGCATCTACAGTGTAAGAGATAGCAAAGTTGGACAATGATGAAACTATTAATTCATAAACTAAGAAAAAACCTAGGTTTTCAGATGACCTAGAAGGTGATATTGTCCTGACTGTAGCCCTTGTATATAAACTATGTATGTTTTCACATCCTTCACAATTTATTGAATATTATGTATACTTTAACAAATAAATAAGCATGCTACTGAGAGATCCCTAGACCACTCAACATGTTGGACTCAGGGCCATGGAACCTATGTTCTCAATATAGCAGGCTCCATGGGTGATAAGTAGGTCACAGCTTGAGAAGCAAGTGAGAAGCTAGGTCAAGTAAAATAAAATTCAACTTCGCTTTTTGCTAAACTTAACCTATTCCTATAAGATGATGCACAAAACCCACACACCAGTCTCCCCGAATGAACTGATAAAACCAGAAGGGGGCAGCTCTACCCCCCTGTGGCAGTTTCCCCAGACAACTGTCACACACTTGCAGTGAAGAGATGGTATGACCACATTTCCTAGGTATAAGTCAAGAATGAAGCTATACCCTCTACAAAATGGCAATAGAGAAAAGACCTGAAAACTAACATTTTCTTTGGCTGATAAATCTGTTTCTTCTGTGTCTATGTCTTCAGCGTCTGGAATCCTCTCTTCCAAATCTTGGCTTCTGTTGATGAAGCTTGCCTCTCAAATTCCTGAACATAGAGAAATAGAGATAAAATTCCCAGAAGAGAGGGAGTAAATGGTTCAAACTCTTGGTGGGTTTGCCATATTTAAGTTCCTCTACTTTATTAGATACCAGTCACAAATGACTTGAAGACCATAAACTGTGCTTTAAGTAACTAGCCTGTCTTTCTATCCAGATCTTTGCCTCCAGAAGTAAGAAGATGGACAACTCCACCACCACAGAACCTCCAAGCCAGTCGTGCTCCTGGAACACCCTGATCACAAAGCAGATCATTCCCGTGTTATATTGTGTGGTCTTCATCACGGGGATCCTCCTCAATGGGATATCAGGATGGATATTCTTTTATGTGCCCAGCTCTAAGAGTTTTATCATCTATCTCAAGAACATAGTTGTGGCTGACTTTCTCATGGGCCTGACTTTCCCTTTCAAAGTCCTTGGTGACTCAGGCCTCGGTCCCTGGCAGGTAAATGTGTTCGTATGCAGGGTCTCTGCCGTGATCTTCTATGTTAATATGTATGTCAGCATCGTGTTCTTTGGCCTCATCAGCTTTGACAGGTACTATAAAATTGTAAAGCCCCTTTTGACGTCTATTGTGCAGTCAGTGAACTACAGCAAACTGCTGTCTGTGCTTGTGTGGATGCTCATGCTTCTCCTTGCTGTCCCAAACATCATTCTGACAAACCAGAGTGTCAAGGAGAGTAAGAGAGTAGAGTGTATGGAACTCAAAAGCGAGCTGGGGCGGAAGTGGCACAAGGCCTCCAGCTATATCTTCGTGAGCATTTTCTGGATCGTGTTTCTTCTGTTAATCATCTTCTACACGGCCATAACGAGGAAGATCTTTAAGTCTCACTTCAACTCCAGAAAGAATTCCATCTCGGTCAAACGGAAGTCTAGCCGCAATATATTCAGCATTGTGTTTGTGTTTGTTGTGTGCTTTGTACCTTACCACATTGCCAGAATTCCTTACACAAAGAGTCAGACGGAAGATCATTACAGCTGCCAGGCGAAGGAGAACCTGCTCTATGCGAAAGAATTCACTCTGTTACTCTCTGCTGCAAATGTGTGTCTGGACCCCATTATTTATTTCTTCTTATGCCAGCCATTTAGAGAAGTCTTAAATAAGAAGTTACACATGTCACTGAAAGTCCAGCATGATCTAGAGGCTTCCAAAACCAAAAGGGGTAAGACAATTCATGAGAGCACAGACACTTTGTAAATTCCCATCCCTTCCAAGTACGGTCCGTCTTGTTACATGATAATTAAGACGTAGAAATAAAAAGCAGGCTTATGACGATAGGTAACTTTGTTAGCAATATTATCCAATAATATGTATGAAATCCAAAAAAAAAAAAAAGTTTAATAAAAATAAAAGTTTCCACGTAAAATGAAAGTCTATAGCACATCACAGATTTTTAAAAATCAAATGGAGAAGTGGCATTCGGGTGCTGGTCTGTGCGTTACCAAAACTAAAGTCCTTCTCTTCTATTAACTGGCTTCTTAGAAGACACCCAGTCTTTCAGATGTTCCTCCTAAGTATCCGTCTAAGTAACGCCCAAACCTGTTTCGTGCTTTATACTACGTATGTACCAATAAACAAGCTGCCTTCAAAAACATCGGGAATTTTGTCTTATTAATAATCAACGTGTGAAGAGCTCCCCCAGAGTTTCCGCACATCCGAGTGTGGGTCAGTACAGTATGCTCAGTCGCACACCACAGTGCAAGAAAGGTGGTTACACAAAAAGCGGAAACATCCAACTGTCTGTGATTTTCCCGAATGAGTACACAACCCGTAAGTTGTGTTCACACTTTAGCCCAGATGAAACAGATCTGACAGATCTTGGTGACTAAGCCCCCTATACGGGTTTGGGTAAATGCACCGGGGGATGGGAAGGGGGCTGTATTTGTTGTCCTTCATAGCTCCCACAGCCAGAGCAAATCCCCTCACGCCAGGCTACTGAAGCAAACGTAAGAGGGGAAGAAAGGGGCCAAGTAAGGCTTGGGTCATGTGAGTTCTCTCTTCCACCTCTAACCTCTTTTCTCCACAGTACAAATGAAACTTGTCCTTGAGAAAGTCACTCTCCCCTTCAGCTTCTGTAACCACAATGCCAAAGCAGAAAACTGGCAGGAAAGCAAGAAGGTTTAGAAAACGACTCGTCAGGCAGATAAGGAGAGTGGAAACCACAGCTGAGCAACAAGCGGTGCATGCCAGAACTATTATTAGAGGCAAGAACAACTAGAAATGATGGGGCAGTGTGTTAATGGCAGAGGATTAACCTAACACTCTGCAGACAACCCTAGTGGAGCTAAAGAGGCCACAGGAGCCGGGCAGTGGTGGCACACGCTTTTAATCCCAGCACTTGGAAGGCAGAGGCAGGTGGATTTCTGAGTTCGAGGCCAGCCTGGTCTACAGAGTGAGTTCCAGGGCTACACAGAGAAACCCTGTCTCGAAAAACCAAAAAAAAAAAAAGAGGCCACAGGAACATTTTACTTGGGCTTCTGTAGACAAGACCACAGCACAGAGTGACCACAGAAGCTCACGTGGCAAAGAAGGCAACATCAACAGTGACAGAAAGACAGAAGTATGAAAGAGGACATCCATCTGAGAACTTGTACCTCACCAAAAGGCAAGCTTCTTAGCCTAGGCAACTACCTCCTCAGTTTTTATAAGAAATATAAACTCGCAGGGTTTTTACATTGCTGGGCCTGAAGTCAAATCAATTAGTGGTTGGTTACTCCCAACAGGCTTTGTGCCACCATTGCACTAGAATATCTTGCAGACACTACCCAGCTAACGATGAAGGGTTTGCTGTGGTGCTAATGCTTCTCCTTTGAGAGCTTGCAGAGTACATTCCGGTACCAAAGACACTGGACCATAGGAGAGAAGGCTCTATGTAGGCACCAGCACAGCCTCTCCATGTTTAATGGTTTGTATGGATACTGTCTTCAGCGATGGAACTCTGCTGTCATCTTGTGGAGAACAGCCTATAGGTTTTGACAACAACCTGGGTCATTCTGGGATTCCTGTGGGGTCCCTTCGGCCAACAACTCGATAAGATGTAACCCAATCCTGGTACTGGAAGCTTCATTTGGTGACAAGAGACGGCCAGCTGGGAAACTGTCTCTCCCATTATTTGGTGATTTCATTGAGACCATTTTCATCTATGCATATATTTAGAAGTTTCTACTAGTTGCACACTTCTCCTCAAACACTCTTTAACTTTAGCGGTCTCTTCCCAAACTCCCTCCCAGAAGCTCCTCTCCTACCCTGCCCCCTCTTGATCCTCCCCATCCATTCATATCTGACTATTTCCCTTGGCTAATGAGGTCCATCTATTCACTCTAGTTCCTTACACTATATCTACCCTCTACAGATGTAGGGATTGTAGCTTGTGACTTAACAACTAATAGCCAAATATAAGCAAACACATACCAACTTTGTCTTTCTAAGTCTGGGATACCTCACTTGGTATGATTTTTTTTCCTAGTCCATCCATTTGTCTGAAAATTTCATGATGCCATTTCTTAACAGATGAATGATACTCTATTGTGTAAATTAAATACATATACATCTGTAGCTAGAACTTAATATATCAGCAGTCATCCTATAAGACCTAAATGCAGAAATCTAGTAAAAGGTATTTTACTAGATTTTACTACAGCCTAGAAGAACTAAAAGTCCCCAATCACTACAATCTCCCTGCATTCTATACCCGAAGGCTTCCATTTCTGTGCTTACCTGATCCAAACATTTTCAGCTGAGAAAGCCACTTCTTATGTCCTGAGCCATACAGCTGGCACAGGTACATTAGCACTGGGCAGTTAAGCAGCCAGTCTGAATCCACCAGTCACAAGTTGGGTGGAGGTGAGATTTAAATTCACCCAATAAAAGCAAACCCCAGGTTCACCCTCAAGAAACATTCTGGAAGGGAATCCTATAAAGATGGAAACCCCTGATGTGCAAGAACTCCTATGAATCAAAGCTCACTCCATGCCAGGCAGAAAAGAACTGCTTCAAACCTAACCCTGGTTTTGCAGTGAATGCATGTCAGCCCTCATTAAAGCTACACCCACAGGGTTAGAAACTGGTGCATGTCACCTAGCAAACCTGTTAAATAAATAATAACATCTAAGATGGGGGTCCAGTACCAAAAGATTAGTCTTGAAAACACACATACAGGTGACATTATAGGGCCCAGCAAGTTATAGTTAAGAATATCTATGTATATACAAAACATATAAGCATACAATAACAATTAGTGAAGAGAGACCGTGAATTTGATTGAAGGAAAAACAGCAGTGGTTCTCAGGCTTCTTAAGGTTGTGACCATTTAATACAAATCTTCATGTTGTGGTGACCCACCAACCATAAAACTGCTTTCACTGCTACTTCATAAGTAGAATTATGCTACCGTTATAAATCTTAATGTAAATATCTGATACGCAAGATATCTGATTTGTGACCCCTGTGAGAGGGTTATGAACTCCAAAAGGGTCTCAAGCCACAGGCTGAGAACTGCTAGAATATGGGGTTTTGAGAGAGGGAAGAAAAGGGAGAAATACTGTAATTATATCATAGCCTTACACTGTGTATAAGTGAGTAGTCACATAAATCACAAGGATAAAATTAGCCCAAATTCCTTCTACTTCAGAGTGTGCCTGGAATTTTAAACAATGCCCACAGATTAAGTTTGTCTACCAGCCCCAATGTGCCAAGGAAAGGGTTAACGATAAGCCAGCAGTGGTGGTGCAGACCTTTAATTCCAGCACTTGGGAGGCAGAGGTAGGTGGTTCTCTCAATTAAAGGCCAGCCTGGTCTACAAAGTGAGTTCCAGGACAGCCAAGGCCACAGAAAGAAACCTTCTCTCAAGAACAAAACCCAGACAGACAGACAGAGACACAGGGAGAGGGAGAGAAAGGGGGAGGGAGAGAGAGAGAGATAGATAGAGACAGAATGAATGAATGAATGAATGGTGAAGGACACAGGAAAAAGAAGACCCCACACAACTCTTGTATGTTTCTGGCTCTGTAAAGGGAGTTGTTTCCCTAATTTCTTTCTTAGCCCCTTTATCATTTGTATAAAATAGGGTTAGTAATTTCTCTGAGTTAATTTTGTACGCCTCTCCTTTGCTGCGGGTGTTTACAAGCTTGAGGAGTTCTCTGGTAGAATTTCGGGAGTCGCTTATGTATGCTATCACACCATCTGAAAATAGCCATACTTCGACTTGTTCCTTTCCAATCTGTACGACCTTGACCTCCTTTAGTTGTCTGACTGCTCTAGCTAGAACTTCAAGTACTATATCTAATAGGTAGGAAGAGAGTGGACAGCCTTGTCTTGTCCCTGATTTTAGTGGGATTGCTTTAAGTTTCTCTCCATTTAGTTTGATGTTGGCTACTGGTTTGCTGTATATTGCTTTATGTTTAGGTATGGGCCTTGTATTTTTGATCTAAGACTTTTAACATGAAGGGATTTTATCAAAGGTTTTTTCAGCATCTAATGAGATGATCATGTGATTTTTCTCTTTCAGATTGTTTATATGGTGGATTATATTGATGGAATTGGGGGGGGGTAGGTTAAGGATCGGATGTGGGGATGATAGGAGAGATAGCCAGACAGCCATGAGAATGAATGGAAATCTGCAACTGGGGGGGGGGGGGGGGAATCTCAAGGACATGCAAGAGACCTGAGATAGGGAAGACACCCAAGAATCATGGGGGATGACCTTAGCTGTGCCTCAAGACACTGTGGATGTAGAACCTGAAGAGGCAACCTCCTGCAGCCAGGCAGAAACCCCAGTGGAGTAATAGTAACACCAACCTACTCCCAAACCTTTCAACCCAAAATTTATCCTGTATCAGGATATAAAGTGATTAAAAATATAAAAATAAATAAATAAATCTGTAAATAGATAGATGCATACATACACATTCATACATACATACATTTCTGGTGAAGAAAGTTAAAGAAAAAAAAATGCATTAAGATGTGAAAGGATTTTAGATGGCAGTTTTGTCCTAGAACAGTTTTCAAATGTTAATATAGAACAGTAAAACAAAGCCAGATGATGGAAGCATGTTACAGAAGCTCCAAGCAGCCAGAAAATGTATTAACGGAATGTAATGATGACAGGCAGGCATGTTCTGTTGTCATTAGCATTCACTAAGGTTTCTCTTAACGTCAGCTACTATTTAGATGCTTACTTTCTGTCATGCACTCCAGACATGAGGAGGTTGCTGCTTTAGGAGGAGACTATCGCTTTAGTGAGTTCCATACCTGTACTTGAGCAAAGCCCTATTTTTTTACAACCCCACTGAGGAAAGATTTTCAGTGTTCTGATTCCCCACAATTATGCAAATATGCCCCCTTAAGAATCATCTCTTCAGCCCAGGTTTTCTCTGAATAGCTGATTGTTATCTGTATGGAAAATGCATTCTTCCTGAGGTTAATGCTGAAGCCTGACCTGCTAGCATAGCTGTTCTTCTGAGAGGCTTTACCAGCAGCTGACTGAGACTGACGCAGATACTCACAGCCAACCATTGGACTGAGGTCCGGGATCCCTATGGAAGAGTTAGGGGAAGGACTGAAGGAGCTGAAGGGGATGGCAACCCCATAGGAAGACCAACAGTATAAACTAACCTGGACCCCTGGGAGCTCCCAGGGACTAAGCCACCAACCAAAGAGCATACAGGGGCTAGTCTGAGCACCCCCCACACCCCCAGCACATATGTAGCAGAAGATTGCTGTGTCTGTCCTCAGTCGGAGAGGATGTGCCTAACCCTGTAGATTTGATGCACCAGGGAAGGTGGATGCCTGAAGGGGGAGAGCACCTTCTCAGAGGGGTTGGGGTGAAGAACTCTGGGAGGGGGAACTGGGGAAAACATTGGGGATATAAGTAAATAAAATAACTAATTTTTTAAAAAAGCTGTAGGTGACCTGTTGCTGTAGAGACCACTACTTGGGATACAAGACTTGCAGCCAGGTCAGCTAGTAAGTGACCTGGAAGGCTCCTTTCCCAAGACTGGCTCTCATCACCAGAGGATGTAAATCCACACTCCTTCCTAACTGCAAAATGTACAAACCACAGCAATGACTGGAGCAGCAACATATCCACAGTGGTGCAATCTTGGTACTTCTATCTTGGAGATAAACAACCTCTGTCAAAACTTAAGGTGCTCTCAATGGGAAGGAACTCACGCCTGCTATTATAAACCTGGCCAGCAACTGCCCGTGGCTGAGGAGGTCATACAGCCTAAAGGGAAAACTACCATCGTTCCCCTAAACGATTATAATTTCTAACAGCATTCTAAATACAGACCTCTAGACCCACAGAGAAGTATAGTTCTTGACCGTCCATTAAAGAAGTTATTTGCTATTTCACTTATTTATTTATTTACTTATTCATTCATTTACTGAAACATACAGAGACTACTACACCGATCCACAGCTTCTCAAAATGCAGAGGATAAGGGCCTGGCATTCCCAGCCACAATTGATACATCTGTACTGAACACCTTGGAAGAGCGGGTCAGAAGGAATGTAGCAGCCACAGGGCCAGGACGCCAGCTGCTAGATTGCATTCATAGGAAAAGGGAAATGTACCTATGAACTCTAAACAATATGGTTGTTTACATAAAACCAACATAATTAACATCGCCAGCTGACATGCAAGTGTGGACAAGGGAAATCCGTAAGGCCCCACTCCTCGATGAAGGGTTACAAGTTCAATGTCCTCTAAGAGGGAGAATCAATTTCTCCCAGGGGCATGTTCCCATACAAGTTGTCCATATAAGTGGTTAGATCTAGACATACACACACTCTGGCAAGGCCAGACTCAATTGTTTGTTTGTATATATATACATACATATACATATATATATATACATACATATGTAACAATGATAATTTAAAAATAAGAGGTTGTGACTTTGGAAAGGAAGGCGGACATAAGAGGAGTAAGGAGAGGAACAGAAATGGCATGGAGAACTCACAAATTTCCAAAAAAATATTAATTTTTAATTAAAAAAATACTATTATCTGGCAATTGTGTTGAATAATTATTTAATGACAGCAGAGTAGACCACAAAATATTTCCTAACCTTGTAGGACAAATTAGCACATATAAATACATACATTAAGTAACTGAAATATCATTTTTTAAAAGTGTTGCCATGATCAAAATAAGGGAAAAAGAGCTTCACCCCATTTCTTCTGACTTGGGTTTCTGAGATAATGGGTTAGTGATGACATGAGACTTCCTGGAACATTACCAAAATGCAATCTGGGAAAAAAAAATTATCCTTAATGAGATAGAAGGCGCTTCTGCCAGTGGAAATGAAACCTGTGCAGTAAAAACTTAATATTCAGAGAGTTCTAGAGGGGAGAAGAGGGGATACGGGCACCAAGGAGGGAGAAACTGAAAGGGGAAATAAGCAAGCCTATGGTGAGACAAACAGAGAGAGGGTGGGAGGCATGAGGCACATGTAACACTGAGGATGCTTTTGAAAAGCCACAAGGAAACAGTCTCATGTCTAACTAAAAAGACATCACATAGATAGATAGACAGACAGACAGACGGACAGATAGATGATAGATAGATGAATAGATAGATGATAGATGATAGATAAATAGATGATAGATAGGTAGATGGATAGATGATAGATGGATGGATAGATAGATATGCATGTGTATTTATACACACACACATACACACACACACACATACACACACACAGCATACACACACAGCACTTGGAGTGATAATGCTTTCCCCAAGAGCCTTTGACTACCTAACAAAAACTCCATGGTCAGGCAAGGGAGACCTCCCCTCTAGTTGTTTGTTAGAAGGGAAAAATGCCCAAATGATATAGGTGATTGCCTTTGCCCTGGGTTGCCTCTCAGAACTTGCACATAAAGCCCTATTACTGGAGACACCACACACTTAAGAGACAGGTTGGAGCAACTGTGCTGGACCTGAACTGGAAGCCTCTTCCCTGGGCTCTTGAAGAATCCTAAGATACTATGCTATGCCTTACATTCCTGTGATACCTACAAAGCACAAACAAAACATCCCCTGGGGTGGAATGGTGGCTGCACTTGCATTCTAGAGAAGTTTAAACAAAGCTTTCTACAGGGATTTAAGGCTAACTCTTGGTTGGAGGAGATTATGCTTGGTATTATAAACTGAGGCAATCACGCCTTGGTGGTGAGGCCATAGACTCCAGAGGAGAACCTACGATTACTACTGCTTTCATAAACCAGTATAATTCCTAACTGCGTGATAAATAATTATCCTTATCCCCAGAGATAAATGTCATACTCATCCCCCAGCAAAGAAGCTTCTTTTTGCAGAAAGAGAAGGAAGGGGAGGGAGGAAGGAAAGGAGGGAGGGAGGGAGGGAGAGAGGGAGGGAAGGAGGGAGGGAGGGAGGGAAAGAGGAAGAGCTTATTAAAGAAATCTACAATTGGTGAAAATGTGAAGAGTCAACAGCCCCAGTTTATACACAACCACAAAGCCAAGGCTCAGGGAGCATCGCAGAAGAGGAGGGGGAGAGATTACAAGCATCAGAGGAGCAGGACAACTGCTGGGGGATGGTGTCTTTGATATATATGACAAGAAAACTGTGCTGGTAGTGACACCACCGGTTGGCGTATTGGTGTGGATGGGGAAAATCTCACAAGTCCTCACCAGCAGATAAAGAAATACAGGACATTAGTGACTGCTTCAAGAGGAAAGCTTGGTTTTCCCAGGGGATGACCCTCCTGATAAATTCTAATCCCAGCAATTGATTTTAAAATGTACAGTTACAAGCGATACCAAATGGATTCAGGAGGCAATACCGATGATACAGGTGTGTGAAAAGTAATTGTTAAAGAAGCCATGAGTTGGAGATGAATGGGAACACAGGAGGAGTTAGGTCTGGGAGATACAGGGGTTGAAATGATAGATACAGTACCCACTTATAAAATACTCAAAAATTAAAAATTAAATTAAAAGGGTAATAGAGGAAAAGTAACCTTCCAATAACCCAGATGTTAGAACCCATTCTCCAGATGAAAATGCAGATAAACCAGGAATCCCAAACTCAGGTGCTAAGGCAGGAGGGTGTGGAACTTAAAGCCAGCCTGGCTGAATAATGAGACCACGTCTCAAAGCAAAACAAAAAATAAAAAATAAAATTTAGTTTCACTATAACAAAGTCAGCTCCCCCAACAGGCATGGTGACACATACCTGTGATCTTAGTAATGGGGGGGCTCAAGTAGGAGGATTCCTGTCAGTCTGAGGCCACCTTGGGTTTATACAGCAAGATCCTCTCTCATAAACAGAAAATACCAAACAGATGAGTTATTACTGCTCTAGAAATGAAGGGGCAGGGACAGAGAACCCGGGCACCTCAGCTCGCTCACATTTGACAACCCACACATAAACGGTGGTCAAGTTGTAAGAACAGTTAGTGGCTTGCACTTTTTGTTCATCTAAACCTAAAGGGAAGCAAGGAAGCAAACAGATAAAAGCCTTCTCAAAATAAAGTAAAACATAAAAAGCCTACCCAAAACCAAGCAAAACCTCACCAGAAATATTTTCTCCCCATCTTCTTCATATCACACCAAGGCCACTCACCACCCGATCTGCAACCAACTCCACCTCTAAATTCTCTTCCTCTCTAATGGACACACACTTTATTTGGTGTAAAACTCTCTCCTACAGAGGCCACAGCTTGGCAGTTCCAAATTGTGTGTGTGCCAGCATATCATCACTCTTCAGAATCTGTTTGGAGCCAGAAGGTCATATTCACTTTCATAAAAGCCAGCCTTGCTCCTGCCTACCACCATGGCTTTGATGTCTGGTAACTCAGAAAGGAAAGGAACAGGGGATAGTGGCAATCCAGTCTTATGGAAGGAAAAAAAAAAAAAAAGCCAATCACTAATGAGGCACAACTCCCTCAGACCAGCAAACTGTCAGTCATACTACTACCCCAGAGCCAGGTTCTGTTTAACACCAGCTAAATTGTTTTTAGTGCAGGAAAATAATCGTGAGACATAAGGTACAAGTTGCTAAATACATGTCTCAGATCAAGCTGTTTAGGTCAACTGAGAAATGCTTTCTGGTTGTTTTAAGTCTCATAATGTGGAAAACAGATGAAATGCGCTCCTTAACCTTTAAAAACGTAATGTTAAGATTATATGTGGATGTGAATGTGTGTGTCCTAGTACACAAGTGCCGGCCAGAGGACAAGTTTATATGGTGGGTCTCTCTTAGCTTTCCCTGAGTTCTGGGGATTGAATTGGGCTTATCAGACTTGTATGGCAAGTGCTTTAACCTGCTGAGCCATCTCCCTGGATTCCATGTAATACATTTGTGAAGGGAAATCTCTAGAGTCATACGCACAGTCACATGTATGTGGTTTGTGTAAACAGAGAAAAAAAAAGTTAATTCTATAAACCAAGAAGGGGAAGAGAGGTTATCTCTCTGATGTTCTAATGATGTACTTTTATCTTATTTCAAGATTTTTTTCTAAACTGGACCTGGCAAGACGGCTCAATGGGTAAAAAGGTGCTTGCCACCATGCTGACAACTTGAGTATAATCCTGCACAGTGGAAGGGAAAACAGATTTCTCAAGGTTGTCTACGATCTCCACAAACACACTTTGACACGCATGTACATTACATGCATACACACAAAATAATAAATGTAGAAAAATAGTTTTCTATCATGAACAACAAAAAAAGTAACTATATCACACCAGATTCTATACTGTTTTAATATCCTGAGATGGTCTCACAAGATAACCTAGACTGGTTTTAAATTCACCATGGAGCCCAGGCTGCCTCAGATTTGTGGCTATCACCCTGCCTCAGCCTCCCCAGTGATGGGGTTACAGGTGTCTACCAGCCACAGTGTTGTGTTGTTCTTTAATTAACAAATCCCTTAGTATAAATATAAGCTGCAACAATATTATTTAACTGTACCTCTGAAGTGCTGGTGTTAGTAACGATAGTAAACAAGTATCTGTGTAAACACCTTAGTGACTTAATTCTTCAACTCAACATCATTTTCAAGATTTTAACACTATTTAAAACTAATATGAAACAGAACAGTATGGGGTACCTTTATTTAAAAAAAAAAATAGAAGAGGCAAGATATTACAATGGATAAATGAAAATTATTTTCCCTAAAATAGTAACTGACAAATTTGAGCTACTTAGACAGATGAAATTGTTTTCTTACAAAAACTTCCTCAGGAGACTTTCATACAGTTTAAACCATTTGCAAACCACAGTTTCATCTACGTCAGTCTCTAACATTTTAAAACCACACAAGAAGGAAAGGAAATTTTTAGTTCAGCAGGCGACCCTGCAAGATGGTGCTGCTGTCACTGTGGGTAACTAAATAGCTCATGATTTTCTGAAGACCTGGACCTGAGCCTGCTCAGGCCAGAGAAGATAGCCAGGACCCAGACCTGCTCAGGCCAGAGAAGACAGCCAGGACCCAGGCCTGCTCAGGCCAGAGAAAACAGCCAGGACCCAAGCCTGCTCAGGCCGGAGAAGACAGCCAGGACCCAGGCCTGCTCAGGCCAGAGAAGACAGCCAGGACCCAGGCCTGCTCAGGCCAGAGAAGACAGCCAGGACCCAAGCCTGCTCAGGCCGGAGAAGACAGCCAGGACCCAGGCCTGCTCAGGCAGGAGAAGACACAGCCAGGTATGTCCTTTTCAATGAGCTCATTCCATTTTTCCCCATAGAAACCAAAGTCAGGATTTTCAGGGTTGAAGGAGAAAGAGTCAAAAGTCGCATGGGTGGTAGGGCCCTCTATTAAACTGTAATTAGACCTGAGCTGTGAACTTCTAACAGCATGTCCTGCTGTCTCTTGATCTCATCTTTTAAAAACCATAATTCGAATTGGACTAATTACTCAGGCAAGGGTAACGAGCTACTGTTCTCTAGCTAGAGTGATGATAGGTAAGGTCATACTGTATCTCCACAACAGGTCTTAACCAGACTTTCCTCTACCAGTTCTACATTAGCAAATTTCAAAACATGCCCACAATGACTCCCATGGAAAACCTTCTAAATTTTCATTTAATTTAGTTTAGTTTTGTTTTACACCCTAAGGAATGAACAATCTATGAGAAAGGACCACAGAGACATTTAAAATCTGGTCTTGGTTTTACTGGAGTACTACCAAGCACACCTACTCTGTATGGACACTTGCCACAATGGTTATCAAGCTCTGAGATTTCAGATTGATGACAGAGGGCATGGGATGTTGCTATAGTACAAGTTTGCCTCTGATCAATATACGCAAAATTTTGCAAAACTGTTTCTCATGGCACCCTAGACACAATTCAATAAAAGCAAATGTGCAGCACTCAAGATTCAGCGTTACTGAATGAGTGGGTACACATTGTAACCATTTTAAGCTACTCCACTCCGGAACAGATGGTCAGTTCTAATTACAGAGAATACCAATCAGGACAAACGATTATAGTACTTTTCTTTACCATAAGCCTTACCAATAAAATGAGAGTTCACCATATAATTACTCAGGCAATGGGACATGCACAGAAACAAATAACTATTTTACTGATACTTTATAACATCTGAAATGCCTGTAAGGAAGTCAGAGAAGCCTGGAGTGGCACTCAGACATGAAGAACCTCCTTCAGGCCCACAGGTCATAGGCAAGACTCAGAAAAAGGAGGAAGGATAAAGGCTGCAAAAATCCGGAGCACCTTGCAGTCTTCTCAACTGACTTGAGGACTGGAAAACAGTCATCAATAAAGACTCCATCTTTAAAGTGCCATGCTTCTAAAGTTCTATCTACCACATGCTTAAGTGGATTGAAGACTAAAATAACCACACAGCAGGATACATCAAATGTTTTTCTTTAAACAAAAATGTGTAGTCAACAAGCATAAACAGTAAGTGCTTTACAATTTTCATTAAGGTTGATACAGAATGATGATATCTTTGGACCCCAAATGCCCTGAGTCTTCTGGGGAAAAGGGAAGAGTCTGTAACCTTTAAGACACTTTTAGAAAGTTCACAGTTTGCATCACTTCAAGATAAACCCAGCAAGGTCATGAGATGGCTCAGCCAGTGAATGTGTAAACTCGGTGCATAGGGAGACCTGAGTTCCCTCCCAGCAGTCAGACAAGTGGAAAGGAGAAAACTGACTCCACAAGCTGTCCACTGACTTCACGAGCACACAGAAGCACACTCGCAGCCATACAGCATGGACATGCATGTTAATAATAAAAATTTAAAGATACATACACTAAATATTTTGAAAAGTTAAAGCTTAATAACTTCAGAAGTTCCCAGGCAGTGGTGGCACACTCCTTTAATCTCAGCACCCAGGAGGCAGAAGCAGGCAGATTTCTGAGTTCGAGGCCAGCCTGGTCTACAGAGTGAGTTCCAGGACAGCTAAGGCTACATAGAGAAACCCTGTCTCGGAAAAAACTTCAGAAGTTGTTTGATTTAAAGAAAGATCATGTTTGATTTAAAGAAAGATTAATGGCTGCTAAGCCATTCCACTGTCAGTAAACTTTCAGTGTCCTGGAACATTGAATAAGACTTTGTTCCTGATAAAACATTAAAGCAGGAGCAGCCCAGGCTTTATACTCTCTGGTTTCTGGGATTTTTTTTTCAGGAAATTCCATTTAGATCTGCATTCTAGAAGTGATATTTTTGACCCTGCCTTTAAAACAAAAGAATATTGTTTAATATGAAAAGAAATTGCCACATCAAAAGGGACAGCACAAAGTACCACTGTGACCCTAAACACAGGAGTTAGAGCAGAGCACTCCAGAGGGAACTCAGTTTAACTTGAACTCATAAGTCAAGTCAGTATTCTCTACCTGGAAGGATCATGACAAGATCTTATTGTCATTGTCAGGCTCAATTGTGATGGTTCTCTACTGACAAAGTTAGAAGGGAGCTTTGTTTTATTTTGTTTTGGGTTGAAACAATGTCTCAAGTATCTAGGAGGCTAGCACTGCCATTCAGAAAAGATCGATCTTAACTAGTTTCTTCTGAGTGCTGGGATTACAAATGAGTTCTGCCAGGTCCCATAAAGTTACATGTTTGAATACAGATGTAACTGACCCTTTCCTGGAAGATGCTGTAACAAATAAATATAGGGCCATGCTCTAGAAGCTTTTAAAACACACGTTCATAAAACTACTCAAAAATGCTTCCATAGAAATAGTTACAGCTGTTATGTTCAACAAGTTTTTCTACCAGGTAAATTTAAACACTAAAAAGAAACACAAGAAAGTAATTTCATTAACACAGTAAGCAAAATGTAACAAAAATATCACATGGGTACTCAACATGAAATATGACAATTAAATAGAATCTTTAATATGTTCACCACTTAAAGTGTTCACCAGACACAACACTGGCCTTCAAGATCTCTACCATTATAAACTGGTACACAATGACAGAGATCTGGGGCATCAATTCAGAACCAGAGTCTAACCCTTCAATTCTTCTCACTAAAAATATGCTAAGAGGATTCCCAACAGAGGGCCTACTTTTAAGATAACGATGTAAACCTTTCTGCAGTTTGCATCTTCTCTTTTCTACCATCAGCCTAGGTTCTTGCAGCATAAGCTACAAAAGGAAAGCAGAAAGCCACACTGAAATCTTTTTCAGACAAAATTACAGTACCTTCCTCTCTCTACTTCCCAGAACCTCTGGTCACTTACCTCCTCTGCAAAAAAATTTCCCCCTCAACCAGCGACAGAGAGCTACACAACACAAACCACAAGGTCAAAAACATCCCTTCCAAAAAGCAAACTTACACGGGAGTTCCTGAAAGTCACGTGACTCAGACAGTGGAGAACCTGGCTTTTCATGACCTAGGATGTTCCCACCACCCAGTGAAAATCTTCCTAAAAACAAGAAAGATGGTGATACTTTTGAGCATAAATGGTTCTAAGAAGTATTTTCTGATTTTAGTTACTAACATCTTCCTTCTACTTTTTTTTTTAACAGAGCCCTGAAGTTTTTGGTTTTTTTTTAAATTATTGAACTCAACCACCTCCCTCAAGATGACAAACAGTTCAGTGTTCTGCCCAGTTTATAGAGATCTGGAACCATTTACATATTTTTTTTATTTAGTTTTCCTCATTGGAATTATTGGAAGTTGTTTTGCAACGTGGGCTTTTATACAGAAAACCACAAATCACAGATGTGTAAGCATATACTTAATTAATTTGCTTACAGCTGATTTCCTGCTCACTCTGGCATTACCAGTAAAAATCGTTGTTGACTTGGGTGTGGCACCCTGGAAGCTAAGGATATTCCACTGCCAAGTGACAGCCTGCCTCATCTACATCAATATGTACTTATCTATTATCTTCTTAGCCTTTGTCAGCATTGATCGGTGTCTTCAGTTAATACACAGCTGCAAGATATACCGAATACAAGAACCTGGGTTTGCCAAAATGATATCAACTGTCGTGTGGCTCATGGTCCTTCTTATAATGGTGCCGAACATGGTGATTCCCATCAAGGATATCAAAGAAAAGTCAAATGTAGGTTGCATGGAGTTTAAAAAGGAGTTTGGAAGAAATTGGCATTTGTTAACGAATTTCATATGTGTGGCAATATTTTTAAATTTCTCAGCCATCATTTTGATATCCAACTTCCTTGTAATCAGACAACTCTATAGAAATAGAGACAACGAAAACTACCCAAGTGTGAAATCAGCTCTGCTCCACATTCTCTTGGTGACAGCTAGTTACATCATATGCTTTGTTCCTTACCATGCTGTCAGGATCCCATACACCCTCAGCCAGACAGAGGTCATATCTGACTGCTCAACTAGGATTGCACTCTTCAAAGCCAAAGAGGCCACACTGCTGCTGGCTGTGTCTAATTTGTGTTTTGATCCAATCCTGTACTATCATCTGTCAAAACCATTTCGACTAAAGGTCACAGAGACTTTTGCCTCACCTAAAAAGACCAAGGCTCGGGAAGAAAAATCAAGCAGCAAGAATGATGTGTAAAATACAGACTTTGCAGGTTAGTCCTTCTTCCTGACTGGACCATAAAGCTGGTCACAGTTTTCAAAGATAAAAGAAGATGCTAAGATAGAAGAAGATGCTTAGGACTAAAAGCCACTGGTAGCTAGCAAACAGAGACTGGTTCATGCAGGAAGTCCTTTCCTCAAACACAAGTCAACCCTGCACTCTCACAGTTGCTGATACCCTTTATCCCAAATATCTGTAAAGGAAAACTAACAACGCATATTGAACCAAGGTCAACTGGAATGATCAAAGAGAGAATAGCCATGGCAAAGACTCAAGAGATTCACTTCAGTGCCTGGAACTGACTTCTTGGTGAAAATATATCAAATAATCCACATCTAAGTGGCCAGGAAGCCCTTCAGCAATACCTTAAAGGTCTTTGATGACCTGAAAAAATAAAAGCATCAAAATATCTGCATCATTTTTATTTATAAACTATTACTTTGGAATATAGTAAATGTTCTCTATTCAGCGCTGCTAGTTTTCACATCTAATTTTTGGTAACACAATAACTTTTCATTATGAAAGGTTTACAGTGACAGGAACAGGAGGTCACACAGATTAATTCTAACACCCTGGGGGCTGAGGCAGAAAGATCATTATGAGTTTGAGGCTAGCATGGGCTACAAAGTGAACTGCAGGTCATCCCGGTCTATAAAATGAGACCTTATCCCTAATTAATTTTAAGAGGCATTTGCTAATACATGGAATTATTTTTAACAACGTAAGAAAGCTACTAAATTACTTTAACTACTGCAACTGTCTTAGAAGTAAAAATCCAAATCAAAGGTATTAAAAAAAATATACCAAAGAATCTTAAAATAGACACATGGACTCATCATGCCAGTAGGCCATGCTATGTTGGGCCCTGGGTGCCTCTTAAATCTAGAGACAAGGCCAACTAGAATGAATCCACAGTACAAAGTACAAGTCACCCCATTGCTGACAAGGTCCTCTCTACTGCTAGTAAATACACAGATTTTGAGGAAGGGCATTAAATAAAAGACTTACTAAAACAACAGGAAAAGTACTGATAACCACACACGAGATTTTAGACTTTGCATTTGGTTTAGTTCTTTGTTTTTTGTTTTTTTTTTTTCCTTTGAGACATAGTCTCCTATAGCTCACTATAGCCTTGAGCTCACTACATAGCCAAAAATAATCTCAAACTAATGATCTTCCTCCTTCTACTTCCCAAGTTCTGGGATTATAGACATATGCTATGAAACCCAGCTCTTCCTGTGCATATTTTTTTCCTGTGTATATTTTCAATGTTACAATTATCCACATAAATCAGTTAGAAATGGGCCAGAGGGATAGCTCGAAAGTTAAGAATACTAGCTACTCTTGCAGAAGACCCAGGTTCAGTCCATAGCACCCCACATCAGGAGGCTCCCAACTGCTTGCAACTCCACTTAGAGAAAGGATCCAAGTGGCAAGTGGGTCCCCACACCTTCTTCTCACCTCCACTGGCACCAGGCATGCACGTGGTACACACACACACACACGCACACACATTAAATAAATAAATCTTTTTTGTAAATACTCCATTGCAATACCTGTGGTGATGAGAGACCAGTGATACTGCAATGAATGTGGAGGCAAATGCCTGTAATACCAGCTGAGATAAAAGGACTACAAGCCAGTATTGATTTTATAGCCAGACTGTAGACACTTGTAGACACACACACACACACACACACACACACACACAAGGGGTGCAGGAGGAGGGAGATGGAGAAGAGGAGAGGAAGAAGCAGGAATGGAGGGATAGAGGGAATATGAATGTGCTCCTGGATGCCAAGAATATGCTTGATTATAATGTTATTTTTGTACTTGAAGAATGAGTTTCAAAGTCCTGTGTGTAAGCTCACTATTTTTAGTCTGAAGTAAATAACTGAGAGAAGACCAATTGTCTTCTTTAAAAAAAAAAAAAAAAAACTTGTAACAGTAATTTCTAGAGAAAGTAACAGGAAGGTCAATGAGTTTGACAAGTCTGACACTGTACAAATTCTTACCAGGCTACAGGTTGGTAGAATGCAGACACAATAAAACCTGTGCTTCTTGGTGCCTAAATAACGTATTTTCTGATGAGCAGATTAAAACAGGCATGACACAGTATATACAAGGCTATTATTTTTGCTTAAGGATCCCTTCATCCTCTCTCCTTGGTCTCTAGTTATGAAGGCAATAGATCAAAAGACCAAGACATTTTTAGCCATTCTCTTATGTTTGCTTCCTCTCCTGCACAGTAGGCAGGCAGGTTTCTCCTACTAAGAAGAGAAAATGGCTCTCAATATACGGTCAATGATTTATTAGCCTCTATTTTTCTTTTTGATTTATTCTCAACTATGCCCATTAGGAAAGGGGACCTTAAATAAATCAGGAGTGGAAAGCTGAGCTTGTTCATGATGTTTGGACAACTTGATACAAGCTGGGTTCATTTTAGAAGAAGAGCAATTGAGAAAAATGTTCCCATCAGATTGGTCTGTAGGCAAGTCTGTGGGCATTCTCTTAATGAGTGATTATGGGGAAGGGGCAAACCCACCCTGGGCAGTACTTCTCCTGGGCAGCTGGTCCTACAGGGCATATGACCATTGGCTGTGCAAACCAGACAAGGCAAGCCAGTAACCAGCATCCTTCCAAGGCCTTTGCTTCAGTTCCTGGCATGAATTCCTGCAAGACTTTTTCCTTCATGATGGGCTGTAATCTATAAGATGAAACAAACCCTTCAGTCCCCAGTGCTTTTGATGATGGTGTCTGTCACAGCAAATTAGGACAAAAGCTAATTAAAAGTGGATCCAAAGTTGGCCAACAAAGTTGGTTAAGCAGGCTTCTTGTGCAATCATGGAGAACCCAACTTTAGATACCAGAATCCATTTAAAAAGCTAGGAATTGTCACTCCTGTATGCCCAACACTGTAGGGAGCAAAGAAAAGATCACTAGAACTTACTAGCCACCAGCCTAGTTTCAGCTTCAGTAGGGGACCTGTGTCAAAAGTGAAGGCAAAAAGTGGTGAACAGGACATACCCCTCAGGCCCCTGTGAATACGTGCGCAGGTGCACACATCTACATGTGCACACACACAAATATACACCTTACATCAGCACACACAAAAATGAATAGAAATAAAAATTAGATCCTACAAAAACTGTCAAGGGACATCATCAAGCACTTTCCTCTAAGGAGGTCCTGCCATGTGTTCAACACAGCAGAAAAGCTGATTGTTGGTTCCGATCCCAGAAACACAGAGAAGATAGACTGCAAACTCTGCTTCCACAGGCCAGCACATGCAACTCTCAAGGATTTCCAGCACTCACTGGACAGGCTCTACCTCCCCTTTGATCTTTTTGTATTTGTTTGGTAAGCGCTGTATTCTTCAGAGATATATAACAATGTTACAAAGATTGTACAGAGTTCCTGGATCCATTTCCCGACTACTAAAAATGTCTCACATGACTATGATGCGGTATGTTTATTAACAAATGAGAAGCTAATATTGCGGAATTAGTAATGAATAAACTCTGGGCTTTAAAGTTCATTTATTTTATTTCATATTTTAAAACAAACCCAAGGCATGATTGCTCACCCATGAATGTGTCAGGAACATCTGTGATATGTAAGTTCAACCTCTCTGTTAACACAAATGAACTGCCAGATTACTCTGTTGTATTGAAATCTGGTGACACAGAGGACCATAGAAAATTAGTGATAATATTCTGAGATGAACAAAAGGGATTTTGTAAAGTTTTGGTCTAGTTCATAGACACACAAAAAAGAAGTTCTTAATTGTCATAAGACAAAAAATATGGACTTATTGAGTTTGAGTCATTTTGGAGGATGTCCCAAAATATCAACTATGTTTAGCTTTAACAAAATACCCAGCTTACTGATCAAAACTTCTAATGATGTCCAAAATATAGCATGCAGGAAATAGTTTACCTGGGAATTAAAAATGTTCCAGCTTTTAACCTACTGTTCATTACTAACATGTGAAATACTATGGTTTCTCACTGGGATAAGCGCTTCACTACACAAGCCTTCAACACTAAGCTCCCTGCCAAGCTCTTTCCAGTGCTAGCCCAGCTCTCAGCCCACCATGCCCAAGCCCATCCCATCCCACTCACACCCTCTGTCACCATCCGATCCACTTGTTGGTGACAATGGTCCTTCTCTCCAATACTCCTTTGAGAATGGAGGGGACCCCAGGATGTTCGTGAGCACTGGGGTTTTCACCCAATTGCTTCACTGTCAGAAGAACTTGTGGTTCATAAGCAACAGTCCCGCTCCTTACTCACCTTTCCTATGCCCCCTCCCCCTAAAATCATACTCATCTGTTAAATGTCAAAAGTGCCAACAGTTAAACAGGGCAAGTAAAAACTAACCAGCAAATGCCTTTCAAATTGAAGTAGAGAAAACATTACTTAGTGACTCAAATCCTTTTGACGAAAGGATATTAAGATAAGGAACTCTATTAAATCTATCATTCACTAATATCACACTGTAACTTTTCACGCTGTAGCTGTATACTGGCTATATAGTCCAGATTACAGCCATCAAAAGCACCAAACATAGTCATTATGTGTAAACAGAGGAATACACAGTAATCTGACAGCCAATCACTAATGAGCTTATAATAAGCACAGGAGCACGTGGATAATCTGATAGCCAATCACTGATGGCCTTATAAAATCACGGTATACACTGATGGAAACGTGTCTTACCAGAGGTATAGGAAAGTGGGTTGCATACTGCAGGTGTCGGAGGAGGTCATAATTTGATGGGAAAATCAATTCTCTTGGTTTTTCTCTCTTTAGCAGTTTCTCACCATTGACTGACATTCTTCTGCTCAAGGAAGGGTTGATATTCTCACAGGATTCTCCGGGCATGGGAGAAAAAATCTATGTCATGTAAAACAAATGTTGAACATCATAAATAAAGAAAGCCACAGTGCCATATTGCCACAGCCTCAAACAAAAATGCTCACAAAATAGCTAATGAAAAAGATAGGCAGAACTGTTATTGACATCCATGAAATTAAATCACAAAAAAAAACAAAAAAAAAAATCTGTCAGTATCACCCCCTCCCCTTGAGAAAATGGGAAAACGAAAACCACATGGGAGAAGGGCAAAAAGGCCATGTAAGCAAATTTAAAAATGTTATCCTCAGAGGGTGACATTTCCTCCAAAAGGCATACGCTTAGCAAGACTTAGTAAGAATGAGCCATAGACAAATGCTTTAAAATGCACAAACAATGCTTTTACAAAGAGCAAGACTCGTGAAAAACACAATATGCAGAGAGACAGTAGGAAAATAAATTATCCATGAGACTATTCTTTAGAAACTCAATACCTAGACTGTCAGTGAAACGGCATTCCGACACTCCTTAGATAGCGTGATCCCAAAATAAAAGTGTCACGGCCAGTCAGCTAGGACAGGACTGTAACACTTTACAGAGGAGGCAATACAACCCCACAGTGAGGATAACGTTGTAATCACAGGTCACTGTGACTCGGGCTGGGTGACAGGGACAGCACAAGTATGAGTCATTCCAATACACGAGGCAAGCAAAGAAGAGATGGAGACAAGCTGGGATGGGAAGAGTTAACTGGGAATGAGAATCAAAGGTTGAACCTACTGGAAACTCAGAACCAAAGTCACTTTTAAAGTCATTCTTGTCTACTTCATCAAAAATGTTAGTGGTTCCTGAGCCAAGGCCCATGTGCGCCATGACACTGTGATCCTGGTAATTGCCAGAGAAAGAAAGCCATGTTGTAAACTCTGTAGTTTAAGAAATGGAATTTGAATGGGGAGGATTTCCAACATCCTATCTATTGCTACCCCTGACTATTTCTCTTAAAGAATTCAAAGGAAACTTGAAGACATGTATTGCTTTAAAGAATCACACTCCTTCCCCTGGAGTAAACAAAACTTTAACTCTCATGATGTTTTAAAGGAAGAGCAGAAAGAGTCATAATTTAAAAACAAACTGGCCTTGATTTATTTCATTGGGCTATCTCCAATAATAAAAAATCCAGAAACTTAAAGATCTAAGAATAAAAAAGAAAACTGTGATGCTTTAAAAAACAAATACAGCCATTACTTTAAACATGTGCTTTGAGCCCCATGAGACTCTCGTCATTTTCCAGTTTCTCATTGTCGCCTAAATCCTTTATCTTGAAATCTTAAATATCTGGAATAATGTCTACACTATCAGCACCTAACAGAATATCATAGTCATAGCCATAACATAAATTTCTGTGAAGAACAATTCTACCCTGTTTCAGAAACGGAGATTAAGTTTTACAAAGAAAGTGCGTGTTATTAAGAACAAGGGCTTTCTCTTTATGTGTAGAAGAATGGTGTATGGAAATTCCCCTTAAAACAAAGCCAGAGGCGTTTGATGTTAAAACAAGGTCACTTGGAAGTACAGAATTAAAAGAAAATTTCAGGGTACACACATCTAAAACTAAAAACATATCACTTTAATCTCATGGAAAAAATTACGATCAGTCCTAACCTTTCATTAACTACTCCACACACAGAATTCTAGAAGACACACATTTCACAAGTCCTTTGTGAGTGGAGGGGAGGAAGTATCTAAAACCTAACTGCCTTGCCATCACTAAAATGCCCATCTGAAACTGACTCGCCAGTGGAGTTGACTTGGGGATACGGCATGGGTATCACCCAGGGGGGTATACCTCCATCTTCATATCATGATCCTTTGAATAGTGTTCATCTGAATTCTCTCCCGTTGGCGATCGCAGCCCCGTGGAGGCAGTAACTGACAAATCTCCTCGAGAAATGAGGGTGCACATATATGCATCATGGGAGAAGACATCATGGCGGATAAACTCGCAGAAGAGCAGCACCAGGTTCACAAATTCTACCTTCTCACATTCACTGTTTGGGTCCGCTAGGTGAGAAACAAACTTAGTTAGAAAAAGAAATAAAAGAAAAAAATTTCAAGGCTTAAGAATACTTCCACTATCTTTTATACTCTTATATTCGATGTTTTGTTTTGTTTTTAAGTACAAAAGATGACAGGGGTGAGGGAGAGACAGGAAAGTGTACTGGCTGGATTTATGTCAGCCTGACACCAGCCAGAGTCATCAGAAAGAAGCTTCAATTGAGAAAATGTCTCTATTTAAGTTCCCACTGTTTTCTTAATTAGTGATCAATGGGCAAGCCCCAGCCCTAGGCTGGTCATCCTGCATTGTGAGAAAGCAAACTGAGCAAGTCGTGTAAAGCAAATTAGTAAGCGGCACCCCTCCCTGGCTTCTGCATCAGCTTCTGCCTCCAGGTCCCTGCCATGCTTGAATACCTGCCTGACTTCGTTCAGTGATGAAGAGCAATAAGAAAGTGTAAGCTGAATGAACCTTTTGCTGCCCAACCTGCTTTTTGTTCATCGTGTTTTATCACAGCAGTAGAAACCCTAACTAAGACAAATTGGTACCAGAACTAAGGGGTATATTGCTGTGACAGGCCTGACCATGTTTGGGGGAGGACTGTGGAAAGACTTTGGAACTTTGGGCTAGAAGAACCATTGAGTGTTAAGAGCTCAGTGAGATATTCTCTAGGAGTTTGAAAGACAACAATATTGAGTACAGAAGATGGAAGCCTGGCTTGTGAAATTTCAGAGGGATATTTAAAGACTTGACCAGGACTATTTGCTATTTTAAATTAAGATTCTGTAATTCTTGTCAGCTGGGGCTGAGGAGTCAACCAAAATTAACAAGAGACTGGCACCACTGAAGTGAAACCATTGCATTACAGGGACAATTGATGCTGATTAGCTGGAGCTAAGAAATTAGAGGTGGTTAAGAAGAGACCAGCATCACTGAGGTAAAATCTTCTGAGAGGTTTTTCCTGAGAGCACAAAAAGTGTGTTCCAGGGCAGCCAAGATTGTACCTTGTGTTGGCAGCTGGACTTGGTTATATGTAAGAGTCACCCAGGTCATACAAGTTTTGAAGGAATGAAGGGGTCACAGAGAACAGCTGATGCTTAGCATTGTGAGACCAGGAGAGGCCATGGGTGAAGGTGTAGCCTCAGTGGCAGTTGAAGGCCCAGGACTGAAGAAGTCATGCAAAGAAGTTGAGTTTTGGCACCAGGAAGAAAGCCTATGACCGACTGTTGGAGAAAGTGCCCAACGCTTTGGAAATGCCAGTACCATGGGATAACCACAAAGAGCAGCAGCAACAGTGGATTGGAGCCAGCCAGAGCTTAGAAGTAAAGCTGTGTGCACTACAGAAAGCAGAACTGGAGAAGTGACCCAAGGCCTTTGGAGGAGCCCAGAAGATCATGACCAGATCCCAGACATTAGATGAGTAGAATTGATCTGATTGTGACTGTGTCCTGATTTTTCCCTCTTGAACTAAGAAAATAGTAGATTTTTTTTTTTTTTAAATTTTACTGGAGCCCACAGTTGAGAGACTTTAAATTTTAAGAGACCGGCTATTTTCAAGGGACTAAAACTGTAATGTGTTTGTATTTGCAAAGGACTGTGGGACTTCTAAAGTTGCTTATGTTTTTAATGTGAGATCTTGGAAATAAGAAAGAAGAGTTGTGCTTAATAATGCTGTGTTTGTGTGCGCACTGACAAGGGGTCAGTTGTGCTGACTGGTTTTATGTCACCTTGACACAAGCTAGAGCCATCACAGAGGAAGGAACCTCCATAAGATACATCTGTAAGGTGTTTTTAAATTAGTGTCCTGGGTGCATATGAAGCAAGCCAGTAAGCAGCACCCCTCCATGGCTTCTACATTAGCTCCTGCCTCCAGGTAAATTCCTGTCCTGACTTCCTTTGGTGATGAAGAACAATATGAAAGTGTAAGCTGAATAAACCATTTCTCCTAAACTAGCTTTTGGGTCATGGTGTTTCACTGCAGCAATAGAAATCCTAACGAAGACAATGAGAGTAACCAGAATTCATTACATACACGCATAGTGTATTAAAGCAAAACACTGGTAAGTTTTACCTTTTACATTTTATTCAAACATTTACTGCGGCAAGGCAGGTTAAGTTTCTTTTCAGTGTGTGAGTACGTGGGTCCCCTCATGGGTGAGAAGAGGGTTTAGGATGCCCTGGAGCTGGAGCTGCAGGTTGCTGCTAGCCACTGAAAACAAGCGCTGAGAACCAAACCTGGGTCCTCTGCAAAACAATGGGTGTTCTTAACTGCAGAGCCTTCTCAATACCCCTGAGGGACAGGCTTTTATTGCGTGTGGACCCCATATGCTAACCACGATTTCAAGCTAAATGATAGTGGCTCCTAGAAAATAAATGACCATGCACCTCATAATGCAAGTCAAAGCACAGCTAAACTTCTCTCTTACTAAAACGGTTTGTGACTGCCTTTAACTACACTGAAAGGGCTGCATCTTCTGAGTATCTGTGTGCACTATTTCAAATAAGTCTTTATAACAAAACAATTTAAATACCAAGGGGGCAGGAGCAGGGCTGGGAATCCTGTTATGGCTAGTCTTAACTATAAACTAGATAAGATTTAGAATCATCATGGGGGGGAAAAAAACTGCTCTGTGCATGTTTGTGAGGGAGTTTCCAGACTGTGATGGAGGAGGGAGACGCTAAATGTGGGTAGCACCATTCTGTTTGGCTAAAATCTTGGACTGAATAAAAAGAAAATGAGCTAACCATCAGAATTTGCCCTCTGCCTCCTGAGTGCAGGATGAGCAAAAGCACCTAGAGCCATGACATCTCCACCATGCTGGCCTGTGCCCTCGAGTGAAAATAAACCTTGCCTTAAATGTCTTTTTCAGGCATCTCATCCCAGCAATAAGAGAAGTAACTAATGCTGACTCATGCAAACAAAAGGAGGAAAATAAAAACAGACACAAGGCCTGGAGTCAGCTCGGTAGCCTTTTTTCCTTTGATTCATACCCCATCTGTGTAGCTCACATTATGATATTCAGTCCTGCAGCTAAATTCTAAGGCTTTATATCTAAACCTTTGGGACAAGTTTAGAAAACTACAAGGTGTCCTGGCTGGTTTTGTGTCAACTTGACACAAGCTGGAGTTATCACAGAGAAAGGAGTTTCAGTTGAGAAATGCCTCCATGAGATCCAGCTGTAAGGCATTTTCTCAATTAATGATCAAGGGGAGAGGGCCCCTTGTGAGTGGTACCATCTGTGGTCTGGTAGCCTTGAGTTCTATAAGAAAGCAGGCTGAGCAAGCCAGGAGACGCAAGCAAGCCAGTAAGCAACATTCCTCCATGGCCTCTGCATCAGCTCCTGCTTCCTGACCGGCTTGAGTTCCAGTCCTGACTTCCTTTCATGATGAACAGCAGCATGGAGTGTAAGCTCAATAAATCCTTTCCTCCCCAATTTGCTTCTTGGTCATGATGTTTGTGCAGGAATAGAAACCCTGACTAAGACACATGGTCACTTTCATAAACATCAACCAAAAGCAAAAAAAAAACAAAAACAAAAACAAACAAAACCAAACTCATTCAAAAGCCTGTGTGCTCAGTTCCCTGAACTGAGTTCTCCGCTCTCACAACAATAAGCAGCCTCTTCTCAGGAAAACAGTTGGCGTCTCTCAGGCCTGGAAGTGTGATCCAGAAGAGGCAAAGGACAAAGGACGTTTCTCCCCCAAAGACAAATGAAATGGGTGGAGGCAGCGAATTTGGAGCAAACGTGCACCTCCCAATAATCCAAGATGATGGACATCTGCTACTTCCCGTGCATGGCTTTCTGCTGTCAGGAAATTCTCCTCTGCCTTCTCATCTTCCAGTTTCCTACATTCCAACCATTTGAATCGCTCCTGCACTCGCTTTCCCCGAGGCCAATGGTTCTCCCGGTGGCTGTCCCCATAAGGAACTGTATTAGAGGGCTGCGGCATTAAGAAGGTTGAGAACCGCTGCCTTCTTAATACCTCCCCTTGTCCCAAGGATCCTGTGTCAGGCTCCACTCAGCCTAAACAAGGCCCTCTCCACAGTCATAATTACATATGTCCACTGTGCTATTTTGCCTCTTTTCCATAACCTCCCCATCCCTACTCTGCATCACTCCTCACCCTGCCACTTTTCTGTGGCTCTAGATATTACCCAAGATGCTGTTATATATTCTCATCGGAATACCTCACAGCAATGGTTAGCAAGCTAGTGCTGCTCACACTATAACTCTTCAAAACTGTCCACCCTTAGTACTCTTAATGGGTGGCTGATAACTCCACACTCTCAACTTCCCAACACCAAAGTCACAGGGCATCAGCTTAAGGTGATGGAGACATCCCAAGGGGAATGGTGAAGCCATGCCCATCCATCATTAGCTCCTGTAGGCTGCAGGTCTATAGAGTATTGTTGTTTTCACCCCTGCTCCCTTAAGTGTAACAGTTAGAAATCAGAAGGTTAGAAGGCAGCTCCGAAAGCAAACTATCATCATCATGGCACACAGTAATCATCACAGGACACGCATGCCTCTGTGTGAGGAAAACAGAAACTAGTGCATCAAATAGAATGGTAAAAGGATACTTAACTTTTACATGTTTAAGTTTCTGAATACCTCACTGATGTAAAAGTAACTAAACTTACCCACTGGGGGGGGGGGGATGTAGTACATTTGCTTAGTGAAACCGATTATATTCAGTACCAAGAACTTTAGATAAGATGCAAGGAAGAAAATAACTGATAAAAGGAGAATGGGGGTGAGGGAGGGAGGGAGCAGAGGAGAGGGGAGAGAGGAAACCCCACATCTAAAATCAAAACACCCTCTTTACTTACACAGTGACGGGGCCTGTGTATCTAAAAACCTCAGCAAAACATTTTGGAAAACAGGCAAACTAGATCCAGCAAGAGATGCTGAAGAAATTGACTCTTTCTCGTCTAGGACTTCTGATTCCCCACATCTCTACAGGGTAAAGACAAACAAGAGCAGCAAGTCAGCAGAGCCCCCATGCAGTTACCACAGGTGATGATCAGCAACCTCTTATAAACAGCTGAGCTCTTAGGCAAAAGGTGCAACAGAGATTTCAAATAGCTGAGGACCACTTACCACAGTGAATGGAATTTCTTCTTTTTTTGTTTTAAATTGGTTATTTTATTTATTTACATTTCAAATGCTGTCCCCCATCTCAGTCTCACAAACCCACCATTCCAGCCTCTCCCCTTTGCCTCTATTAGAGTGTTCACCCTCCCAACCACCCATTCCTGCCTCACCTCTCTAGCATTCCCCTACGCTGGGGCAACAAGCCTCCAAAGGACCAAGGGCTTCCCCTCCCACTGATGCCAGATAAGGCCATCCTCTGCTACATATGCAGCTGGAGCCATGGACCCATCCATGTGTACTCTTTGGTTGGTGCTTTAGTCCCTGGGAGTTCTGGGGGTCAGGTTAGTTGATATTGTTGTTCTTATGAGGTTGCAACCTCCTTCAGCTCCTTCAGTCCTTCCCCTAACTCTTCCATAGGGATCCCGGACCTCAGTCCAATGGTTGGCTGTGAGTATCAGCATTTGTGTTAGTCAGGTGCTGGCATAGCCTCTCAGAGGACAGCTATAGCAGGCTCCTATCAGCAAGCGCTTCTTGGCATCAGCAGTAGTGTTGGTCAGGGTTTGGTGTCTGCAGATGGGACAGATCCCTAGGTGACACAGTCTCTGGATGGCCTTTCCTTTGATGACTCTAACCAAGCAAGTGAGTGTAATTTCTAATAGAGGAAAACCCTCCACAACAATTCAAAGAACATGATCTGTATAAGCAATCATTTCTGCTCTATACTGTATAGTAAATTATGCACTGTGGAAGTACCCAATTGAATATTAAAGATAATACCACATAATATCCCTTACTTCTATGCAAAACTGTCAGAACAGCTTGAGTTCATGTCCAATCATGTTCTCCTGAACTGTCTGGCACATGGTAATGAATCCGATTATATTGTGGTGTGTGTATGTATCAGGAAGATGTATTTATGATCCTGTGTTTGGAGGTATAAACTGAAAAAGCAAACAATTCTTCCAAAAACATTATTTTGCTTATTCATCACACTTTACCAAAAGTATCTCCTAGGGCCTCTAAGAATCTCTGTGGTTCATGAAACACATCTAGAAAAGTTATTCTAACCTCTAATTACTACAGAATATACTAATAAGACAGGAGATTAAAATGTTTAGCTGTAACCAGAACCATCATTTCTAGTCTTTTTGATACTTCTTTGATGTTTCCTATTTTGATGTTAGTCTTTAACTGAATTATTTAGAATATTATATTAAAATACCAATTATTCAGTCTATCCTGTTTGCAGAGATCAGATGTTAATGACTTCAATAATAATAGAATTATTATCTTAGCCCTCTCTAAGAAATATATGTTAGATATAGGTTTTCTTCAGCTTTGAAAGTAAGCTCTGTGAGCAGACATATGCATGCATTATGAAATACAGAAAGAAAAGGAAAGTAGTATTGAAAAGATGAAGAAACAAACCTAGAAAGAGCCACCAGCCAGTGAGAAATACATCTTTAGCTGGTGAGGCCTAGTTAGTCACTATGGTTACCACAGGACAGCTTGCTTCTGGTATGTAGAAAACAACCCTGAAAGTCTCTCCTCGTTTACACTGTACAATGGCCATTTGCTCACACCTCACACTATCTTCAAATTCCAATTGCAACAAACTAGTGTCTTGCTTTTCAGGAACACCAATTGGCCAACAGGAGAGAAGATATCTGTGATCGTGCCCTTCACCTTCCACTCCCCATAACTCCATAGGAAGTTACTAGCAGCCTTATGGAGACCCAGGTGGATGTTCATCTATTCATACCACTACCCTGGAGGCCAGACACAGAACCCTGACCAGGATGGGCAAGGTCACTGTTATCAAGCTCACTCCCTGACAGGGGAAGGCAGGCACCAAACAATAACCACATCATCTGCATTCACTTGTGCTGCAATGAGGAAAATACAGTGAACTTGAGTAGTGTGCTAAGAGGTGCAGGGGGTGGATATTGATCCCATTGTGATAACAGACTTACCATCACCCAGGAGATGACATGTTACCTAAGGATGCTCCACAGGAAGTGACACTTAATGAAACAGAAGTACTCTACAGAGAGACACTGGGCATGAAAATCAGGAGCAGAATTTGCCATCCAGAGGAAACAGCAAGAGTCAAGGCTCAAAAATAAAAGTAAGTTGTTTGTGATGAGGGAATGGACCAACCAAGATTAGGGATAGAACTGTAGCCCAGAGGACGACAGGCAGGTAAAGCAAAGAGTGTTCTGTGGGCCTTAGGGAGCTCTGTCTACCTCAGGAAGGGGGAACTATGATCTGTTTACACTTCTAAAAACCCACTCTGGGATCCATGGAGAGGAAGGGGGAGAAGAAAGTAGAAGCAGAATAGCATAGGAGGCCAGAAGTCATTAAGGTCAGGCAGGCCACGGTGAGGCAGATCACACACATCTCCTGTGGCCACTTGGCTAATGTCTATACTAAGAGAGCTCACTTTAAGGTAGGTGTGGTGGCACACTCCTTCAACTCCGGCACTTTAGGGAGGCAGAGGTGGGTAGAACTCAAGACTGAGGCCAGCCTGGTCTACAGAGCAAGTTCCAGGACAGCCAGGGCTACATGGAGAAGCCTGTCTTGTAAAACCAAAAAAAAGAGAAGAGAAAGCAAGCACACTTAGGATATTCCCCTTCAACAGCAGCTAACGTTCACAAACGTTGGCTATGGTTTGTTGTCTTATATATCTGAGGCTTTAATGATTCTATCTAGAACTAAATCATAATCTCAAAAAATAATTTGAAGTGATATCTATGATGTCATAATCCTGTCACTAGAAAATATATTTAAGTCCTGATGTGGCTTCAAAGTGTGAGAAACTTGGTTGACACTTTATACACGCTTACATGCGTTTATGGCTGTTTTATGAATCTCCGTCTCACAAAATTGGGGTTCTTGGTTCTCACCTAATGTTAAATTTAATCTTAAAGATACAGGTCTTAAATATTCTAGAATAGGAATTGCCGTCCATGTCTACTTAGATCCTACTGTGAGTCTTAGGAAGATGATATATGCCTCCCACTCCTTTCTCAAGACAAAGAAAGCTAATGCAATTAGGTAAAGGGGAAGATATCCCTCCTCACGGCAGTATATGTAACCGTGTCGTGCATAGAGAGAGAGAAAAACAGACTTACCTCTGCCTCAATCTCTGCTTGCCTTTTCTCCAAAAGTTTTGCCACAGCCATGGCCCTGTGCTTGCCAGACCGTTTGCAGCTCACAGCCCATTCACATAACAATGTTACCACAGCTTCATCATTAGGGGCAACCTAATGACCAAGAGAAATGTACCAACATTATCACATTAATGCAAGCAAAGGATTACCTAATCCTTAAAGCTTTGTTCCCAGGTTTCACCAGCAGTGTGCTTTCAAATCATTTAAACCTAAGCAGGGACAGGAAAAATCTTAGTTAGTAAAAAAGAAAACACTCAAAATTCACCTGAATGTGTACCAGTTCCAAGAGAACCAGAGTTTCCTTACAGAAAAAAACCACTGGGGGCTAGAGAGATTGTGGGAAGCCGCCCCGAGTCGCACCCACATCCGCCATTACAAGATGGCGCCTACATCCGGCCGAGGACAAGTTGTAAACAGGCTAGTGTGCAGGCACCTGGTAATTTTCCACCTCAGAGTCTCAGCCTCTCTCGCATCTGGCCTGATGTGCGGGAGCCAATGGGGAAGCTCCGCGTCCCAGGCAAGCGCTGTGGCCTATATAAGGGACGGGTGTTCTGTTGTTCGGGGTCTCCACTCGTGGCAAGCTTATGCTCTCCCTCTCAAGATGCATTAAAGCTTTACTGCAGAAGGATCCTTTGTGTGCCGTGTCGTTCTTGCTGGCGAGACGGTAGCGCGGGACAAGAGATGGCTCGGAGGTTAAAAGCACTGACTGCTCTTCAAGAGGTCCTGAGTTCAATTCTCAGCAAACACATGGTGGCTCACAACCATCTGTAATGGGGGCTGATGCCGTCTTCTGGTGTGTCTGAAGACAGCTACAGTGTATTCATATACATAAAATAACTAAATAATTCTTTTTTAAGAGAGAGAGAGAGAGAGCATGACCACTAAACTCCAATGCCATTGAACAGCTGTTAGAAAGTCCACATACTCAACCCTACTGTTAGGTAGTCAGAATGTGGACTATGCTTCATTTGCAATGTGGTCCTATCAGACTGCATTATCAAGTGACCAGTGAAAAATTAGAAGAAATGAACCAGAGGGAAGCCTGGAATATTGACTGTGCATGTGACTGATTACACCATACCCAACAGCCATGAAGAAGGGAAGCCAAGCATCTAAAGAACCAACCACTGAAAGCAGACCTTGTCAGCAAAGCACCCCGGCTATACCCAGAGCATTAGGAGTCCAGGGACAGACTAAGTGGCTAAGGATGAGAGGACTTCAGGGACATGTCATAGCTGGTGGGACTGAAGGATGACAGAAGAAATACTGGGTTTCTATGTCATGCCTTTGCTTTATAGCGTCCAAGCCAAGCAGCAACAGACTGGCTACAAGGCTATAGGATCCCCACGAGCATAAACAGTATGCTAGTAAAGGTAAACGATCACAATATTAGCACTTAAATACAACCTTGGACATGCTTAACACTTTATAACTCATAAGCTCAAATCAGGTTATGACAGAGTCATGAGCACAATCCCATGATGCATAATCACACACATAAGCGCCAGCTTGTGGATCCTAAGATATATGAGGAATCCAGAATAAAAATGAATGTGAGGCTGCCTACAGGCAAACAATTCAAATCCTAAAAATCAATTTGCTTTGACATTCCATTTGAAACACACACACACACACACACACACACACACACACACAACTGTTTTTCCTTTCCCAGCAGGTATCAATCAACCAATCAAAAAGCTTCTTGATTAGGGGGTGGGATTTTGGTTCTTCCACCTCCCTTTTCAACACTGGGATTTTTGTCTAGTTTGAAACTGTGCACGTCCTGTACTGCACGTCCTGTGAGTTCCTATGTGCATCCATATTGTACTTGGAAGACACTTTCTCTGAAATCGTCCACCACCTCTGGCTCTTACAATCTGTCTCCTCTTCCACAGAGATCCCTGAGACTTAAGACAAGGGTTTTGTTAAAGACATTCCTTTTAGGACTGGTTGCTGGAAAGTCACTCTCTGCACACTGTCCAACTGTAGGTTTCTATGTTAATACCCAGCTACTGCAAGAAGTCTCTCTGATTTAGGTTGAGCAATGCAATCGTCTATGGGTACAGTGATATGAAAGACAGAGAAATGGTGGGTAGGGGAATCAAAAACTGAACTATAGCATGTAAAGGTGAGGGCAGAAAAGGGGGTGCCAAGTCAAGACCTAGTATAAACTAAAACTCATAATTAAAACAATATATACAGTTAATATTCTCATTTAGCATTCTCATTCACTCTGTGTCTCTCTCCCTCCTTCCTTCCTCCTCCTCCTCCTCCTTCCTCCCTCTCCCTCCCTCCTTCTTCCTCTTCCTCCCTCTCCCTCCCTCCCCCTCCCTCCCCCTCCCCCTCCTCTCTCTCTGCATTATGGTTGTGTCTCAAGATGTAAGCTCTAAGAAACAGCTCCAACACCATGTTTGCCTGCCGGCAGCCATGCTCCTCACCATAAGGTCATGGACTCACCCTTTGAAACTGTAGGATAGGCCCCCAACAACTTCTCTGAAAGTTGTCTTGGTCGTAGTATTTTATTACAGTCAATAGGAAAGCAACTAAGCCAGTAAACAACACTCTGAAGCACAATGAACAATGTACACAAACAACATACAAAAGACTTGGAAGACGGGAAGAAGACAAGCCCGATCTTGGTGCCTACAGTGGGCACAGCAAGAGGGCTAGATACTGTAAGAGAGAAGAAGTCACACTCCTCTAGAGATGAGAAGGAAAGGTTAGTAAAAACCTGAGCCCAGAGGCGAAAGGAGCTCTGTAAGGCCATTCAATGAGGGAACAGTACTGGAAAGATTCAGTGTAGGACATAACCACGAAATTTACATTTTGATAGGCCCAATGCTCATACTGCTCATATCAAGATGGACCAATTACGGAGTTTCATTGTCAGTTTTTATAGCATGAAAAAAATCACTACTTCTATTTAAAAAAAGAATGAAACTGGGCCATAGAGGAAAATTACAGGCTTTCTGACAAATAATGGTAAATGTAAAGAACAGGAAAGCACTACCCAGATACTACAAAAATCAAATTGTCTACTTTGGGTATAATGTACTAATCTCTCTGCTCCTGACTACTACATACCAGACACTGTGCTTTGCCCAGGTTATGTGTGATCTCATTTCACACTTACAGAAGCCTGAAAGTGGTTGTTATTACTATCCAAGATGAAATGAGAAATAAAGGATAAAACCCATGTATCTACCCCAGAACTACCCCCAAACCACCAAACTCCAAATCGTCTGTGACTGACCATGGATATCCCATCTCCACCTGCTAGCCACAAGCAGCTGGTATCCACTGAGGCACACTCCAGATCCCAAAGAAACACATCCCTCATTAAAAACCAAATGCATTCTGTGTAAGTTAAAACACCACCCGACCATTCAGGCCAGACAGCTGGGTTTCATCTTCCTCCGAAATCTATCCGACAACTATAAAGAACTACCTATGCATGCCTCAGCCACCTCTGTCTCACACTGAACATCCAACTCTCCCTGCAGTTCCCCACAGCTCCAGAGAGCTGATTTCTTCTCTAGAAGCAGGCTCAGGAATCCTTGCTGACCAGGCAGACTCTAAAAAAGGATTTAGATTTTTCTCCAATCAAATGTCTAATGCCCTGTTCTTATAGCAGCAATTGAAAATTAGCGTGAAGTAGTTTTACACAAACGCATAAAAGGCAGAAACCATAACTGCAGTTCACATAACTACAGGGGCAGCAAAGTTGTGTTTGAACAGTAAACGTAAGCACGCTACGGTAAAAGCTTTAAAACTGCAAGCGTCTGGGAAAAGTGCCATGCAGGATGACATTATTAAGGCTATAGAGAAGCTTTTTCAAAATTACTATGTTACCTATAGGGGATTGAAAGGGGTGTTGTGAAACAGGTGGGCTGTGCATTCCAACTGCTTGTTAATTCAGTTAACATCTATTCCACACCTTCAATAATGGATTCCTCTTCTAAGCACTGAATACAAATGTAGTCTCATATTTTACTTCGGAGGAGGAGAGATCAGTAGTATTCGTGTGGAGAAATCCCTATTATAGCCATACAATCTTTCAAATGTTCATACAGTTTGTTTCAATAATTCAATAATTCTCTGGGAATAAAAATATGGGGTGGGGGCAGAACTCTTATGAGTGAAAAGAAATGTGTGCTCCAGGCATCAGCGGGCATGGTACCAAACTCTCCTGCTGACCTCCGCCTCAAGAACTGGCAGTGACAGAGATAATAAAATAAATCAACAAAAAGTGGGGTGACTTCACAGGCGCACAACAGCATGTACAAAAGGCTCATGGCTAAAACAATTTGTCTTCAGTAAAGGAACCTCAGGAATGTTTAGGGAGGAGGATTTGTCTTTGGAGGCAATAAAGGACAGACTTTCACACTGGTAAAGTTCTAAAATTCTACAACATTCACCTCCTTGCTTTTAAATACACACAAGCAAATGAGGTACATAGAAATGGGGGGTTGGGGAGCCCAAAATGAAGTATAGATAATAAAGCTAAGGGCAAATATTTGGCACATAAAGGGTGCAAATTATGTGTTTCCTGGCACAAATTAAAGCATGCAATCAGAACAATGCATATAGATTTAATTCCAAGCCAGATGAGCATGTACCAGATGCTTTTAATCCCAGCACTGGAGATTAAAGGAGAGGAGAGATGGGCAAATCTGTTGGAGCTCCAAGCCAGACTGGTCTATGTAGTGAGTTCAGACCAGCCAGAACTACATAGAAAGACCCTGTCTCAAAAACAAAACTATCAAGATGGCGATGATGAACATTAATTTCTTGCCAAAAGATTGGATTAGCAATAGAGAATGTTTATGAATGGGGCTTATGAGGCTCTTACTGTTTTATATGCATAGTTTTTAATATTTCATTTTTATTTTTTAATATGCATTAGTGTTTTGCGTGTATTACATCTGTGTAAGGGTAGCAGATCCTCTGGAAATGGAGTTATAGACAATTATAAGCTGCCATGTGGTTGCTGGGAATTGAACCAGGATCCTCTGGAAGAGCAGCCAGTGCTCTTAACTGCTGAGCCATCTCTCCAGCCCCCATATGCATAGTTTTTTATGCATAAATTCTAATCTCTAAAGTAGATGTTGCCACTCTCATTTCACAATTAGGAAGCATGCACCTGCTGCACAATGCTGTTGCTTACCTCTACAGAAAAGCAGAGCCTAGGAAGCTGCAGACCAGCCAACCACTGCAGTCTCTGGACTAGCCCCAGCTTCTACCTCTAACCTCACTGTCATGCAGGAAAGAAAAAATGAACCACTGAGGCCTTTGATACACAGGAGAGAGAGGACAAGAAGGAGGAGTTATGGGCTGAAAGAAACTTGAGACAGACAGTGTATCCATGTACTGTGTAAGTAGCAATCATAAGAAATAATTTCTATAATGAGAACGAACAAAATCCAAAACTTAGGTCTTTCACACAACAGCACTGTTAACCTGGTCTGGTAAATGTGGAGCATCCTCCTGGTGGTAAAATTCCTACTATTTCAGGACACACAATTATTGCTTATGATGCCACCATTTCCAGAATGAACATACCACAATCATGAAGAAAGTCTTCCAACACATTGTGAACTTAGCAGCTCTCAATGAACAAGCATCTAATTAGGCTCTGGGTATGGCTCATTAAGCTCGGGGTCTATATTAAAATGAACTAGGAATCTTCCTTGCTTTAACAGATAAAGATCAAAATGTCAACTAGAAGAAATTACAAGACATCTGGTGTGATGGTTTGCCATTTTAAAGTATTATTCTGAGATTATAAAATCATAACATTGAATGGAACAGAAAAATAAAAGTCAGTGATGCACTAATGTAACTGCACAGACTCGAGGTTAGATACAAAAGAAAGTTCTGAATGATAGTTCTTTAATCCCAGACTCAAAGGATGTGCTTGTGAATGAAATCAACTACTTAGTACCAAAAAAGGAACATGTGAAAATATTATAGAATAACACCAATAAACTATAGGGACTGACAGGCAAAGGCCATGTAAGCCAGAGATGGTCTAACTGCTCGGACATAAGCCGAGCAGAAATGTACAGGGTCACATTTCTAAGTATCTTTAAACATAAGAATTATCATATAAGGTAATAAAGCACAGACTGTTTGTTGTATGGTTATAGAGGGCCTGAGCACTAGGAGGAAAAAATATGGATCATCCATGCCAGCTGGTCTTACATACATATGTATATTTATTGGTCAACACCCCTTATTGACATATCTCCTGCACCTTCTTCCTTGTTCCCTCCCTCCCTCCGTCCCTTCCTTTCTTCCTTCCTTTCCCCTTCTTTCTCATCCTAGCCACTAATAAATAGCTCAAAGCATCTAATAAAATATATGTGTCATATATAGAAACACAATGCCAAAAATGTATAAGAGCCCAACTCTGAACATTTCGGGGCTCTAACTTGCTGATGACTACCAACAGAATAAGCTACTTCCTGGTAAAAGAAGTTCCAGGGTCATGTTTCCTGGACTAGAAATCTAGCTACCTTTCAACCAAAAACATTCTTAGATTTGTTATATATCATGCATGGAATTTATTATACATATGATAAATATTATTCATATTATACATATTTTTCAGATATTTTAGATGCCTGGTTTTGTTGCTGTTCTTCCGGTTGTTGTTGTTTTTCTAAGGGGTAGAAAGAGCGAATTTCCCTAATCTTACCTCCTTTGGACCAATGTTGACAATCTTTAGAGTTTGTAACATCTCAGAAACTAAAGCTACTGAAGTAGAAGACTGACATTTTCTGTTTTTAAGTGCCAAGGATGAAGACAGCACATCCGTGGGTTCTGACAAATGATAAAGGTATTCAAGCAAAACTGTTAAGACAATTATTTGGAATATCTGAATCGACTAGTCATTACGTGTACCGTGACAAAAATAAATATTTCCATCCCTCAGTTAAATTATCATTTAAATAATATGAATGAAACAAACAGAACCCTCAGAAACAGAATCACTTATGTCATGTGGCAAGAATTATAATTGAAAAATACATCCTTCTAAAGACCTTGAGAAGTGCACATCTCCTGCATTTAAAATAACTGAAATATGATAGTTTCCAAAAATTACTGTACGGGATAGCAAACTACTTTACCCGTGTTAAAAATAAAAAATAAAAAATAATAAATATCATGTAGATAAGAGAAATACAAATTTCTAGAAGTCATGCTCTACTGTCTTAACAAACAAAGTTGCCTAGCCATAGACAAAACCACTGTGGTTAACTATGCTCTCCTGCAGGAAGTGGATTCTAGTAGCAAGGGCCAGTTTACACACAATGGAAATGATGCCAAGGGAGTCCCCAAAGAAAGCAAGCTAGCAGCAAAACCAGATTCAAAATGCAATCAAAACTGGTATAAGCAAAGCCACACTGTTAAACCTCAATGCTTGACTTCTATACACACTGTACATGGTGCAGCTCTGTAATCGCAACTGTAAGAAATAGTGAGACAAGAAGACTAAAGTTCGCCGGGCAGTGGTGGCGTATGCGTTTAATCCCAGCACTCGGGAGGCAGAGGCAGGAGGATCCAGCCTGGTCTACAGAGTGAGTTCCAGGACAGCCAGGCCTACACAGAGAAACCTTGTCTCGAAAAACCAAAAAAAAAAAGAAGACGACGACGACTCAAGTTCAAGGCTCTCCTGAGCTATAGGGTGAACTCTTGGCCAACTTTGACAACTTAGTGATACACTGCCTCCAAAGCCTGGCAACCTGAGTTCCATCTTGGAGATTCAGGTGGTGAAAAGAGACTGGATTCCTTTGTCCTCCAGTCTCCACATATGTGCTATGAAGTGTGTACACACACACACATATATGTGCAAACACATAATAAATAAAGGTTTAAAAACATCCTAGTCTGGGGGATAAATGGGTCATTGGATAAAGATGTTTGCCTGCACATGGAAAAATAACAATAAATGTAAAAATAAAATTTAGATCTTTGTGTAGATACTTCTATGGTTTCACAGACCCTCCCCATCCAAGGCATGTGTTGAAGTCTTGGTCTGCAGCCATGGTGCTACCAGCCAGTGTAGGGACTTTTATGAAGTAAGGTCTAGTAGTAGGAGCACTCCTTTAGGAGGTTGGGAAGCCCAAGTACTTTTTTGCTTCCAGGCCATGAAGTGATTGTCTCTGCCTGCTATGTTCTCCTACTATGGCATGCTGCCTTGGCACAGGCCTAAAGCTGCAGGGCCAACCAATATCAATAATGGACTGAAGTCTCGAGAACTGTGAGCCACAATGAAACTTTCCCAGAGCTTGTGAGATGGCTCAGCTGTAGGGGAGGTCAACTGCCACTAAACCTGAAGACTTAAACTTGATCCCCAGGCCCCACATGGTAGTAGGAGAGAATCCACATCTGTAAATTAAGTGATCTCCAAGAGTGCACCAATAACAGGCACACCACAGACAGACAGACACAAATGATAAATATAATCAGTGCAGTATAAAAGTGAAGTATGTTTTTCCTATTTACTAACTGTATAAATGTCTGGACACACAATCTGTTTATCTTCCAACTGTTAATATCAATGGCATTTAATTAATAGATTTTAAAAAAACAGTAATTCCAAAAGATTCATGGGACTCCCAAGCGGAGTAGAAAATGAGGCATTCTAAAGCACAACACTGTTCTTGCCAAGCTATGATGAGCATTAGTCAATTCAGTAGACATGGACCCCAACATCCACACATCCACATACATTTTCCTTGGTTTCAGGTAGGGCCTCTAGGCTGGCTCCTGTAAAGCTGTATTAATAACAGCCCATTGCTGGGGATCCTTAGGAAGTGGGGCCTTATTGAAGAAACTAATTCATCTTTAAATGGATATGAAGACTCTAGTCTATTTCTTTCTTCTTCTTTCTTTTCTTCTTCTTTCTTTTCTTCTTCTTCTTTCTTTTCTTCTTCTTCTTTCTTCTCTTCTTCTTCTTTCTTCTCTTCTTCTTC